>JAWWEU010000037.1:2925692-2957201 GCA_035583155.1 Acropternis orthonyx | reverse complement strand
TTTTTTTTTTTTTTTGTTTGGTGTGCCCCCCCCCCCCCCCCCCCCTTTTTTTTTTTTTTTTTTTTTTTTTGTTGTTGTTGTTTGTTTGTTTTGTTTGTTTGCTTCTCTCAATAGTATTGCCTAAACCTGAGGAAGCTGTGCACATGAACTCACTTGTTAACATGAGCAGCCTGTAGAAATCCATGCTGGAAGATGCAAGTAGAGTGTGTTGTAGCTAATAATTCTTAGCTTCCCTATATCTACATGTTCCTGGCATGGTAGGCTCAGGTCTAGTAACTTTTAGGCCACATCTGTGCTACCAGCTCAGTGTGTTGTCTGTGGAATTGCAGAGGGAGTCAAGTGTGGTCTTTGGACAGCCGTGCTGGAAGTATTTCAGTGTTCTGTTCCTCTCTTGTCAGAGGCACAGAAGTTTAAAGTACCCACATGGTCAAAACACATATTGATGGCTTCCCTGTAGTCCTCTTTGAGTTCACCCTGAGTATTGAGTCCTTTCCATGACTTGGGCCTGTCCAAGCCCCTCTAACTTGGGGGTTATAACCTCTTTCCTATCCCTGGACATGCCTGTTTCTGCCCAGCAGGTCTGTGAGGGAGCGGGAGAGTCGGACGAGGAAGAGCTCGAGTTCGTACGACGTGTCGTGCAGCCCGTCGGTGCAGAGCCGCGCGCTGCCCCCCGAGGAGGTGCGGAGCCAGGCCTCGGACGACAGCTCCCTGGGCAAGATCTCCAACATCCTCATGATCCCGCGGCCCCACCTGCACCAGTGTGAAGTCAGCAGCTCCCTGGGCTACACCAGCACCAGAGGTGAGCCCGGGGCGTGTGGGGAGAGGGGAGGGAAAGTGGAAGTTGGTGTTGGGCACTGCCAGGCTAGCACGGGGGGTGGGGTGCCTGTATTAGCACCCATGGAACAGCTGTGACTGGGTGTGCCTTCTCCCTTGGTTCTCCTTGTCAAATTCCATTGCTTTTTTTTTATTGGCTTGTCCTAAATAGAAGTGTCCTGACACTGATTTGCTCTTTTCCCTTGTCTATTGCCTTCTTTAGTACTTGACTATTCTCCTGTGTCTGCCTGCTAATGTGGACATACACAAGGAACTTTTATTATCCAGGTCACCTATAATCTGTCAAATGAGAAGTGGCCTTAGAAGTGAGCCCTGGGGGACCCTGCTTATAACATCTCTCCATGGGGATTTGTTGTCATTAAGACTCACTTTCTAGATCCTTCCTTTTGACAATGCCCTGCCGAGCTGTCTCTGTGTGTTAGCAGTGCTGGCACTCTCCTTTTCTTCCCTCTAATTTAATTTTTTTCTCAGACAATATGCAGTATCTTCCACAAACCCAACTCATTTCTAGGTAAATTGTATTCCTCCTGCAATTGCTTCATCTTCTATCAAATCCTGTCCCTGAAGGCTCTTTCTGTTTTTTCATGTCATGCTGTATGACACTGATCCCATATTTATCCTGTCACAGGAATTGGAGTTGCTGGTCTGGAACTGCTCTCACACAGTGTACTTGACCTTACATCTGCCTTTCATGTTTCCCCCTACTGTCATTTAATACAACTTTTTTTTGGTGTTTCTGTTACTCCTGTAGTTTGAAGGATAGTCTGGTGACCAGCTGAAGGTGTTCAGCTGGATGGGGATATGTGTGGAATAGGACTCGTGGGGAGGGAAGACTCAGAAAAATTGAGGTCTTTTACATGTTGTAGATGGCAATATAGAATGGTAAATGAGACCCTTCCTTCTCTTTGGGATTTCCACTTGTTGGGCAGAGTAATTGCTACTGAGTCATGTGATATATTTCTCTCTCCTGTTTCTAAATAACTAAATTCTACTTCTGTTCTACTAAATTCTAAACTTCTATTATACACTGAATAGTGACAACTAACTTACCTTGTGGAGATCATACCCCCTGTCTTCTGGGAGCAATCCCTGAGTTCAGTGCTCAAATCTGAATGTTACAGAAGACGCATGTGTTGCTCAGCTGTAGCTTCTGCCATGTCCTTGATATTCATCCTCAAGTTTCTGGTGTCAGTGTTTTTATTTCTCAGAAATTCTCAAAGCTCTGAGAAATTCTTTGTAATTGACTTTGCAAGTGGTTTCTTTATGGCTTCATTTAGTCTAAGTGCCACAGTTCACAGCAGTGCTGCAGTGGCAGATGGAATAATGCTTTTTCTTGTGTGGATTCTTGTGTTTCTTGAAACTTTCAGACTGGATTGAAATTGCTTTCAGCATCCCTCCCTGCCTGTTATTTCCTTCTGCCCTGGGGGATCTTTGTATCCTCGAGCAGTTCATCCTCCTGCTCGGCTCCCCCTGACTTGGCGCTGTGTTTTCCAGACGTCCTTGAGAACATGCTGGAGCCTCAGCAGCGGGACTCCAGTGCCCCGGGGCGGTTCCACGTGGGCAGTGCAGAGTCCATGCTGCACATCCGCCCGGGGGGGTACACCCCCCAGCGGGCCCTCATCAACCCCTTTGCCCCCTCCCGCATGCCCATGAAGCTGACGTCGAACCGGCGGCGCTGGATGCACACCTTTCCCGTGGGTAAGGCTGCTCCCGGGGATTGACACCCGGAGAGAACCTCTGGTTGTGCCCCGTGCCACAGGCTGAGCTGAGTGCTCAGTCCTCTTTTGGAAAATGTTATGTCTCTTGGGAAACGAGCAGCATCAGGCGCTGGGGAACAGTCTTGTAGCCGTTCAAGGGAATTGGTACTGCAGTGTGGGCTGACTTTCAAATGCTGAATTGTTCTCATAATTATTCAGTGCCTGAAGTAAGTAGGCCCTCTGAAATGTTTTAAAGGAAATTCTGCTTCACTGGCTGCAGAGGTGCCAGAGGTGCAAGGCTTTGGTAAACGTGCTTTCTCAGTGTGCATTAGTTATCAGTGCCTGTGCTGGTGGCAAAAGGAGGGTGCAAGCAACTGAGGAATCAGTGTAGATGTGGTGATTGATGGTGCAGTTCTAACTGCAGGTCCGTCAGGAGAAGCCATCCAGATCCATCACCAAACACGGCAGAACATGGCAGAAATGCAGGGCAGTGGGCAGCAGGACCTGACACACTCCTCTGCCGAGCTGCTGGAGCTGGCTTACCACGAGGCCACAGGCAGGTGAGGTCCTGAGGGGGAATCTGGACAGACTTGGCATGAACATCCCCTTTCCCTGAAGTTTTATGTATGTTACAGTGAGGCAGCTATAGGTTGTGATATCTAGGTTTAATAGTACGTTGTGTCAGTGCCACATGTGCAGGATATACTTTAATTTTGAGATAGAAAGCTCTCCTGGAAAGGCTGGAGTTGATTTACTTGCTCTGATTTGGGGAGGGTTGGAGTTTTATCACAGAGAGCTTGCAGTGCATAAGCAATACAGTGCATCTTTCATGGAATTGTTCAAAACTGCCCTATAAAAGCCTGTGCCTTTAATTCTGGACCTATTATCCCAATAACTGTGATTTCCATCCCAGAACACAATTTAGCACAGGACTTAGCTTTGCCTCATAGTAACTGCTGAGCAATTTCAGTGCTGTCCCTTGCGTCCTGTCCTCTCCGTGCCTATAAGAAACAGCCTTCATAAACATGGCAAATGAAGAACCTGTGTTTGCAAACTAATTTCCTTTTAATAAACAACCTTGGGTGAGTCAGGGGAGCTTATATTGTTTGTTGGCTCTGGGAAGTGACAAAGATCCCAGTGTTACTGGATGTGCAAGCAGAGCTGTGCTTTTACAGTGAGAGGCATTGGGTTGTTCCCTTCACTGAGGCCATTTTTCAAGTTGTTCTCCAGTTATTGTTTTACCTGGTTTTGATCTGATTATTTTTTATTGATAACATTTTATCTGTGGTTTCCACTGATTGTTAAATATTGCTTATCAAAACCATTTTGGTAGGTTAGGCAACTTAAGAACTGTCAATAAGCTCATTTCTTTCCTGGTTATCTTTCCTGCTGTGTGTTTCTTTCCTCTTCTGTTCTTATAGAAATTCATGTTATGAATTGTTTCAGAATGTCCAGGGTGAGTGAGAGCACTGCTGGTATCCTCTGCCTTTCTGATTTGCAGGGTTTTTTTCCTGCTATCTTCAATCTGTCCTTCAGGAAATTGCACTGCCTAATTATTCTTTCATGTTTGTGGGGTTTTTTTCATTTTATAGAAAAACTGTTGTCCTATGTCATACTTTGTATTCTCCTTTACAATACTTGAATCCCTGTGTTCTGTAATTTTAATGACATGTCAGTCTCACCAATTTTGTTTCCTAGTTTTACTTTGTAAAAAAAAAAAAAATTACCTTTTTTTGACTTCGTAAGTACATCCTGGTGTGCTAAAGCATCTTGTCATCACACCAATCTCTTGTGTCATACTACTGACAGTTCCTTTTCTGGATCTTTGTTGTCTCTGTGGGTGTTGTGCTCGTCCAAACAATTGGTTCAGTCTGGAATGGAGGGTTTATAGACCATGGAATCAGATCTGTGAATAACCAGCTAATCTTTATTTCTCTGCTGGGAGGGTACGAGTCGCTGGTTCTTTGCTGTCCTGCAAGGGCAGTGTTTGGCTATTGCTGGAGGAAGGGAACAAAGCCTGGACAGATGTGGGATGTTGTCACAGCCCTCTCTGTGCTGCCATCTCTGCACCCGCTGGGGGAAGAGCTGGAATCCACCCCAGGCAGGCTGGGGCAGCAGGGCTGGGGGCCTGGTGGTGGTTGTGTTTGTTAAAAGCAGGGAATGGCACAAGTGAGGAGGGTCTGTACAATCCAAGCTGTTTTGTTTCCCTGCAGACACATCAGCTCCCGGAATCCAGGTGACAGTGGCTCTTTCCTGAGCTTTGGTGGGACTGAGGAGTTCTCCAACGGGCTGGCTGGGAGCAACGGGGCAGGTGAGGGGGCAGGGGCAGAGCCTGGGCTGGCAGAGCCCTGCACGAGCCCTGCCCTGTTAGTGCCAGGCTGATAGAGGCAGGAGAGGCAGAAGGTGGGTGCACAGGCATTGCCAAGTAGGAAGAGTCAATAACAGAAAAGCAGTTTTCAACTTTGAGTGGTCTCTTGATGCTCTTACTTGGACCTCTTGGTGTGTGGTAGTTTTTTTGGTTTGTTTTGATTAATGTGTTTCTAGTTCTCTAGGTATGTCTTATAAACTTCATTATAGAAAGATGCTCATTGTTTACTTATAAACTCATGCAGTTACTGAGTTCCATAATAACAAGGCACTGATGTCCAGGCACAAAAAAAAACTAAATATACACTGGTCTTCAGAACCTTTTCTTTCCTTGGTGGAGTCGCCTTAAGGTGCTTTTGGATTAAGAAATTTGTTTGTATATATATGGAAGCTGATGGAAAGCATAAGTTTGGTCATCTTTAGGTTTTCATAGAAACTGTAAGAAAGCAGGTTTGTTTTGCATGGTAAGTTCTGGGATTCAGTGTTTTCTGGCATTTCTTGTCAGTATCTACAAGTGCACTTTCTCCAAGTTTTGAGGACTTTGAAGATGGTGCTGCTTATGCTAAATGTTGTTCATACAGCCCAAAATATTTCAACACACTCTGGAGAGAAGACACACATCTGTACCTCCTGAATTAGTGGGAATTCTCAGCATTTCTTTTGGGCCACATTAATCGTGGTATATGCCACATTAAACGTTCTGCTGTTGTCTGGTGTGTTCTGACCTACCCTCTGCTTTCATGGACATGGTTTTCAGATGGGCACATGATAAAAATATGTCATATTTTGGACTAGAACAATCAAGACTTCTGTTCTCAGAACCAATTAAATAATTTATTTTTAATTTACCCTTCTGAGTTACACTGGACTAATACAATTTTGTCTTGTGTCACATTAGAAGCGATTTTCTGTTGTGTCCTTCTGTGAATTTCATCTGGATACATTTTCTTGCTTTACATTTTTATTATTTTCTGCCTTCCAGACAGACCTTGTTTGTTCTTGCACTTGCCAAACTGCATTTCAGCTGGATGCAGTTTGTGTGGCATAAACACAGAGCATGTCCTGGCAGTGAACATCCCTGTGTCTTACAGAAGTCCCTGTGTCTGTAGGTTGGATATAAATCATGGGTGTGGCAGAAGTTAATCTGTGTCTCTCTGTGAAAGACATTCTGAGCACCTGCCCTGACTAAATGCCCTCAGCCATCCACAGGGGCCACTCTGGGACTCGGTGATGGGGCTTGGGTTCCTCCCTTGTGGTTTGTTGTGGAACAAACAGCTCGGGGGCTTGTGTTTTTTGGAATTTCCCCAAGCAGGATCCCTTACTGAGTGGTTCTTGAACCCTGCGGCACGTTTTGCTGCAGCATGGGCTGAGAGTGAAAACCAACCTGGACGCTCGGAGTGTTGTCTCTGCTGTCCCGCAGATGGCAGGTGCTGGCTGAGAGGGAATAAATCCCGTTGCAGTTCCCGAATTGGATGGCAGATGGCATCAGGAATTGGTGAAAGGTGCATGGCGCTTAGAGCAGCTCCTCGCTGTTGGCCTGGCATCACCATGGCAGCAGATAACCACCCTTTGTGTGAGAGGGGAACCGCTCTGGTGCCCATACCAATCCCCTGGGTAAAGCCACACAAGCTGGTTTTTAAAAATGGCTCCTTTTAAACGTTTGGGGGCTTCCTGAAATTTGTATTTTAATAAAGGGTTTGAAAGCAGCAGTTTTTCAAAAACTGCATTTCTATCCTTTTATCTCCTCTCACAGTGAATAACAAGTTCCTTACTGTTCTTTCTTACTGTATGGACCAAGGTATATCTTACAGGTTAAAACACAGTGGAAGTTGCTGCCTTTTCAGAATATGGTAGTATTAAACAATCTACATTTAATATATTGGACCTATTTAGGGGCACTGAAGGCTTAATTGATACTTTTAAAATCTTTAGCCTGGCAAGGGTACTTTGTATTTGCTGAGTGAAGATCAGCTGTTTGTTTTGTTTGCTCCCTGCCTTCTGGCAGAGGAGTGAAACGTTTGCTGGTAGTTTCTGCCTAAAAATGTTGGAGTTGGAGGAAATCTGTACTATGATTTTCATCAATTACTTAGTCTCAGATAGTTAGAATCTTCTGTAAAGGCTCTCTTCTCACACCAAGTGGAAGTCTTCTATTTTCTTCTCTTGCTTCCCCTGTGTTTTATGAAATATTTATCCCTTGTTCATAAAATGAGAAAACCAATTTTAAAAGATCTGGTTTATTGGTACTGAATATATTTGAAAGTACTTTCTTCCTGAGACCTTTTTGATTATCAAGCTTAATGATTTCAGGTGACTTCATTTTCTGTTCCTATTTGCTTTTCTTTTTTTTTTCCACATCATCTACTCTCCAAGATGTTTCACCTTTTGGGGGAAGTAGGTTTTGCTTGTTTTTTAGCTACTGAGCACTTCTGGTGAGATGTCTGAATTGGATCCAAGATGTATTTTTTTTCCTGATTAATTGAGTTTGTGGCTTTTTCTCCTGTGCAGAACCCTGAGTTCTTCCCAAGCAGAAAAATGCTATATCTTAAAACATCAACATGGTTTTGATTTCTTTTTATTTGAAATTCAAGGGAAGTGCATAATTGCTCAAAATAAAATACATATGTCTTTCTTGTAGGGGTGAACCTCAAAACTCAGAACAAGGATTCCTTGGAAGATGCTGTCTCTAACTCTCCAGATCCAAGTAAGCAGGAGAGAGATTTGGAAGAGAGTATGCATAGTTGGGAAGATGGGGAGGGAAAGGGCATGTTCATATATAGAGGCATCAGGAGGTGGTAGGCAAGAAACTGAGGAGCCTCCTTGGCTTTTGGCAGTGGTTTATTTTGCCCTGCAGTAATTTGCAGGATCTCCCTGTGCTATGTCTCACTGGGATTGCACTTCTGTGGCTCTTAAGAGCATGTGAAGCTGGTTGTTGCATTACATCTGACATTCTTTCCTTTCCAGACTATTATGCCAAAAGCTAAAGGTGCTGAACTCATCTCTGCCTCTCAGTATGGAAAGTTTGTTTGGCACCAGCTCACGGAAGCAAAAGTAGTACTGCCAGTTTGTGAATTCTGTACAATTTACTGAGAAATGTCTGCCTTCCCCTCATATAGAAACAAGTGTGTGACTGCTTAAGAAAGAATTTCTTTCCGGCAGTCTGTCCTGTATTACTTCCTTGTGCAGTGTTCCTGCCATCAGTGTTTACACTTGTACAGTAAAATAAATCTCTGGCTGCAGGATCTCTGGGACAAGAAGTTAAGAATCAGTAGTTGACCAAGGGCCTTGATACAGATTGTTAGAGTCGGGTCAGAATGCAGTGCAGTGGGGAGCTGGTGATCTGGTATAACTTAGTTAGCTTTTGCTTTTTAATGTCTAGTTTTAGATCTCTGTAATCTCAAAACTGCAACATAACTCTAGGAAAGGGTGTGGGAAAGGATTGCTTTCCAAGTTACTATTTTTCTGGTCTTCCCACCCCTCTGGATCTGTCTTCTGTTTTTATAACTGTAGAAATATTCCCTTTTCTGCTGTTGTACTATTCCAGAAAGAGGCTGGTCTGTCATTCTTTCTCTCCTCTCCAGCTCCTGCAGTTGTCTAGGATGCCAAACTGGTCTGATTTTCTTGTTCAGACTTGGAATGTTGATCTTTTTATTAATCATCAGTAACTGCACCTGACTTGCTGTAATTTTAAGAGCGGTGGCTGTGTCAGCTCTAGCTTTCAATCAAGAGACAATTAAATGCATTAACTGTGAATGCCATTTGCATGATGGGATTGAGCAGCATGTGCACTGCATTGTTTAACAAACTCTGTCTCTTTCTCTCCCTCCCTTCTTCCTGTCCTATTTTCCTTTTCCCTTCCCATTCCACCCCCTTGTTGTCC
Source organism: Acropternis orthonyx (assembly GCA_035583155.1). Lineage (NCBI taxonomy): Eukaryota > Metazoa > Chordata > Aves > Passeriformes > Rhinocryptidae > Acropternis > Acropternis orthonyx. Next base: position 2,948,426 of record JAWWEU010000037.1, on the reverse strand, counting down.
CTGTTGCCTTTTGCCAACCCGGTTTTTTGTCCCTCATTGTTCCCGTCTCTCCTCTCCATGCACTCCTTTCATCTTCCTCTGCACCCTGTTTGCCCTGGGTGCCCACACGTGCCCCCGCTGTGTGCCCCCCGTGACACAACGAGGCAGTTCTGACGCTGTCTGCTCCCCCCGTAGTGCCAGGCTTCTGTTGTACAGTTGGAGTGGACTGGAAATCCCTCACTACTCCGGCCTGTCTCCCCCTCACCACGGATTACTTCCCGGACCGCCAGAGCCTGCAGAACGACTACACCGAGGGTTGCTATGACCTGCTCCCAGAGGCTGACATTGACAGGTTTGGCCAGCACCCTCTCTGTAAATGCCTTGAACCCGAGTGCTTAAGGAGCAGGTGATGGAAGAGGATCACTGGAATGTGTGCAAGTGAATGATGAATTCCTAATGGAGCAGCAGAATACTTAGAGTTTAATTTTTCCAGGGATGATGTTGCACCTTTTCCAAGGTTACCGTCCAACAGTTTGGTGTCCTGTAGATTTCATGTTAGAAATTGTGTTCAGATTTTTATCTCTTTTCTGTTGTGTTCCAATCAAAATATCCAACCTCAAGCTGTCATCTTTGTTAATCTATTTTCTAGCCAGTGTTTTGGAAACACTAAATGGGCAAATGCACGTGGACGTGCAGTGTTTAAGATGCTTATCCTCACTCTCAAGGATATTTAGTTTGAAGAATCTTGCTGGAAAACAGTGCTGGTAGGATAAGTAGAACTTCTCAGCTTGCTTTGGAGGCCTGTGGTAACTATTCTTTAATAGGGTTGGGTTGTTTTCTTTTTTTTTTTTTTTAAACCGAGGCTGTCTCATCACCTTCAGCACTTTTAAGACTTTTCTCAGCTTGTAAGACATCAAAAGACCTGTTCGTGTCACTGCTCAATGGGAGCAAAACAAAAATATTAGTCAGGGTGATTGAAATGCATAGGGAACAGCAGGATTAATGACAAAACACCTAAAAGAAATGTCAAATGTCCCTTTGCAGCAGAAAGATGATGTTCAGAGCAGAAGGAGTTGTTGTAAGATGCCAGAGTGATGTCTTTAATCCCTCTCTGCTCTCACTTCCCACTGTGGAAGAGGCTGGAGCATTGCTGCCCACTGGCAGTTCTGAGCTCTGCTGAACATAGACGAAAACTGCACTGAGGCTGTCTGCACAGGGCTGGAAAACTTGTCTTTGGGGAATTTACCTGGAAGTTTCACAACTGTTGTAAGCAAATTTATTCCTAGTTGGAACAGTGCTTTCCAAGGCAGCAGTAAATATTGCCAGACAGCTGATCATCCCACCTCCAAAGGTGCCCGTTTTCCCTCCTGCTCCCACAGGCAGGTGTTGCCAGGGCCCTGCACAGGCACAACCCCTCAGCTGGGAAAGGCAGAGCTAAGAACAGGAGTGTGTCAGCTTCTCATGGTGCTCTGCTTACCCTTTGTGTTCAGGAGGGATGAGGAAGGAGTGCAGATGACGGCCCAGCAGGTGTTTGAGGAGTTTATTTGCCAGAGGCTCATGCAAGGCTATCAAATCATTGTGCAGCCCAAGCCCCAGAAACCGGCCCCGGCCGTGCCGCCCCCGCTGAGCAGCAGCCCCCTCTACAGCCGAGGTGAGTGACCCAGCACTGGCAATTCCCTGCTTGCCCGGGAACCTGGAGTTAGGCACAGGTGCTCACTGAAGCCCTCTGCTCTTTGTTTTTCCCCCTGATGTCATATGCAAGTCTTTGCTGGCAGAGAGCCTGATCTGGGGCAGCACAGAGGCTGCACCAGGAAGGGACAGGTGCAGGATTTTTGAGCTTGAATAAGAAAGTGGCCTCATATTCATGATGGTGATCCCAAATAGGAATGGCTTCAGTGCTGTTTGGGTGAATACCTCTTAAACACAAGTCATGTGGTGACTGCAGGGCACATCTCTAGAAGACACACACACATGGAAGCTTTAGGTCTATCTAGAAGCAGATTTCTAACATTAAAATAGCTGTGGAGGTGAAAGGTAAAGCTTCATTGTCCTGAAACCGTGAGTCAGCTAAACCTAGTTAAACCCCAGAGGACTAGGGTGGATTAAAAGTGTCATATTACTTGAAGAGAATCTGATTTGCTGTTTTTCTGATTACTTTTTTTCCTGGATATTCCCTAGGCAAGTCAGCATGACACAGTGTTCATAGAGCAGGGAATACATATGAATGGGATATATTGTTATTCGCTGGTTTGGGAATGAGCAGCAAAGTGTCAAGCTGAAGTGGTTAGTTCCAGGAATAAGGCATGGAGAGGAAGTGAAAGTAGAGCCCAGCTTTGCCATCACATCCATCAGTTGCTCAACATTTCATGTTGGCTGTTCTTTGGTGGCTCTGACTAGAGATGTTCCCTACAGAAAACGATGAATTCCAAATGCCCTTCTTCATTTGTGATACCAGCAAATCTGAACTGTAAGAGCAAAAGACTTTGTGCAAGTGTTTCTTAAAAATGTGGCCTGGAAGATGGATTTTAGTTTGTCCTGAGTTCAGAAGCCCAATTCGGGATTCCAGTTCTGGAGTCTATAGGCACGGTTTGTTGATGAAGTTCTGACTAACTGCAATAACCTGAAAGGATTTTGCTTTTCATAACTAGGTCTTGTATCAAGAAACCGACCTGAGGAAGAGGATCAGTATTGGCTGAGTATGGGCCGCACTTTCCACAAAGTCACCTTGAAAGACAAAATCATTACTGTGACTCGGTACCTGCCTAAGTGAGTGTCTCTCTGCTGGAGCAGTTGGCTCAATGGTCAGATGAACATTCTTTTTCATTTGTGTTTGCTTGAAAGAACATGCTGTAGAACTTTCTTTGTTTTTAGGAGAAGACAGAGATGCACTTGTATTGATAACGCTGAGATAATGTTTGCGTTTAATCTTTTAGGTATCCATATGAGTCTGCTCAGATAAACTACACCTACAGCTTGTGCCCCTCACACTCTGACTCTGAATTTGTCTCTTGCTGGGTAGAGTTTTCCCATGAGAGACTAGAAGAGTACAAGTGGAATTACTTAGATCAGTACATCTGCTCTGCTGGCTCAGAGGATTTCAGGTGAGATCTCCTTTTCCATCCAGACTGTTCTGCGTCCTAATTGCCTCTTTTCCTTTTTGACCCAAGATTTCATCAGCAAGTTCAGCCCACAAATGCTCAGTACTCCGGGGAGATATCTGGCCTGCTTTCACTGTCTGGTGATAGCAGCAGTTGCCTTGTAGGAACCTTACGCTGTGTTGCGGGTGCATTATCTGATCTTTGATACAGAGTCTTCATCACAAAATTCAGCATGAACTTTTTTTTTTCCTCTGCTCCAAATGCAAAGAAATATAATGGCATTCTGTACCACACAGATGCTTTTCTTGGCTTCTTCCTCACTTCTGGATCTGACTCAAAACTTCCATGTCTTTTGAAGCTGTTGGAGGTTTGGTTGAGTACTAGGCTTGACTGCAGCCCTACTCCTAAGCTATGGAGAGCAGTGCTCATTAGAATTGTGGAATATCTCCACTAGTATCAGTAGCCTTTGTGGTATCTTCTCTCCACAAAACCAGTCTTTATCATCTTTTCTTTTCAGATCTCAGTCAAAATGCCTCCTACGCTAATGTGTACCTTTAAAATTCCTTTTTGCTTGCTTATTTTTAGAGGAAAAGCCTTTGTATCCTGTCTTTTCCAGGAAAGAAAACATGTCTCTCTTATAATGGTCTTGCTTTCTGCCTATCAGTGCTTTAATAGTTCCCAGTGACACTTGTATTGCTGAGCCTTCCTTTCCCCACGTGCCCGTGGTGACTCAGGGCTGTGGTCACTGTGCTAACTGAAGTGTCCAGCGGGTAGATGTGTATTTGAGACCGTGTGAAGCCCTTCCCTCGTTCCTTCAGCCTCATCGAGTCGCTGAAGTTCTGGAGGACGCGGTTCCTGCTGCTGCCCGCCTGCATCAGCGCCACGAAGCGCATCGTGGAGGGCGAGGCGCACTGCGACGTGTACGGGGACAAGCCGCGCTCCGACGAGGAGGAGTGGCAGCTGCTGGACGGGTTCATCCGCTTCGTGGAGGGGCTGAACCGCATCCGGCGCCGCCATCGCTCCGACAGGATGATCCGGGTGAGCCTGAGCTGGGGCTGGGCTGGTCTGAGCCACCTTGGCAGAGCCCTGAGCTGGTCTCAGGCAGGCTGGGGGGGTACAGGGCCTGTGTCAGGGCTGATCCAAACACACAGGGCAGAGCTGAGGGGCGTGCTGTGTCTGGTTTCAGATAGCATGGGCCTGTTAACTCTTGTTCTTGAGCTGATTGTGTTTACCTGGAGTGGGTATCCCATGCTGCCCTGGCTGGAACCAGACTCTAAGCAGTTCTCACTCAAGGGAAAGCCAGGCTTTCCATGCCTTGGCCTGTTGCTGCCCTAGTTTTATCTTGGTGGGTCTTATCACAGATCTGATGCGACCTCTTTGCAAATGTGCCCTGCTGTGTGGTCAGCCTGAGAAGGTTACTGCACCTTGTGAAGAAGATAGCTGGTCAAAAGGGATCTGTGAGGTAGTTAAGCTGGTCACTTCTGGGTTGGCTCTGTGCTGCAGACTTGGGAAAAGAGAACCATGTGGGTGAATTCCTGGTGAACATTAGTTTCAAGAGGATGATGAGAAACTGGTTAGTGTGTACCAAATTCTTTTCCACCTCAAATGCTGAATGTGTACTTAATAAAGCCCTGCTGGCATGAGGTTGTGTTCTTTCTTACTACGTAAGCATAGCTTGACTAAGTCTGTATTTCCATTTTTTCTTTGTTAGAAAGGGTCTGCTATGAAAGGCTTGCAGATTACTGGTCCAATTCCCACCCACTCCCTGGAGCAGTCTGGACCTCCCATTGGGAAGAAAGGAACCTCAGCGCTCTCAGCTCTGCTGCAGATGGAAGCCAGTCAGAAGTGAGTCTCTACAAGCTGTGTGAAGAGCACTAGAGCATCCTCCCTACATATTCCACCTGGGCTGGCTAAAGCAAAGTTGGGGAACTTTACCTCATGTTGTGTTAAATGCACAAAAGATTTAATATTTGTAGTGCTAAGTTGGTATTACGCATGCGTAACAAAACTGAGGGAGTTCAAGGGTCTGCGTAGTTTATGTGGGGTAAAAGGTACTTAGAGGATGTTGGGCTGACTCTGCCTCGGTGTGGGAAAGCAAATGTCTAAAAATACTGCAGTGCCCCTCTGCAACAGTTGCTTTCAGGTGGAAGGTGACACGGAGTACGTTTGAATAAGCTCTGTATTCCTTCCTTTTTGTTTCAGGACTCTGGGAGAACAGCAAGCAGCAATGCTTTCTGGGAAGAGCTGTGGGCAGCCCTCGGAGAGTGGGAGCATTGCCATCACACCCACCTACATGGACAGCCCTCGTAAGGTAAAGACTTTATGGTCTTTCTGCAGCTGCCATTTTTACATAAGAATTTCTCAAACAGTGGGAGATTCTTTTTCAAAGCACATGGCTGCATCATAGCACATCTTATTCTCTAATCCGGCAAGGGCTGGTCCTGTACTGGCCTTTGAGTGCAAGGGCATAAGAAGGAGTTGGAGCACCACCTTCCTTCAGTTCCGTGACTGTGTCAGTGATATGGAATCCCTGGGATGTTACCTCAGTGTGTTTTGCCGATTTCAGTGCTATTTGCTAATTAGTCACTCTCCTTTAACAGTAGGGCATTTCAGTCAGGGTTGGGCTGTTAGGTTTAGCGGTACTCTGTTGTCTGCATCTGTGTGTGTGTCTTGGAGAGCAAAATCAAGCTCTAGACTGTGACTGTGTGAAGCTTGAGTGGAATTTATCAGCAGGAACGTGAGTCTCTTGCCTCTGCTCAGAGGAGTGGATGTGCTCCTTAGAACTGGTTCAGATGTCATTCCTTCACTGGCTGGACTCCAGGATGGGGAGAATTGTCTCCCTGTAGCTCTCTTCAGACACTTAAAGAAAAGACTGTGCTACCCCTCACCCTTTCTGTCCACTGTCCTGTGAGTGCCAGGAGAGCAGGAGCTCTGCCTCCAAATCCAACCAGAAATGTTTGGTTATTTTTCTGTGTTTTGGCATGAAGGTCTTTCAATGGAAGTAGCAAGGAACTGAATAAAGGTACAGGACTGAAGTGTAATCTGTCTTTGGGCTCAAAAGTTGAAATATTTCAAAGAAAAGGTTCTCAGATTGACCACTATCAACCAACTCTTTCAGTGTTTTTCTTTTAGTGCCTAATGCTTCAACATCGTTGATTTCTGCCACCACCAAGGGCAAGCATTGTGTTGTTCTGGAGATCTGGATATTGATAGTTGAAGTAATGGAGTAACAGTGATCATGTTTGTAAGAGACAACTGTTCATAGAATTAGGGTGGTGTGAGAACACAGGTGAGAGTCTGGAGCAGGTCGTGCTAGACCTGAGAAAGCAGGTGCAGAATCTGACCTGAGACATGTTTGCAGACTTCCAAATTGTAGTTCAGGCCCTGCATTCTCCTCTTCTACCATTTTGAAAAATCAGCCTCCTTCTTTAAGTACAGAAATCTTAAATGTCTCTATCAGTAAAACTGGTGAAAATTCCGCCTAGGACACAGTAGAGAAGAATGCTGTGTGTCTGTTTCTGAGGGAAAAAGGTAAAATTGGCTTCCATAGCAATGGCACAGTGGTGTGTTGGGAACAGATTAACAGACTTTGTGCTACCAGCAAATGCCACCTTGAGTAATGTTAAAAGTAATTATATTCTAAAGCCTCTCTGGAAGGTTGACTGGAGGCTCTGGAATAGTGTGTCACCAACCAAAGGTCTTTCACACTACAATAGTAAACTGTCCTGTAAATATTTACACACAGGGACTGGAAGATAAGCAATCAGGATCTCCAAATTGATGGCTCATGCCTGTGGGAAAGGTGCCAGTGGACAGGTAGCCCTGTCAGGGAACGTTGTGCTCACTTGGAGACATCAGCAAGTGTGTGCCTGGTGTCCCAGCCCTCTGGGGCTCCCGGCACGGGGAGCTCTCTTGGCTGTCTGCAGACCTGACAAACGGTCACAGCTGTGCTCTCTCAGCAGCCAAAGGAGCAAGTGCTTTCCTAGGATGCTATTCAGTGCTGGAGCTATTCCAGACCAAAGCTGAGCCACTGGCTCCACCTTTACTCTGTTTCAGAGTAGAATTGACAAGTCATTTCAGCCAGTTACTGGGCAATGTGGTATGATTATAACACAGTGAGTTCTCTTGATGCATGATCTGTTTGGGAAGTCTTTACCCTCATGGACCCAACCTGCTTGGCACTGTAAATTGCCAGTAATGTAACCCTGGCATTGCTTCTTTCCAGAAAACGTTTTGTATGTACATACCAAGGTAAGCATCATCTTACGTGCAGGCTAGACAGAAGTATTTTGCCTAGGGAACAGAATAAAGAATTGCAAATAGGGAATGATATCTAGTTGGGTTCCACTGCATTGTCTTTTGTGATAAGAGAATCTTGACACATCTTGGAATAGCAGCTGGGAATAAATTCACCCAGAGTCTGTAAGTAGGTGGGAATGTAGCACAGGCAGCATCTGTTTAATTTTGTGTGAAGTATTAAACACAGTGTTGGAAGGATCTTTGTGATGAGCTTTTCTTTCCTTTCCTTTGCACCATACCAGACCTGGATTTAAGAGGAAGAGTGTGCTTCCTGAAAAGAGCTTCTTTGCCTCTCCCTCTTTACCAATTGAATGACTAACAGACTGAAAAAGAAATAACTTGTCCTTCTTTGGATATTTGTTACTGCACCTGTAGTTGTGCAGGTTTCTGTATCACTGTTCAGCTTTGCATTTGGGGTGGAAACCCACATACTTCAGAGCTCAAGTCATACTTCTGTGAAGTATGGAGGGAAGGCTGCAGTTCCAATTGGCTTCTGATCAATGTCGTTTTCAAAATTTTGGAAAAGCATCTTGCTAAGGAAGAGCAACATCTTGTTAGAGAGAGAGAAAGTAATGGTATGTGTGTAACTGCTGATCCTCTGCATTCTGCTGCATCTCACATTCTGGGTCTGGGATTTGCATTCTCCTCATACTTTGTGGCTGTGGTCATTTCATACTTCCACAACTTTGTATTTGCTTTTCTTCAACTCCCTGTTGCTGTTGCCATTAATGGGCCTACTTCCTCTGATGCCTTCAGGATGGGGCCTTCTTTATGGATTTTGTTCGCAGCCCACGAACAGCTTCAGCCTTCTACTCACAGGTTAGTTGTCGATGGGTTCTTGTCATCTCTGGCTTTTGGGCTGAGATGATGGAGAGCATTTGTGTCCTGAGCTTGCCGTGTGGGGGACCTGTGTTACTTCCCAGACCTGCTCGTTGAGAGGCAGATGTGCAGCATTAGCAGGACAGAGTGGCAGATGCAACTGTTTCCTTCCCCCATTCAGTGTCTGTGCTGTGCTGTGGATGTTCCTGTGCCCTGTTTCCCTGTCCTTTGCAGTACTGTCATGGAAACTAATAAAGCTTCTCTTTTTGTTTTTCACTAAATGCTTGTTTTCTGTCTCCCTTGTGGAACAAAATGGCAACAGCTCCCTCATCTTGTTCTTGGCTAAATTTCTTCTGTGGTGTTTGTTTGACTGGTGGCTCTGGGGACATCCAAGTCAAATTGTGTCCTTTAATTCTTAAACAAGTGAGGGCTGAAAACATTGGTGTCCTTTTGGTTTAAAAGGGTCGTTGTGACAGAAGTTGTTTGTACATTTAACACCAGTTAGGAATTACCAATAACACAGTGTGCCCACAGAAAATGCTGCTGGTTGCAGTGACTCTGAGGGGGGAGATTGGCTTTAGCTGGCTGTGGGCACCGTGGAGTCCACACCGGAGCATCTGCTGGTTTTGGCTGCCCAAAAAGGGACATCTGCCATTGCAGAGTTAGAAATCTTTGGGATGGAAGAAATGGCATAAATAAAGGACTCTTGGCTGACAGACCCAAGTCAAGCTACCAGCTTTGTGGGTTGTAGCTGTGTGTGTGCGCTGTGGATTCATCCTGGCAGAGCAGCCCTCGTATTTACACCAGTCTGGCTTCAAGTTCCTCTGCCGTTCGTGTTGTCTCCCCCACCTCTCGAGCCTTTATATAATGTGCCTTTCCTAAACCATATGTGTTAATGACAGATGGCAATTACAGCCTGTACTTTGCTGAGTCCTTCAGCATTCATGTTCTTTCTGAAATGATTTTATGTTAATTTGGTGAACTATTCAGTCTACCATTGGAATAGTGTGAGTGTTCCTGCGGGAGGGAAGTGTTCCTGTTGTCTTGGCGACAGAGGTGTGGGTGGGTGCCAACCAGCCTGCTCACACTGCCCTGAGAAGGGGGGGGAAGATGAGCTGGTTTTTTTTGTGCATTATGAAACTCGAATTCTGTGTGATACATTTGCATGTTTTTGAGAGTTAGAGTTGAAACTATTTTTTGCTAAATGCTTACCACTTTCCCATTAGTGATTAAGTGCCCTGGTCTGCCCATTGTCTGCTTATAATTCACTGTTGAGGTTGAGACTGGTGGTGTTGGTTTGCCAGTGGTTCTCTCAACACAGTTGTGTCTGAGTTGGTGAGCCTCATCTTTATTGGGATCTGAATTTCTTGTTTGTCAGGAGCTCTGTAGTGATAACAAGACTGTATTTATCCCTTCTGCATATGCTTGTGCTTCCTTATAGTATTGCCTGTTGTTAACTAACTGGAGCTGAGGTACAGATGATGTGGGGAGGAGAGAAAATGGAAATGGATTGCATCTTGAATTTCATAAAGATGCTGCTGTGTTTACTCCTCACAGGTCTCCATAGATCAGTCAGTTCCTGCAGCCTTGGATGGCAACACCCTGCTGACCACGGGGCAGGTGCCTGACAGGGGCAGCACCCAGGCCTTGGGAAGTGCCCAGGCTGTTGCAGACCCAGGATACAGCACAGCTGGAGCTGCAGAGGGCAGGTAGGAAAGGCACAGCAGTGCTGGACTGCAGTGCTGTTCAGTTACAGTGCCCTGTGTGGTGTCAGGGCATGGGCTCTGGAACAGGGACCTGAGAACGGGCTGGGCTGTGTCTGTCAGTGCAGGCAGGCACTTGTCACAAGACCTTATGGCAGCACTTCCACGTGCACAGACAGTAGTAGTAAAATAAGCCTTGCAACCCAGTTTTCCAGAATTAAATGAACACAAGGCCTGGTTTCTCCACCCACAAGAAGAGCTTCATTCTTCAAGAAATGAAGAAATTCCATTTCTGAAATCTGTTAGCAGAAAACCAGGCTTTGAATTGACATCTTCTGTCTGTTTTGGCAAAGGGGGGCCCTGCAGGTCTAATTGGATTGAGTAGGTTGATGAAAGCCAAGAGGTTCTAACCTGGAAGCGAGACACTGGGGAGGAAGCAACATTAAAAATAAACTTTATTAGCACTTGTTTCCTGTGGTTGTATATTACAGTAAAAAAAGGCCAAATTCAAAATGTTTGTTCTCAACTGCTCCTGAGTACAGCTGTAGGTGATACGTGTGCATTGGGTCCATACAGCAATGTCCTGGTGGCCTCAGGGGGAACATACAGGTCTGATGCTTTTAGCGGTCCTTCTTGAGATGGAAAAGGAAATAAATATGACAGTCATGGTTGAGAAGAGAGCATTTTTCTTGAATGTACATATTTGAACAAATCTGGCAGCTTCCCTGATTTTTGAACGTGCTTCTGTTTACTGCCCAGCTCTCAGCAGTGTTCCACAAGTGCTCTGACTTCCTCCTCCACTCTGGTAGAGATTCTTGAAGCCATGAAACACCCCACGTAAGTTTTTAATATAAATATGCTTGGCACCTGGTGAGCTGTTTTGTAAGAGGACATGAGGCACGGAGTCACTCCAAGGAGAGCCCCATGGCAGCTGGGGAACAGTTTTAAACTTCCTTTTGTTATTCAGTTCCAGTCTCCCTAATAAGTAATTTTATAGAAACTGAGGTACAAGTATTGCTGCAGAAACTTCAATTATTGAATCCCAGAATGTTGCCAAAGCAAGAATTCTCAGTAAGTCACTAAAGTGCTGTCAGTATCAGCCCTTCATCCTGTTACCAGAAGCCAAAGATATATCACTCTGTGAGGGCATTGTGCATTTCTTGTTCTGTATTTTACCCCCCCTTGCCCTTTTTTTCCCCTCCCAGCAGTGATTTTTGTCTTTGTGACTTAAAAGAACCCTCCATCACTCTGTTAACCCGTGTGCCTTGCTGTGCTTCAGCACAGGGATCCAGCTGCTCTCGGAACACAAGGGCCTCTCCCCGTACTGTTTCATCAGTGCAGAGGTGGTGCACTGGCTGGTCAATAATGTGGAGGGAGTGCAAACCCAGGCCATGGCCATTGACATAATGCAGGTAAGGGGGCTCTCCAGGGGCACGTGGAGGGCCAGAAACACCTCACTCTGTGAAGAAAATAGAATTGTAGAGCAAAGCGTAGCAATAACTTGTTGCTTAATAAAATCCTCTTATTGATAGGTGTTGAAAACTATGCAACAGAATACGAGGTAATGATGACCTTTTTTGGATTCCCTATCACAAAACAGCAGCATGTTCTTCAGTAGTAGTACGTAGGATTTTGTTCCACTTCTATATGATGACAGTTCTGTGCATAACCTCCATTTAGCTTGTACTTACCATTGTCTTGGAATTGTGAGGCCCTACAGCGTGATTTGGGTTTGGTTTTCCTTCTGATCATTAGTTAATGAACTTTTAATAAAACCAGCACATGAACTCTCTGTTATGGATGCTGAAGAGGACACCCTTTATGCAGGAACATTGCTTGTGCTCATCAAGGGATTTTTCCGTATTGAACTATGTCAGGGACAGAAGGTTGAAAATGTTTTGGAGTTCATTCCTCTGCTGAGATCCCATTTCAATTAACAGAGAACTTTGATTGTTTCCAGCCTCTTACCTTCCTACAAATCCATCTATAAAACCAGAGCAGGGTAAGGGAAGAAGGCAGACATCTATGGAAAGGTCAGACTCAGTTTCTCAGAGAGATAAGGAATTGCTGCTACATTTACTGAATATCAAGAGCTAACTTGGCTGGTATTCTCATTAGGCACATACCTGGACAAAAAGATGTCAAGAAAATTATTTCCTAATGTTCTCTAGCAACCTTTTTATGTAACTGGAAGAGCAACTTCTCTTTTACGTTTGCTCTGTTCTCTCTCTTTTTGTTCAGAAAATGCTGGAAGAGCAGCTTATTGTCCACGCATCTGGAGAAGCCCTACGGACCTTTATTTATGGCTTTTATTTTTACAAGATTGTTGTGGACAAAGAACCAGACCGAGGTCAGCACTGTGTTTTTACAAGACTTTGCTCACCATCGCTTTGCATAATCAGTAGGATTTACTCAATTCTTATGGGTGCTGCAGCAGGAATGTGTTTTGGGAGCAACCAAAAACACTGCTCTAGAGAGAGTCTGAGAAACTCAGCCTTTTTGATTTTCAAAGAAACAAAATTTGCAGAAAACATAAAGTAATTTTTCCCCCCCCTGCCTCTTTCATCTCCCTGGGTGCTGAGCTAACTGCCGTTGTCCTTGCCCTGTGCAGTGGGGATGCAGCAGCCTGCCATGTGGCACACCGCTGCCATGGACGACTTCTCCGCCTTCCAGAGGAAGTGGTTTGAGGTGGCCTTTGTGGCTGAAGAGCTCCTGCACTCGGAGATCCCGGCGTTCTTCCTGCCCTGGCTGCCCAGCCGCCCAGCCTCCTATGCAAGTAGGCACAGTTCCTTTAGCCGCAGTTTCGGAGGACGGAGCCAGGCAGCTGCACTCTTAGGTAGATGCACAGCACAGGTGACAGCTGGGGAAGTTCAGGGGGATAGTTTGAAAGGGGAAGAGCAGCCAGCCAAGGGGATGATCTCACGTGGACCAGCCATAAAGCTGCAAATTTCATGCTGGCCTTACATGTGTCTCTCACGTGGACTTGTTCTCATATGCTGAGGTGTGTTTCACTGGCTGAGCAGGCAGTCTTTACTTCTGAGGACTGGGGTACAATAAAAAATATCTCTTAAAGTGTTCCTTGTTCCTGAACCTCTGGAATTTAGAGAGGAAAATACTTTGTCTCCCTGCAGATCCAGAGAGACTCTTCACAACCTGTAACGGGCACGGAGGGAGAAGTTGTGAGAACAGCAGAGCAGCCAAACTGTTCTTAAAATTACATGTCTAATTGCTTCCTAGTGGCAAAAGCCACAGTGAGAGCCAGATGTGTTAGAAGTTTTTGGTGATGTGCTGGAGGCTTCTTAGCTAATCTGAACCAGAGCCAGACTCCTTATATTAATAAGTCTGTGAAGCCCAGCTGCAAATGATCCCTGTGGTATGGAAGCAGTAGGAAGATCTTGCTGCTGGGCAAGATACCATTAATAGTATCTAATGCCCTATAATGTGTGGAGAATAACACTGGCTGCCTCCACCAGCCTGTGAAACACACTGGCTGCATGACTGACCGTGTTGCTTTGTCAGCTTTTTGTTGCATTTCCAGGCCAGCCTGAGTCACTTGCTTTTGTTCCTCTTTCCCTGTTTAAAATGGAGAGAAAAATCATTGCTCTGGAGCTGCAACTTCAGGTTTATTTAGATGCATCTCTGAAAGGCCTAGCAATTAAGGATAAACAGACAATTCTGCTGTTCTCCTGTTGTGTGTTTTTGACCCTCTGAAGAGAAGTGCCTTCCTGCTGGTGTAGTATCTCTTAAACCTGAAGTCACAGTAATCCTTGTGTATTTCTGAAAGCCTTGTTTGAAGAGGAACAGCATCAGAAATGGGAAAGCATTAAGGAAAGGAAGTCTGAACTAATGGTTAATTCCCTGAAGCCAACATATGCAGGATATTTTCCCTGTCACACGATAAATCTGTTGCCTTGGCTGGGATCCAACCTCATTAGCTCCGTGGCCAGAGCTGAAGCCTGAGTGTAGGCTGGCATGAAATACTATGGAGGCTGGAGGCACCTGGGCCAGATCCTGGTTGTGGTTTGATCTCTTACTCACTATTTAGCCCAAGAAAACCCCTTCACTTTGCTATGTCTGTCCTCTTTTGTGAGGTGAGAAGGCTGACACTCAACAAAGGAGCAGAGGAAGAAGGTGCCTCAGTGCCCTCCCACCTTTTCTTTAACACCAGCCAGGAAAAGAGTGTATTCCTGCAGCATGTCACCTGTGACACACCTGAGTAGCTCTCCTTTTTTTTTTTTTTTTCCTGCAGTTGGAATTATGTCCATTCTGCTGTTTAACTAATTTGCAGTCCTTGAATGAATGACAAATGTCTTCTGACTGCTCACATGCAGTCTGGTTATTCCAGGAATTATAGTTTCCTGCAGAAAAATTCAGTGTGGAAGATTTTTCTTACAAGGGAACTGGTTTAAATGATATTTCTGTGCTGTCCCTCTTCTAAACTGTATTCCAAAAAAAAACCTTCACCAGTTCATCTGAGGCAAAGAGCTTTACTAAACCCAGATGACCCCTGGTCCACGTGACTTCATTTGTTCCTCTCTTGGTCTTGATTTGGTTGTGGTTTTTAATTCTTCCCCTCCCCACCTTCCCTGAATGTCAGGCTGTGACATAAATTGCATGCAAGCATTGGGAGCTCTGGAACAAGCTCCACGTATCTCTCAAATCTTTATCCCTCCCAGTCCCCCAATCACTGGCCCAGTGACTGTCCCTTTTCCCTTCCCAGTGGAAGTCTGACCTGTGGTACACCTAATCTTGTCCCTTTTGATTTGTAGCAGTGCATGCACTAGCAATTGTAGCCATGTGTGTAGCGGAGTCTGTGACTGGAGAATAACCTGCCTGCTCCTCTCCGATTTGCTTAATAAATCATTAGCTAAATACTTAATAGTACAAGGCAATTGGGAAGCAGGTGAGTCCTCTTAAAATCTGATCTATGGAAGCCAGAGTTTATTCTCTTAAAATAACTTGGGTTTAATCTGAAGCTTCTGGGTTCAGACACTTGGCTATTTCTCTTCAGTGTTTAATGTATTTTGGATTAGCTCACCTGGTTGGGCTGTGCTCCTCTTGCTTTGCCTGTGAATTCCGGCTGCGGACAAGGTGGAGAGAGAAGCTCCAGCCCTAATGGGGAGTCTGCACTCTCTGGAAAAGGAACAGTCTAAGGGAGCAGGGAGCTCATTCTTCACAGTGTGCTGGTGTGGCGCCCTGGGCTGTGGTGTTAGCACTGACCTCTTGGCTAATGACCAGCACCTACCTGGCTGAGCTGCTTTGGCCTCACAGCTTTCGGGATGATGTTTTCCAACACACCTTGTTACGAAATTGGCACCATAACCTTCTGACCACAAGCATTGCATTCACAGGGATGTCCCACTGAAAAGGAGCCAGAAAAAGAAACTCGAGGTGTTGGTCTGTCTGACAATATCAGACCAACTCAGAAATTGCAGATGATGTGTTTCCCAAAGACAAAAATGGGTCTTATTTATGAAATAAGGCAATGTTCTTTCATTTTTATGGTTTTTCTTTTTTCCTCCCTGTTTACGCTGCAGTAATATCAATGTAAAAGATTTCCTTAGAACCTTGAACACTGTCTCCAGCTAACTGGCAGTAGAAGTGAGGGTGGGAACTTTCCATCTGCCTTGAGGAAGAACTTAAATTTATTTTTTTTTTAATCACTATTAAAACCCTCAATTTATGAGATAATTTTAAAAGCTTCCCCTATAAAAGGGCACACATCTTCTACTTGAGCAAGAAATAACAACATCCATCCCCCATGCATGCAATAATAAAAGGGACAAGAGTTTTTCAATAGCAGCCTTGGAGGCCCATTGTTTTGTGTCACTTTTTAACACTACAGAAATGTCAAATTATGTATTTGCCTAAAGAGAAGTTGAAAGTGACAATGTGTTCCATGGCAAGACTCTGGTCTCCAGGTCGGGAGATCTGGGTTCTGTCCCTGGCCTTGCTGTGTGACACCAGCCAGGTCATTTCCACTTGCTGTGCTTCTCTTCCTCTCTCGCCTGACACCGGAGGTTTTCCTTCCCCGGGATGCTGGGGTGTAGGGCACAAAGGGAGCCGGATCTTGGGCACTATCCCAGCCCTTGCTGCAGAGCACTGGGAAGTATTGCAGTGACGGGAATGCTGCTGCATCTCTTGGCTGACTTTTCCTGCTTTTACAAGAGGTGTTGGATGTGCAGTTTTAGTGCTGTGGTAATGTGGGACATTGATATGGGGTTAAAGAAACAAGGAGTTTAACTCCTAATCTCCTTTAGCTGTGGAAAGTCCTGGAATGCTCCTGCCCTGTGTAAACACCACCCTGTTGAGATTTCTGTTGTGGCCATATAGAAATATTTGGAGTGGTATAAAAACCAATAGAAGTTGTCTAGCCATTATGGCAACTAGTGCCATAATTAGCTGCTGGACTCTTGGTTCTCTGTCTTTATTGCAGCTGAAATGTCTTTTGACTGCTTGGGGAGGTGATTCTGCAGCACATACCCCTGATAAGAGAAATACTTCAGGTTTTTTTGTCCTTTGTGATCTGAATGAGTGGCATTCTGGGACTATTCCGCCAGCCCAAAAATATCTGGGGAGGAAGAGGAGGACAAATTAATTACAAACAGCTTATCTTGGTTCCTCTGTTCTCTTTGTCCTGCCTCCCACCCTGTCTCTAACGCCTGCTGTACGTGCAGCTGCCACGGTGCCCGAGCAGCGGACGGTGACGCTGGACGTGGATGTGAACAACCGCACGGACCGGCTGGAGTGGTGCAGTTGTTATTACCATGGCAATTTCTCCCTCAACGCTGCCTTTGAAATCAAGCTGCACTGGATGGCAGTGACTGCAGCTGTGCTGTTTGAGATGGTGAGAGTCCCTGTGCTCTGCATGGCCACAGAAATGCCCGGCTGGCCTCTGGGTCCCTTAAAAAACGGGGGGCACTGCCATGGGAAGTGTTAGGGGAGAGAGGTAGTGCTGGAGCTGCCCTTATTTCCGTAAGTAATTTCCCTGGTGGTTGTAGGCATTGCTGCCTCTGGTCAGTGTTTCTCACACTGTCTGTAGTCCTTCTGTCTGCAGGGGAGCGAGCGTTCTGCTGTCAGTGGGTTTCATGCACAGTATGCAGAGATCGGCACAGGTCAAGGTGATAAATTTAAGTCCCCCTTAGGCAAATTTTAAGCCCTGAGCTGGGTCTTTGAAAAAGAATCTGTTTCACATTGCATTCCTTCTATCCCCAAACCTTAAAGCTCTAAATCTCAGTGGAATTGCTTTCATAACAGGGCTTTTCCAACCTCTTCCTGTTCAGCAACGCTTTTTAGTTTTGGGGTTTTTTTTAACTTACTGAAAACATTTTCAACTGAAAATATAAGTGGCTTTTGTCACTTTTTAATTTTTAGACTTGTTTTTGTTTTCCCTTTTGTAGCTTCTGTAAAACTCAAATTATTTAGCACCGGGTTTTACCCCACCCAGCCAGACAGTGCTAGGTAATTGGTTTTGCTTTTATTTGAAATCAATTGCACTGTTCCAGTAAAGCAGCAATGTTTAGCCACTGGTGATAAGTAGGCTGAATCAGTTCCTGAAAGATGTCCTATTTTAAAGTGCTTTCTGATTGATGTGGCACTTCAGAAAAAGGAAAGCCTGATGCCTTGTGCTTGCACTGCTTTGCTTGCAAGGACGTCTGTGTTTGCCATGCAGAGCAGGCTGAGCCTGTGGGGAGCTGAGCATGTCTGAGCTATTCCTGGGGAAGGAGCTGCTCTCATGCACAGAAGTGCCCTTCCTCACTGACATATGTTGCATGATTCATTGTTTGAATTCTTTCTCAGGTTCAGGGTTGGCACCGGAAGGCCACCTCCTGTGGGTTCCTGCTCGTCCCGGTGCTGGAAGGCCCCTTTGCTCTGCCCAGTTACCTGTACGGAGACCCGCTCCGGGCTCAGTTGTTCATCCCCCTCAACGTGAGCTGCCTGCTGAAGGAGGGCAGTGAGCATCTCTTTGATGGTAGGAGCTGCTCCTGGCTTTACCCCTCAGGACACTTCCTGTAAGCGGGTCACTGCTGGCACGTGGCTGACACAAAACCTTCACCAGCCATGCCTAAAGGCGGCTGAAGGACCTGCTTTTGCAGCTCAGCAGCCCCCTGAGGAAGGTGGTGCTGGCTGGGGGAGGCTGTGCTGGCAGCATGTAGCGGGGTGAGGTGGGCAGCAAGAAACACCAGCACACAGGAAGAGTGGTCTCCCCAGCGATCTTTAACATTTCACACCCCTCCAGAGCCCATAGCAAGTAGCTGTTCTGTGTCACAGACTCTAAGAGTCTGTTTTGCTGGTAGACCCACAGCTGCTCTGCATTTGCATCCTGTGTTTGTTTATTCTCCCCCTCGGTGAGATTAGGCTTTCACCACTGCCATCTTTTTTTTGTTGTTGCCATGGTTACATTCATGGTTAGAGTGTTTGCACATGAGATTAAGCCTAGAAACTGCAATCTCCTTTTCTGCAGTGTGACCTCGCCCTTCCCAGGGACAGTGATGTGCTAAGTCTCAGGTGGAAGCTCAGAGAACTCTGTCCCCATGCAGACAGGGGGAAAACTGCATCACAAGAAGGGACGATTAGCAAAAGGCCCTGTTTTAAAATAGTAAATATGATATTTTCATTAACCTTTGGCCCAGCGTTCACGTGTAAATGTAAAACAATTGTGACAAATCCATATGCTGTGAGATCACCACAGCCCCACTGACTGAACTAGGTATTTTCAGAGCACTGGTGATGCACAGCAGCCCTCTCTCCTTCCTTGCCCCCTCCCACACACACCTTTATGTTCCTCTCCTTCATCTCAAGAGACACAAAATATGAATTCAGGGATGACTGTACAAGACACATCTCGACTAAGACGGCATTCAAGGGACAGCTGGCAGAAAAAATTGTGACTAAAAGAAATGGCTAGGGGGAGAAAAAGTGCACAGAGGTCTTCTGAGAAACAGTGAAGTCTTGAAAAGGAAGGAAATAAAGTAGCTTTGCTAGGTAATTGTTACCTTTTTGTATGTTTCAGGCTTCGAACCAGAAACATACTGGGACCGTATGCACTTGCTCCAGGAGGCAATAGCACACAGGTATGTGCAGAGTGGGGTGACTGAAGGGCTTGTATCTCCCTGGATGATGTGGAATGCCGATCTGTGCTGGACAGCCACTCCTGAGTCTTGTGGGTTCTTTTTCTGCCTCTCTGAAGTCTGATCACAGATTATTGGATTAAAATACAGCTCCTGTGCCTGGAGCTGGTTGTGGGGCTGCAAGGGGCAGGTAATGTTGGGTTTCAGCCTGTCACTCCTTAGGAAACCTCTTCCTAGGGAGGCCACTGCCTTTGGAAACTGCCCTGTTATTCCAAGTTAGAAGCAGATAGACTGTAAACGGGTTCTTTCTGAGAAGGGACAGTTATTTCCTTCATGTGGACTTAATACAGTCTTGAACTGGATGCTACCCAGTGATTGGCAATAGGCAGGAGACTGGGATGGAGCTGTACATAGGGGTTGGGCCCAGTTTAAGAAAGAATTGTTGGAAACTCTGAATGCTGTCTAGCTTTTGTGTGACTGAGCTGCCAATTTGTTTCATAGTGTTGCTGCCAAGGTGTTTTTCATGACAGAGAAACTTCCTTTTGTAATGGACTTTAGCTTGGAAATCAGCTTTCATTAGTTTAGGAAGCAGGAGAGGAACAAGTGTCCTACAAACAGCAGAGAACTGTCAGGTGAGCTGCTTGAATTCTGCGTGGGACATTGCCCAGCATGAAAAAAATGAGGTTGCAGCTTGAAACATACCCAAGGAATGTCTGTCTTCAGTGGCTCTTCCCTCCCTCGTGTGCAGCTGCCTTGTTTTGTCAGCAGCTGCTTGGAGCTGCTGCTGCTCCTGTGTCCTGGGAGCTGGGGCAGGGAGCAGTGTGGGGTTACAGGCTTTCCCTGTGCCTGGCAGGGGCAGGGAACACTGGGAGAAGCTCAGCTCTATTCATCCCTTTTCCTCTTGCCTTTGTCATAGTGGGAGGATTTTCCCTGGTGCCCCTGCCTTGGGCTGAGGAATCGTATCTGGAGTGGCTCTTTTTTTTTTTTTTTTTTTTAATTTTTTTATATTTATTTTTAATTCCTGTGGTCTTTGTTTCTTCAGATTTGGATTTGTGCAAGATAAATACTCAGCATCTGCATTCAACTTCCCAGCAGAGAACAAGCCCCAGTATATCCATGTCACAGGTGAGAAATATTTGGGAGGCAGTGGAGCAAGGAGGAGGTTTTTGCAAACAAAAGAACCATTTTAGGTGCAGTTTGTGTTTTGTCAGTTCTGTTATGTCCCAATCCAGACAACTGTAGGTGTGCCAGCCAACACAAACCAGAAAACTGGAGGGGCAGTATGAGAAGCCCAAGTGTTGCTACTAGTCAGTGGTGTTGGTTTGAAATCTTGCTTTACGGTGTCTCTGAAACTTTTCTTTCCAGGAGATGGGGAAATTAAAAAAAAAAATAAGGCAGTGCTTATTGCAAGGTCAATGTAATCAAACGTGTACCCTGAGGCTAGAAGGAGGGAAAGGTGTTGGGCCAAGTCAGTAGGTGGATCTCTACCCATACACACGGATAAAGCATTTAGGATCCACTTGCTTTCATTGTTACTCTTTATAGATGTTGGTGATCTGTCAGCAGTTCTAACTAAGCTCCATGCATGGCACGTTGCAGTAAAATGGATTCAGTGTTCCCAGGGGTTACTGAGACACGAAAGCAATGACAGGAAGAGAGCTTTTGGAAAAATGCAGAAGAGAGTGGAAGTTGATGGGAAGTTAGAAAGATGGATCAGAGCCTACAGCTTTTCTTCACTCCCTGCTTGCAGGAGAAAGGCAGGCTGAGAGTGCTCTCTCCCAGCATTATAACACGCAGGAAGGAGCATCACGTAGAAGCGAAGGAGGAAAATTGCATCCCATTTTCTCCTGCTAAAAGGCAATCAAATAAAACTCAGGCCAGTTTCCTTTTCAGAATGTCACGAGTCAGCCCCCCAGTTGCAGGGCCTTGGGTCTGCCTCAGCCTGAAGGCCTGTGTGTCTCCTGCAGGGACGGTGTTCCTGCAGCTGCCGTATTCCAAGCGGAAGTTTTCCTGCGGGCAGCAGCGGCGCCGGCGCAACTCCACCAGCTCCACCAACCAGAACATGTTCTGTGAGGAGCGCATTGGCTACAACTGGGCCTACAACACCATGCTCACCAAAACCTGGCGCTCCAGCGCCACCGGCGACGAGAAGTTTGCGGATCGGCTGCTGAAGGACTTCACAGACTTCTGCTGGAACAAGGACAGCCGGCTG
This sequence comes from Acropternis orthonyx, assembly GCA_035583155.1. Classification (NCBI taxonomy): domain Eukaryota; kingdom Metazoa; phylum Chordata; class Aves; order Passeriformes; family Rhinocryptidae; genus Acropternis; species Acropternis orthonyx. The sequence continues at coordinate 2,927,245 of JAWWEU010000037.1, read as the reverse complement.
GTTCTGTTCTGGACTGACTGTCTGGACAAGATGCATGCCAGTGCTCCATGACATGGGGTGGATTGTTATCTCTTAGGGAGACAGCTAGAAACTTTACCTTGTGGCAAGGATGTAGAAATGAAGGATGAGTGAAAAGAGCCTCTCTGTTGGATTCTTGAGGCTCCAAGAGGACCTGAGCAATATTGCTGTTGATATTCAACAGAATCTGATTAAGTGCTTGGCAAAAAAGAATCTGAGCTCTTGGCTTGCCAGTATCTATCACTTGACTTCAGCTTGGTTTTAAGTAGCTGCAGTCCTTGATTGCCAAAACTTCAGTTAGAGCAGAGGTAAAGGAGGGAGAGTGCAAATGGTTTTCAAGGGTGGTTGGATTCAGCACAGGGTGGTGGTAGAGGCTTCCTGTCAGTGGAAATGATGGGTGCCACTGGCATCTGCTGTGCCTGGCAGCAGCCTGCCCTGCCCCTGCCCCTGCCCTGCCCCTCCCGAGGTGTTCTTGGTTGTGTGAATATGTAAGATAAAACGTGAGACGTGCTTGTTACATTTCATACATGTAAATAAGTAAAATTGCAGAAAATCAAGTGACCTGGTGTTTTGTTGTAACTCCACAGACAGCAATACAGAATCGGTGAGTAAAAGAACAACTGCCAGGAGGAAGTCCTGTTTCCTGTGTCCAGCTTGAAGTTCAGTGCTGAGTCTTTGTCTTTCAAGCATCCAGGACTTTCTGTCTGCAGCTCTGGATCTAGAACAGTGTCACACAGCAGGAGCCAGAAGCCAGTTGCTGACCCGCAAAGCCTAAGGGGAAATCAAGGGCCACTGAACGTGAGATGCTGCTGAGGAGTATGAGCAGGTTTTTAGAACGTGTCTGCGTGTCTGCATGCAGTAAAAGCTCCCACGTGGCTCACGGCCTTGGCACGAGCTGGTTATTTAAGTGCAGATTTAGGGTGGGTTCACAACCCAACCGTGCTGTGCGTGGGGGCTGTTGGCTCCTGCTGTGAGATGGTTCCTATTGTTATCTGTCCTCGAGAAACTGAAGTCAGGGGAGGACTGACACCTTCACAATGGTGTTCAGACCTGATTCAAGGAAAATAGGAGCTGCGTCCGTTCTTATCTCCCAAACTGAGTCTGGATGACTCATCTGTTTTTAGACAGCACCCACCTACAAAAGGTGGGTTTGAGCCTCGTGCCTCTTCATTCAGCTCCTAAGTGTGTCAGAATTATCAGTGCGTGTCTGAGGCCCATTAATGACTTCAAAAACACCCGCTACTATGAAAGCAGCTCCCTACCATCTATTCTCCCCCACTGTGCTGTGGGAGCCGCGGTGCACGCGACGGGTGCTTGGGTGGAAGGGCTGTCGGGGCGGGGGCGGAGTGTGGGGCAGCCCTGGAGCCCCGCCTGGGCGGGGACGAGCGGCGGCTCCGCACCTGTCCCGGGGCACGAGGCTGCGGACGAGGGTGAGGAGCGGCCCCGCTGCAGGGAGCTGGGACTGGGGACCGGGACGGGGACCGGTACCGGGCTGGCTGCAGGGAGCGGGGACTGGGGACCGGGGCCGGGAGCGG
>JAWWEU010000037.1:2845945-2925592 GCA_035583155.1 Acropternis orthonyx | reverse complement strand
GCTGGCTGCAGGGAGCGGGGACTGGGGACCGGGCCGGGGACCGGGCTGGCTGCAGGGAGCGGGGACTGGGGACCGGGCCGGGGACCGGGCTGGCTGCAGGGAGCGGGGACTGGGGACCGGGGCCGGGAGCGGGCTGGCTGCAGGGAGCGGGCACCGGGAGCGGCGGGTCCGGCCGGGGCGGGCACTGGGCTGCGCTCCCGCCGCTCGGGGCGGGTTCGAGGCTGCAGCGCATCCCCACTCCTGTGCTTCGCAGGTACTCAACAGCTTTTCCCCCTCTTGTCCGGCGGGGCTGGCGCTGGCCCAAAGGTGAGGTGTTTCCAAGGCCACCGTGCTGGTCCCCTTTTCCCAGGAAAACGAGTGAAAACCAGCCACGCCGGCTGTTTCACACTTTGCAGTAACTGCGTCTGCCGCGACCTGTCCAGTGCCATTGTGGAGAAAAACTAATTGATTTCACCGAACTGCTCTGTTCAGGTAGTGTTAACCTCTAAGCTGTGGATATAAAGCTTAGAATTTTTCTCCAAGTTTTAGGGCAAATTTAATGTGTCTTTCTAAGCTTAGTTTTTTCAACTGCAAACCTGGTGTGGCTCTAGCTTTTCAGGGCTGCTTTAGGCCTAGTTTTACTTAAAGTGTTTTAAGGTCTTCAGGCTGCTTTTAATAGCACAGTGAATTTCTTTCCTCAAAAAAAAACCAAAACCAAACATACCATAGATGCTAAAAATAGAAGATAATAGTTTTTATCTAACCACAGCTTTGTGCATTGCACAGAAAAATCTTCCAACAGGACATGAAGATGAAGCGGTTCATGGCCATGTTAAACAGGAATAAAAACACGGATCCCCCACCCACCAAGCTGCTGGATCTAGCAGGAAAGCTTTGCCGGGAGCTCCAGAGCTCGTCTCCTAGTCTGGAGAAGCTGGTTGGGGCCGTGATGGGATGCAAACACAAGATGCATTTTCTCACTAACATCCACGTTGTCCGTGCTTGCGTGTTCGTTCATATCCGTAATGGGCAGCATGACACAGCCTGCAGGCTCCTGGAGGTAGGGAGATGTGTTCTTTGGTTCTTCATAGAGACAAAAAGCAGTATTAGAAAAGTTAAAGCTGTTAGTGCAGAGGTACCCAAACTGCAGCATGTGGAGCATTTCCAGCTGGCACGAGGCAGTGGAAGGTGATATATGAGCATTGGTTGACCTGAAACACAGGATGAAACCTTTGCTACAGGCAGTGTAAATCAGCCAAGGGCAAGAAGGTAATTAGGTGATGATGGGGTTGGCTGTACCAGGAGTTTTGTTCTCTGATATATGATGGTTCTTGGAGTTTTTCACAGTCTTAGGGCTCAGGACATAGAAGCCTCCGGAAGCCCAAGATTAGAGGGCTTGCCAGGGTAGGAATATATGAGGAAGGCTGGATGGTGCCACTCAAGGTGCGGGATTTTGGCCTCTAGGTCTGGTAACATAGCCCTTTTCACCAGGGAAAAAGAAGGACTTAAGCAAGTGACTGACTCCCTGTGTACATTAGAGAAGGTACAGAAGCCATGTGCTTACATGATGTACCAGCTTTGTCAAACCAGTAGGAATCTCTGAGTAAGTTTCTGTTGAGCGTTTTCGCCCTTATAGGAAATCTGACTGACTCCCTGGAAAGGTTTGCTTAGACACTGTTTTGTTTTAGCATTGCAAGGCAGAAGAGAAGGAAGAACTGGTGCAACTTTGGCACGAGATTCACTACCAGAGGGTTATGGAGAGACAACACAGGGATTTTCTGACACCACTGCAGAAATTCCGTAGCAGGAAGAGGTACTGCATCGTGGGGGGGACCAGCAGCTAACAGACACAGGGGCTACAGGTGCAGAGGCTGGTTTTGCATGTCAAGATGCTGCTTCCTGGGGCTGTTTTTTTCTTGGCATTTTGACCTGCTGTGGCAGTGTGAGAAAATTCCCATGAATGTGAGTGGCTCTTTTCAGGTCCTTTTTAATCCTGTTTTCTCCTGTATAGGAATCCTCCACCTATTTCCCTTTGCCCTGAAGGCTTGAAGACTAGAAACTATCCAGAAGAAGTCCGCCAGCACCTGCACAGGTTTGCTGCAGAGGTGACAGCAAACCCAGACAAGAAACAGCGGGTAGGGATTTGCTTGCTTATGATCAAGCCTTCTTGTCACAGAGAGCAGGACTCTCTGATCACAAGTCTATAACTGGTTTCATTCTTGACACTCTGATCACAAGTCTATAACTGGTTTCATTCTAAATCCTTGTTTTCAGAAGCCTCAGTGGGGCTGGGATTCTTCATATTTGATCTTTCCCTAAAGGTTTCTTTAAAAAAATCATCAGGTTCATGCTAAATAATCTCTCTTGCTGTGGGCAAAAAAGTTGAGGGGCCATAAATTCCTCTTTGGGTTTTTACCAGTTCTAATTTGGTAGTGATTGATCTTAGGCAGCCAAACAGCCATCACTCAGAAGAGCTCTATTACAGTGATAAATAGTTCTGACTGGACTGAGTTACAGCCTGTGGAAAATTGCACTTTGTTCACCAGAACATATTTTGTGCTGACTTATCACATTAAATTCACAGCATTTGAAAACACAATAGGCTGTGTTGATGTGTGCACGGATCTACTTTCTTTGGAGAGGGGCAAATTTGTAATGGAAATGATGTATGAATTAATTCAGTAATCCTTGTTGATCACTGCTGTGGAAGGTGAGGGCTTCAGACTTTGAAGTCTGCCTCTGTGAAGGTCTGTGGGGTGAGCCTGCTCTGGGAAGGGCATTATTTAGTGAGCAATATAATAATAGTATGTGGTTTGCTTTAGCAAGCAAACTGTCTGGGGGTGCAGGGTGGAATGTGTATTTTCTATCAGATCTGAGTTTGTAAATTGGGCTCGTCAATCGGATCCATGTGGATTTGTCAGAGTGCTAGGGAGTAAATGTCTCTGGGTTTGAAAGCTCTTGCTGGACTGCTTTTGGAACTGAAGTGAAAAGCCTGATTATTCAGATGTGGCTTATTCTTTTCCCCTTCATCTCTCCCTACACCTGGGTTTGCAGGAGAGATTGGCTCGGGACATGGACCTGCAGCCAGCTCAGGTCTATAATTGGTTTGCAAATTATCGGCGGCGTCGAAAATCCTGTGTCCTTCCTACGGAAAAGTCCCACAGCTCCTGTCCTGAGAGGGCTTTGACTTGCCATGCCAAGGAGGAGCAGTATAATGGATCCTATGCTCCACAGCCTGCAGGTTTGTCTCTTCCTAATGGGCTTAGGATGTGGTCCAGAAAGCTGAAAATCAATTTTAAATTCCCTCAGGAAGGGAAGAAATTGCTTGTTGAGAACAGCATCTATATGCTGATGGATTAAGTGGATGCTGGAGGACTCTGCTTCAGGGCAGTCCCTCGTTGTTTGGTCAGAGGCTGTCAGGCCGTAGCAGCAGGCACTGATAAGGCCTGTGCAAGGGCAGGTGAACAGAGACACCTGACTCAGAAGGGGCACCAAATGGAAGCAAATATATGGGAGGCAGCAGGTTTCAGCTCTCACATTCTGGGATCAGGGCAATACTCCAGGAAAACCCATTATTTCCATGCCCCTCCACAGAATCTTAACCAAACTTCAGTCACAGGGAACAGGGGGCAGTCTTGCTGTGTTTGGCCAATTAGACTTGTTTTGTTGCCTTTTGGAGTAACCATTAGTGTTCTCTCACCTGCCTGGCCTGCACCTTTCAGGTGGATCTCATGCAGGCACTGGTTCTGAGCAAACGGAGATGACCCTCATGCCCTATGAGCCAAGGTGGGAGCAGTCAGCTGCAGATCTGCACAGGCCTCCTGAAGGAACATATTTAAAGATGCTGCAATCCAGGTGATGTATGAAAAAGTCTTTATAGTGACAGTTCAGAGACAAAGTGACCTTTAGACATAGTCATGCTACTGACTGTCATGTCAGTTCCCAGGGGACATCACTTCAAAGACTTAACCCCATGGATGGATGTGATCCATGCCCAGTCAGAGCAGTTGATCCCCCAGCTGGAGAGGGCGGGATTCAAAGGTTTAGCTGGGGGTCCCCTCTTGGCAAAGCAATTTGTCTGGCTGATTTGTTTTCTCCATCCTTACAGCTTTGTGCAGAGCACTGAGCTGTACGAAGCAGGAACAAGCACGGCTTCTTTCACCTCTCCCAACACTGCACAACCTGTACCTTCCTGCTCTGAGGCTGTGCTGGAACCAGAGCCCTGCTTGAGCTTTGCTGTGCTGCAGCCCAGAGCAGCAGTGAGCAGTGCTGGGGCCAGCCCCCAGCAGGGGAGCCTGGCCCTGTGCTCTTGCAGGTCTCCTCCTGGCCCGGATGAACACCTGGCCACGTGGCAGACCCCTTGCAGCACCAGAGGAGTCTCTGGCTCCATGTGGACCCCAGGTATAGAAGGTTAGTAAAACTGCACCCAGATTGTTGACTTTAAGAGGTTCCAAGCTTCTCTTCCCTCTGTTGTAAACACTCTTGCTCACTTCAGTGGCTTTCCAATGTCATGACAAATGGGAGCAGGGCTTATTTGTGCTTTGGAGTTCTGCTTTCATAGTAGTTCAGTGAGAAAAGTCTGTTGATTTAAGATGCTAAAACAGACATTCTTACCTACTCTTTTGCCTAAACTATAATTGCTTCCCCAAGATAGTAGTGTATTCCTTTTAGTGTTTCCATTGGTAGAGTCCCTCGAGGTGTTGTCTGCTCACCTTGTCTGTTTTCAAGTTTCTGGGATTTTAGTGCCTGCCATCCTTGGGAGATTGCCTTGGGAAGAGGCTGTGAACTTCTTAGCTCTGACATGGTGCTCTTCAGGCACACATTCTCACTTTCCTTTCTTATTCCTGCTATTCTTTCTCTCTTCCTCTTTGTCTCCTTCCTGTCCAGTCTTATTCAGCATTCCCACCATCTCTTTTCTTCCCCTTGTTCTTCAGTATAGCCTTTGTAGGATCCATAAGTAATGTCCACCTGCTTTTGCTGTGGGTGTACAGAACAGAAGGTGCTGTGACTGCCATTCCCCCAGCCTCTGGTGAACATGGAGCAAGGAGAGAAGAAATAGCTGGGTCAGGGGTTGGGGTCACGTTATCTGTCTCTGTACTTTTGTTTAATACAAGCATTTATTTCAGCAGGTAGAGTTCCCTTGAGCAGAGTCCCTCAAGGTGCCTATATTGAAGGCAATCCAGGAAGAATCATTCAGCAGTCAGATTTAGAGCTTGAAAGCTTCACCCTTAGACAAGGACAGCTAGGGACCCTGGAATCTAAGTCCCACAGGTAAAGGGGGGGAAAACACAGGGCTGCTTAGAGGCAAGAATAACAACGATGCTGTTGAAGAGAGGTGCAGGAAGAGTGTAGTGATGCATCTCATTCCCAGGGCCTGATTCTGCTTGTGCCCTTCCTATTTTGTAGGTATTTATATCTGTGCACTAGAAATGTGTAAGTGTATATGTGTGTGTGTGTAACAAAGGATTTGGAACCAGCCTAATCAGAAAAGACATGAACCCCTCTTTTCAAAGTAGGTTCAGCTTCTGAGCTATTTACTTGTTTTGGTAGAAAATCATAACCTATACTGATCCAGTGAGAGATGATGCTGTGGGCTGGGTTGGTAGGTCCTGTACTTAATCCTAAAATAGTTTTTGTAACTTCACGACCCCATGACAAGATTATTCCAGAGTGCAAGCTTTCCAAATTGGAAGACAGAAAGACAGGCAGTGTTCTGTTTTTTCTGTTTTCCACCTGTAACAAATGTTTCAGACTTCAGATTTTCTCTGGGTCTTAAGATAAATTCAGAAAATGCAAAACAACAAAAATTCGTACCATTTTCCATATGTTATACAACTTGCATCAAGTTACATAAAAATAAACACTGCCAAAGAGGTATTATGAGCTTCCTTCACTTTCCTGATCGGCAAGACAGAGCAGGAGCAGCAGCCCCATTTCACAGCCCTTCTGTTTGACACTGTCCAGCATTTGTGCTATAGCATTTTCAGTATGTCAAAAAGGCAGGTAGAAGAAGCTTTATTCCCACTTTATAGAGGAGGAAGCAGAGGCACAGAAGGCTTTGTGACTTGTCAAAGAACAAGGGAAGGCAGTGATTCACTGGAGATAAAGATCAGTGAGGTTTTGGCCTCAGTTCCCTGCTGAAAACATTTCTGCCTTTTACCCCAGTTTCCCAGTTGGCTCATTCACAGTCATGTCAGACTCCTGCTCTGAATTGCTGGGGAGAACCCAGGTCTGGGCATTGTAAAACTCAGTCTGTGTTTTAGGATTTGCAGTTTTAAACAGTGGCTAAAGATCATGAAAGATCAGCGAGGTTTGCTGGCAATATTTTGCCTGGATTTAAAATTGCATGTTCTGACTCTGAAGTGAGCTCATGTTTATTTTTAAAATATGTGCTGCCAGTAGAAGAAATCTATGGTGAATGTCTCCTTGTTGGGTATGTCAGTTGTGCCAGGAATCCACACACCCTTTATCATATTCCTGTCAGGGGCAGGACTTGCTGCTTTGTTGGCACCTTTTGGTGAGGATATAGTTATTTGAACTCCACTTGTAAACCCTGTTCAGTGGCCTGGTCCAGCTCCCCCCAGAACCTTGAACTCCCCAAAATACCATGAATGCCATGGAACATCGATCTTTTACAGAAGCAAGTGATGCTCAGGCTGCAATTTCAGGAACTTCATTTTGCAGTTTCTCTCTAGGGAGCCAGGAGACCTCATGTGGGTAATCCTGGACAAGATCAGTGCTCGGTGAGTGGCAGTGAGTGAGGATCACCTGTGTTATCAGGCAGAGCCCTCTAACAGAGTTACTGTTTAGAGGGGGGTGTTGCGTCACGGGGGTCCTTTTGAGCAGTCATGTTGCAATGACCATCACTCATCTGGGGCCTCGAGCAACAGCTCAGACTGTAAGGGTCAAATGAGTGTTGCTGTCCTGGAAGGACAGGGCAGTGAAGTTATCCCAGATTTACAGGTCAGAGTAACACACAGAGAAGGAAATCGTTTAGCCAAGGTCACCCATCTGGAGTGGACTCAGTGTTATGCTCTCACTGCCTTGCCAGTACCTGTGGCTCCCTGATTCCTGAGTGCAGGGATAGAGCTGCAAGTCAGCCAAATGACCCTTAATCTGCTTGTCTCATTTTTAAAGGTGCTCACCTGGAAAGGACTTGGCCTGAAAGCTTATTAGAAAAATTTCTGTTGATTTCCTTCATGGGCTTTTTACAGCCGGTCCTACGCACTTGGGCTGTATCCAAACCTCTTCTGATCTACAGGGCTGTGAGGTGGGAGTGTGAGAGAGAACCAGGCTGGGAGCTGACTGTCTCCATCTGCTTCTGCTGCCTGAGAGGAGAGTTTGGTCCAGCTAGCAGACTGGAAGTCCCTGTGGCACACCAAACAGATGCTCGCCTTTACAGAGTGTGGTGGTGCATGCTCTTCGCTCTGCAACTCAGGACAGGTGGAATGTAGCCCAGCTAATGGTTCCTGCAGAGTGGAGCTCTGATGCTCTTATTTCAAACAGAAAAGCACCCACCCTGAGCTCTGTGGAGCAAGGCATTCTGCATTTCTGAGCCAGAATATTGAAATAGAAAATGTCAGTGCTGGGATGTCCGTGGCAGCTCACAACTTCTGCCTGCGTTTTTGGGATGCCAGCTCAGAGCCCTGGGAATCCTCCTGCTGTTAGGCTCTCCCCTCTGGATAACTCAGCATGCTGACACTGGCAGGCAGCAAGTCCCAAACCCACAGGCAGAGGCTACTTTTGGGCACGTTGGTTGCATAATTGAATTGCAGGACTCGTTGCTAGGGGTGCTGTGTGTGTCGGTGTAAGTGGGCTGTGGAAAAGGATGAGACATTCTTGGTGGGGGGTGGGAGAGGGAGCTGAGTCCGTTTGTCATTAGGGAGTGTGAGTGCCTGAATGCAGCTCCAGCAGAGGAGTCCCTGATGGCTGCAGCTTGAGGGGCGTTCCGAGGAAAGGCAACTTGACACTTGTACTGTTGCTTCTACCTTTTTCCTATGCTCTACTAGTTGGCCCCTCTTGTCTGGGCCTGTCTGGACACTCACACCCTGGGCTGTTCCAGGTACTGGTATGGGCAGTGCTGTTGGACTAGAAATACTTTTGAGTTGGTGGCAATGGGAGAGAACATGTAAGTTTTGGGTCCCCAGTGTCTGCTACTTGACCCAGTGCCCCCAGACTGATTTCCTGAGAGGCTGGCAGAGCCGCCAAGGAGGTGGGGAGGGGGGAAGCCAGTCCCCAGACTCCACTGGTGGCCTTGAAAAACTGTAGTAGAATCAAAGCCAATGTTGTGTCTGTGTCTAAAGCCATGTGTTTATCTGTTTTGACTCTTAAGATCTGTGTTTCTAAAATACGTTCCAGGAGAGAGACATTTTGGTAGACACCTCCTTGGTTATGGGGGTGTTTAAGGGGCAGAAGGAAAGTTGCAAATTGAGATGCCATTCCCTGATACTGCTTCTGGTCATGCCTGTCTTCCCACTGTATTCTCAGGCCATCACAATTTAGAGCAATGGGGCAGATGTGTAGACAGCTTAGTGGAACTCTATTAAATTAATTGCCTTGCCAACAAGCCCCTCTTGTCCTGCTGCAAAGCATTACAGTGAGTGGCAAGTAGAGCATAAATACAAATGCACTTTTATATGTTTTGGTTTTTTTCAGTTCCTGTCAGACTGTGTATAGCAAGCCTCAGTGCCCACCTGTTTCTGCACCCTGCATGGCAGAAAGCCAAGCCTTGGGACAAAGCCAGGTAGGAGAACACACCTAATGCTCAGAGAAAGGAGCTCAGCCCTGCAGCTCTGTCACAGGAGATGTGAAATCTCACATCACATTTAATATGAAACATGTTTGATCTAAGCATACCTTTTGGTATCCAGTTCAGAGCAAGCTGGGCATTCCCTGGGTAACATCCAGCAGATTCTAGGAGAGGTGGTTTTGTTGTTTGTCTTTTTCCCACTTGAATTCCTTATCAGACCCTAATTTCACTAAAGGTGTCATTGAAATGGTGGCCAAAGGAACCTCTGCAGATCCAAAGTGTCATTTAAATTTTGAGTCATGGAGGGCCCACCTGGCACTGTGGAATGATGGTTGCTTGAGGGTGCCCCTGTCTGAGGGGTTTTGCTCTATCAGACCTCTTAAAATGTTTCGTGTAGTTTTAATTTCTAAGTCTGAGTTATTGTTGAGGAAAAGGGATTTTGCACTGTTCTGAAATGGCTGATGGCAATATACAGGGCAGCGTGATTGTAGGACCGGATAAAAGAAGTTACTTGCACATTGTGGATGCAGTCTGCATGCCTTCTGAGAGTGGTTTTAAGGCAGTAGTGCATAGAAGTTGGAAATCTGGTGCTGTCAGAGAGATGGGGGCATATCTCTGAATTAAATGTTACCTAAAAATAGGACCCAAGAAAGCCCTATCTAAGCTGTACATTGAGCTATTTTTTGGCTCCAAAAGTGTCAGTTTAACAATCAACATCCACTGCTGTTTCCTTTGCAGTGTAAACTGCTGGAGAAAACCTTTTTAAAAGAGATTATGAAAAGCAGGAGCCCGTATCTGCTGGCCTCATTATGGGAAGTGGCTGCAGCTCTGAGGGCAGTAACAGAGCCTCTTTTGAGCCTTTGAAAGCATCAATATAAAGATCTGTATCTTGGAAAGTGGCCTTTTTACCAGCCATAATGTAAGCCAGACGAGAAGGAAAGCTTTGGGCATTAATAATGAATGAGCCTTTTCTAAGATTTCCAGAGCATGCAGTCTCTGTAGGTAGTTTTCATCTTGCTGTTCTGCATTCCTGCACTGATTTTGCAGTGGTGTAGAAACATGACACTCAGGGCAACGTGGGCTGGGGAGCAAGATACCAAGCGGTGCCTGCAGATGTCAAAGGGGACATCTTCAAATCTTTGAAATAGTTACTCAGTTCAGGAATTCAGAAGAGCAATTTTTGCATATTTTAATGAGTTCTCTAGGAAAAGGAAGAGCTTGAATGGGTAAATGATTTTACAGCATTCTACAGACTTCCTGGACACTTTGCTTCTTGCTGAATCAACTGGCTCTGGGCTGGTGGTGGGGATATGCAGATGTTTGGTTCCTATGGCTGAACCACAGGGGTGCAGGTGGGCACTCCCTTTTGTCCACACATGACTCAGTTTGCTTTTTGTGGTTTATGTACACCATCAGAACAAAAATGAGAGTAAAACAAAAGCTAAACAGCAGAAATTTAATTCATTTTGGAGACATTTCTTTCCCTCCCTGAGCAGAGCATCCTTGTTCAGGTGATCACTCCCTTTATTATTGCATCCTGGTCTCATCCTCTGTCAGTTACTGGCTTTTATAGGAGACAATGCCTTGGGCAAAGGGAAGGGAATTGCTCTGCTCTGAGTATCTTAAGAGTTTGTGCTTGTCACTGTTACACCCAGGTCCTGCACAGACAGCTCACTCTGCCTGAACTTAGAGGGGAACAAGGTCTTTGTCCCTCCGTGCACAGAGCCCTCAGCACGGACATTCCCTCCCATCACACACCTCGTGCTGCTCTTTGTCTGCCCAAAGGAGCTCTCCCACTGTAAGCAACTGTGTTTAAAATCACATGTAGTGAGGGTTTCACTCCTTCCTGTGTCTTTCAGGTCCTGGAGGACCCAGCTGGTGGCTCAGTAAGCAGCGACACGTTCTGGGCAGCGTGCCTGCTCTTCGAGTTCTCTGCCAGCAGGCAGATGTGACCTGCCTGCAGAGACACTCGGGTGGGCTGCGCTTCCCAGGAAACACCCCGGCGCTGCCTCGCTTTGCCTCGTTTTCTATAAAGGAATGAGGAGTTCGAAGTGGAGATGAATAGAGCGAGGGACAAGGACGGAGGTGTTTTCAAGTGGTTACAAAGTTTGGTTTAGTTACAGTTTTATTAAGAATTTTGCAAAGGATAGAAGAAACCAAAGATGCGTTGTGGACTGTGGGTTTTTGCTGGAGCAGTCTGAAGCTGTAGTGTAGGTGATAAAATTATCAAGGCACTGGTTCTGTGGCACTTACGTGGATTGCCCACAGCGCTGGTCAGATCTGAGTCCTTCACTGCATCATGAATGTTAAAAAAAAAGCTCCTGTACTTTAAAGGAGTAACATTTAGTTACGTTACCTTGCGGTGGATATTTTTCTCAGGTCTGGAAAGCAAGGTCTCTGCTAAGTGCTGGTAAAACATGGCGTGGTGTCCCTGCACTCAGTTGTGCTGCAGGGTATCACTTCTGGAGGGCTCCACGAGCTGAGGCACAGCAGAAGTTTCAGTGCTGGACCGGGGCTTTGGTGTTTAAAACACCATGGTTTTGGTGTTTTAACACCAAGAAGTAGCAAGGCAAGCCTTTGGTGCAGGTTTAAAACTAATCCTGCAAGTCATAGGGCAGTCTTTGGTGTCTTTTCCCAGTTTTCCATTTTGGGTAATTTTCTCAGTGTTACTGTGCGTTTTTTAAATCCCTATTGCAGAAGGGGTCATCTTTGCCAAACCTCCAACCCGGAGATACTGGACGGAGGTGCCTCCCTCACCTTTTGTTACAAAGTTAACAAATAAAGGCTACCAATTACTGTTTCTCCAGGGCTCGTTTTTTAAGGTAAGGGTGTGAAGCGATAAATGCCACATGGCAATTGTGTATTAAAACCCAGCACCAGCTGCCCTGGGAACACTTGTGCGAGTTGAGACGGCGAAACCTACTTTATTTCGGTGGATCTCACGCGGCATGCCCGTTTGCTGCTGTCGGGTGTTCCGTGTTCGGAACTGTGGCGCTTGGAAGGGTCGGGGGGCCGGGATCGCAGGGCCCGCCGTGAGAGGCGAGCCCCGCGCCCTCAGGGCCCGGCGCCCTCACGGCCCCGCGCCGTTCCCGCCGCCCGCCGCCGCCTCCCCATTGGCCCGCGGGCCGCCCCTGCTGCCTCGCCATTGGCCCGCGGGCCGGTAGCAACAGCGACAGATATAACCTGCCGCGCCCTGATTGGCCGCCGCCTCCCGCCGAGCCATAGCAACAGCGGGGCGCGCGCGGCGCGGGGGGGGCCGCGGCTGAGGGGGCGGCGGGACCCGTGAGGGGAGCGGGGGGCGCGGGCGCCGCCATTGCGGGCACCGGCACCGCCACCGCGGGCACCGCCGTGCGGAACCTGCTCCGCAGGCCCGGGCACTGCCCTTCCTGCCGCCCGAGCGGGAAAGGAGGCGAGGCACGGGCAGGCAGGCGCCTGCCGGGGACGCCGCTGCGTGCAGAGGCAGCGGCCCCGTAGCAAAATTCACACTGGGTCTTGAGAGACTGTTGTCCGAGATCCCAAATAAGGTACTTTATTTTTCACCCCTAGTGATGTGACATGTCACTGCGATTACTATGATTTACCTAGTCAGTGGTATGTGATAGATGTGGGTGATTACACTTCCCTACTGTTGAAGACGTATTGGAGTAAAGAGGAATGATGCCTCTCTTACAATGAGATGTATTTTAAGTTCCTTTCAAGTATTTAGCGCTGTTCCCTGTCAAGGAAGATGGTAAGATTAGATTAACATGGTCTGCATAGAAATTTTATGTACCTATCATTCTAAATAGATTGTTTTCTAATAAAACAACCCATGCTAGGCAATGTGGATGTTTTGCGTTTGGATATAAGTGACCTTTGTTCTAGCACCTTAACAATACCCGTGTCCTAAGGCCTTGTAAGTTTTTTTAATAGTTCAAGAACACTGTTGTTTTGACTTTAGTCAAAAAGAAGAGGCTCAATTCAGCAGAATTCCTCAGGAGTGCTAGAACAACAAGTCTCTTTTCCAAACTTAAATCTGATAAAGGATTTTCAGCTAAAGCAGAATTAAAGCCTTTTCTCTCACACTTAATGAATTTCATTTCCAAATTTGGCACAGCTGTCCTCTGGAGGACAACTGAATTTTCTAGGTCATTTCCCAGGTGAAATAACTTACTACTTTTCTGTAAATTTATGTTAGACAATTCAAAGCTTGATATGTGAAATCAAGCAAATTAAAAGTATTTCTCCTTAAGAGATGTCAGGTGGTTAAAGGACAGTTTATCCTGGCCCAGTATTGCCCCATGTCACCTGGATGTTCAACCTGCACAAAACACTTTTGAGAAGCTAGTTGCATTTGGACAAGAATTTGCAAGCAGATCTCCCAGACCTTGACCGTGCTAAGTTACAGGTGATCAGAGTTCAGAGGTGGGCTGTGCCTCTCCAGCCCTGAGCCACAACAGAGGCGCTGCCTGGCCATGCAGGGGAGGAAGAGGACAAGCGACTCTCTGCTCAATGCCAGGGCTGCTGTTGTCCTTCTCTGCCTGTGCTGCTGCGTGGAGTTAGTCTTTGAAGGAGAGCCTAGTGGAGCTCTTCCCATTGTGTTCACATTTGGGGTAGCATTTGCATTGTTCAGTTTGTGCCTTACCTCGTTCTGGTTTTCTAGGTGTGATTTGTGTCCCCATCATGTTCTGCTTTCCCTATCTTACCATCTGTAGCTGTAGCAAGCTCTGGATGTGTTTATGCTGTTCTTCCTTGGAGCTGTACTTGGAGGCATGCCGAGCACGTGGCTGACCTGCCCTGAGCTGAATGCTGTACCTGCTGTTGTAATTCCTCCTCCTCCACGTGGCATGGCCTAGCAAAGAAGGAGCTTGCCCTAGATAGGGGAAAAAAAAAGCGCCATTTTTATCCTAAAATGCATATAAGAGCTCAAAGAACAGTGCCTGTATGTGTTGATTGGTCACAGAAAGGGGATGAAAATCTAAGAGCACTTTCAGAAGTTTTGTTACTTGGCTGTCCTTGAGGCAAGAGGGCCACTTTCTCAATAGGCTGGCACCCATGTTTTCCACACTGCTGCCAAAGGCAGCTTTCCTCTTGGCAGTTCAGCAGGCAGCCCTAAGCCTGGCAAGATCAGAGACTGAGCTGTTGCCTGTCAGTGGTTCTCTGTTGGAAATGTGGTGTGCAAGTGGCTCTGTGGAGGACCTGCATGGCAGCTGCCACGGAAAACTTCCCTGAACTAATCCCTGCCGCTGCTAGGGGGGATCAAGGACTCAGCAGCAGCTTTCCCTGCCTACAGTCCCACTGGCACTTCTGCTGTCACAGTCACTGAACGGGTGCGTCCAAGGCCCACTCAGGGCAAATGCTGGCAGATAGAGCTACAAGGCCAGTGTTTTCAGGCAGGCTCCTGTTCTGGATGCCTGGCTCACCTTGCTTGGGGCCTCATTTTCAGAGGAAATGAGCACTTACATAGTGACTCAAGTAGGGCATCCAGAATAAGAGGCCACTTCTGAAAATGTTGGCAAAGGCATTTTGTTTTATCTCTGCACTTCATTAGTCTTATCCCCAAAGTCTTTCATGTGATGTTCTACAGTGAAAGGTCATTGTTTCAGATCAATCATTTTCAGTGAGATTTAATCCAGTTCTAAGTCAAACTAATCTACTTTGGTAAAGGTTGAAGAGCAGTAAAAATTCATTTGTTAAGACAGATCTAGGCTTATTTTTTAAATGTGGCTGTTGATGCTGAGTCCTTAATTGTGTATGCCCAGCATGAGGTGTTTTCAGAATCATTCCAGAAACGATGGACATCTAAATTCTGTTCTTACCTGTAGCCTGCAAATGCTCAGGACTTTTGGAAAAACCTGGGGATTTAGTAGGACTGAGGGTTTTCATGTTCATTTTGGTTTTTACTTTCAGTATGTGCTTAACATTTTTTTCCTTTTACCTTTAGAGAGTCTCTTTTCAAAATGATGCTCTGGTGGCAGCTGCTGATGAGCAGGCTTGTTCATGTTTTCCTGTTGAAGTTTGTGAATTCTGGTTACTTTCCCTTCATTACATAAATTACCACATTCTTCTATCTGGGCAGCACTAGCAAACTGTAGTCTGAAGCAGCTCATGAGGAGTTAAAGCTGCTTTCAATTAGCTACCATGTTCTTGCCACTTAAAGGAACCCCCACAACTGAGCATGCTTGACAACCTCTTGTGCATATCCCTGAATCATTCTGGCAAGTAAAAACTGCCATAATCTTTTATTCAGACATAGTGCTGCTTCCTCAGTGGACTCTGAAATGAGCAGGCACTTGGAAATAGCCCATTTAGACAGAGAGTTCTGAGGATTTATCAACTCATGTCTGCACAGGATTTTGAACATGCAGAAGGCTACTCTGTGTGAATGCTGAATGAAAAACACTGCAATGATCCCATATCGACTTGAGTGTACAGACCTACCCTTCCCCCTGAGGGAGCTAGAGCTTCACAGATTTTGTGCAAATCCCTGACCTTCTGTTTTAAGGATCTTCCCATTTTAGTGAATAGATACACAATGTGCTTCGCACAATTCATGGCATGAACCTTGCTGCTGAGCAGCACTCTGGCAGTGTCATCTTTCTTCATTCTAGGATTTACCTTTGAGTTATGACGGAGGTTCTGTGAGAGGGATTCAAGATTAATATGAAATTGAAATATGACAAATAGAATATTTTCACACACACACTGTGACAGCCTAGAGGGTTCTGTTGCTCATTAAACTGTGGTGTGTGGTTTGGCTAGAAATATGTCACTGAAATTACAGTCCCTTGTGGTTTGGGAAAGAATCATCACACTTCAGCTACACCCACTGCTATCTCGTGCTCTGATCTTGTCATTGGTGACAACACCTATCCTCCTGATGCACACTTATCTCACTGTATTGGGGGAATGTGCTGCCAGGATTCTAACAATAAATATTACAGATAGTCCTAAGCCTGTGGAAGAACCTGCCCTTACAGCACTATCTGAGCATCATGCCCCATGTAAGTGCCAGTCACAAGTATTTCCAAGATCAGACATTCACAAACTCTTCATGTCTCTTTCTCTACCATGGTTGTCTCTACTTCCTTTGCTGTGATGTGGAAGCTGGTTAACCTCCCCCATCAGTGGGTGGTTTCTTCTGTTCTTTCTCTGTTTTTCACTACCTTGTCCTCAAGACTTTCATCATTCAGCAGTTCCCTAAATAAAATATTTCCTTGCTACAGAAAAGAGAGGGAAAAGCATTTGCTCCAGGGATCAGGAGGATGTTAGTGGCACTGCTATAATTTCATGAGTCTCAGGAAGTGTCACAAAATGTGTATGCTCCCTCAGTGCTACCAGGACATCCAAAGAGGAGGCTTTCTGCCCTGGGGACAGGCTGGGAATGACATAGGGTAGTTTCTTTGTTGTGTAGCCTCTTCACCCCCACAGCTAAACATCCGCACTGGGGAGACATCCTCTGAGTCTGCTGTGGTGTCCCCAGTGCCCCTGTGTGAGTGAGCAGTGAACTGGAATGGCATTTCAGAGGGAGCTATTTGTGGAACATGGGTGCTGTCCAATAATCAGATATGCCTGTGGAGCAGAGCCACTGCCTTAGGTCACAGTGCAATTTTCAGTGCCATAAGTTTCTCCATCTACAAATTCTTGCTGGGTGTGGTCACTTTGCCGACAGCTCTCAGTCCTGCCTCATGAGAGCAGTATTCCTGAGCTTTGACGGGAATCACGGAGCTCTGTAATGTCACGTGTAATGCCTGGTTTCTGAGCTCGCCAGGGGAACCACGGTCAGGCACTGTGTGCACCCCATTCAGCACTCTACTAAAAGGCCTGCTGATTTTTCCATTTCCTTTCCATTTTTGTTTTTAAGACATTGTAGCTCATCTTATAAATATTGTAGCAGATTATAAAACTCATTGTGTGAGCTCTAATTTCTCTTTATTTGTACCTTTTGTAGACTTGTGGAGCTGCTATTGTGGATGAAGATCCAGAGCAGTAGGCACTGTACACGCTGGAGAATATAGGTACTCTCCCAGACCTTGTATGTGAAATGCAGTCTCTTCATTTTCTTTAGGTTACAATCACACTGTGGAAATGCTGCACACAAGGTTGTTTTAGCACTATTCTTTGCAACTGTTGAATTTAGACATGTATCTGGTTTTAGAGCAAGGAGGTTACACATCACCATGTGAATTCAAGGTTAAGAATTTTTGAGGTGCTTTAGACTGAGAAATAGTTGTTATACAGAAGCTCAGTTAGGGAAACCAAAAGTATTTAATGCTAATGTTTTGTGCATGTGTAGATATATCCACATATATTTGGCAGATTAATGCAGATTGGTTCAGTGGGTGAATAACTGGTTTTAAAAATACTTTGTAATCCATTTCCTTTGGGAGTCTGAAGCCGCTGTACAAAACTAGAAAGCTCCTGGTAAACCCTACACATTTTCAGAGCTGCTGGAATGCTTTGCAGACTGACTAATCCCTACTGAGGAGTTATTACAACTGCAAAGGTTCCCAGCCGGAGAATGTACTGGGCATGGAGGATTGGCCCATCTCTCACTGTTCTCACCTAAGTGTCAGATACATTAAAATCTATGTTTTTACATTGAATCATACCTTTTCAAGATCACATCCTTGCTGCCCACAGCTAAAAATTTATCCTTAGGTAAAATCAATACAGGTTTTACACTAATGATGATAATGAATTAGAGTGATACTTAGGATCTATTCTGTTAAGGGTTTAGATATCACTGCTTTCTCTTAGAAACAGTAAAATTAGAATCCCATTAGTAAAAAGCTTCCTGGCATGCAGACACAGTGGTGTGTGGTTCACACTGCTGCAAAGGGCTGTTTCCAGAATGTTCTGGCAATCAGTTTGTAACTTGCTGGGTGTAATTTTTATCTTTCATGCTTTATGAAGCATAATTACTGTTTATTATTATTTGTCATAATATTTATTTATGTACTTAAAAAAAATTAGTAGTATTCATCTAGTCCCTTTTAAAAGTAGCTTTTATTTTAATTAGCTTTAGGGCTTAATGTACAAAAGCCAGCAGCATTAGAGTTAAGGCTAAAAACTTTTGGCTGACACGAGGGACTGGATTTACTCATTTGCAACAGTGTAAGAGCACGGAGGGTAGGGGAGAGCCTCGGGATGAGTGAGAGCAGCCTTGCCCCTGCCTCCGGGGTGTGCTAATGGACCAGCTTTCCTTGTCTTTGGGGGTGAGGACAGACATGAGCTAAATTGCTACAGGTGCTCTGGTCAGCGACTCTGGTGCTGAACTGTGCGCGGGTGAGCATCTATCACTCAGCTGTACCGCGGCTCCCCGTACGCACAGCAATGCAGGGATGTTTAAATGCTGGCCGAAGGCTGAATAGGAAAAGTTAGTTCACGATTTATTGTCAGAGACGAGTAACGTGGCTGCCAGTGTTTCAGCTGTGTCGTTTGTGCAAGGTGCTTACTTTGAAATGATTTGTATGTAAGGGTGATACTCTGACAATTTATGAAAGAGGAGCTCGACTCTTGCACATTAAAATCCGTAGTAAAATTGAATTTAGCTGCATCGCTTAGGCAAGGTAGCAGAATTGGTCCGTGGTACCACCCCCACAACTAGGGCTGTTTCAAGGCAGCTGGGACGCGAGCTACACTTTATTCCCCCGGCATGAGGCACAACAGTGTCAGCACGGCAAGACTCTGTGGCGCGGGCCGGCCGTGGCCGCACAAAGCAGCCATGGCGCTGGGCAGGGTCGCACACGTGAGGGCGGTGCGCGGCCACACCGAGCGGCCCCCGCGGGCCGGGGCGGCAGCTTCGGCGGGGTCGGTGTGGGTGCGGGTGGCGGGGCTGTCCCTCCCTGTCCCGGCCCCGGCCCCGGCCCCTGTCCCGCAGTGCTCGCGCCCCCCGCCCACCTCCACCTTTGCAGCAGGAAAATGCAGCACTCGCAGGGCGCAGGCGCGTCCCGCGGCCGGCGCCCCGCGATGGCTATTTATAGCAAGTGACGTCACCTAGAAATAGAGCGCGGGGGAGCGGCGCCCCCTCCCCTCCCCTGCAGCAGCCGCGGCTCCGCCCCCTCGTTGCCTTCCCGGCGCGCAGGCGCGGGCGGCGGCAGCAGCGCCAGGCTCCGAGCCGCACACGCCGCGGTCGGTGCGGGAGCGCGGCCGGCTCGGCACGGCACGGCACAGCCCGGCACGGCACAGCGCAGCCCGGACAGCCGCTCCGGTGCGGTCCCCGCGCCCGCCACCCGCGCGCCTCCAGCCGCACAGCCCGACCCCCTTCCGCTCTCTCTGAGGGGCGCGCAGAGCCCAGCCCGGCAGCCACCACGGAAGCGGCCATGGGGGACCGAGAGCAGCTGCTGCAGCGAGCCCGCCTGGCCGAGCAGGCGGAGAGATACGATGACATGGCCTCGGCCATGAAGTCGGTGAGTGGGGCCGGTAGCGTGGCGGCCGTGGGGCGTACTCGGGGAGGAGTGTGTAGGGGGTAGTGGCGGGGGAGGGAGGGAAAGGAAATGCGGGCTGGTCCGAGGCGGGGTTGGTCCGGGGAGGATGCGAGCCGCCAGGTCCCACCCGTCGTAGTGAAGAAAGGAGGGCGGGAGCAGGAGCCAGACCGTCCCGCCGGGACACCTCGCCGCCGTGCGGGGCGGTGCCCGGTACTACCTGCCTTCGGCAGAGATGAGACAAAGAGTAGCCGGTCCAAACCGGACCTAGATCCTCCTTTTAAAATCTATTTCCTTCCCTCCTCGTTCCCTCGTACGGGCTGTCGCGCAGCCCTCCCGCTCCCCGGCTGTCCCTGCCCCGGGGGTGTGGCTGTCCCCGTACCCTCCTCCCTCCCCACCGCACCAATCGGGCTCGCAGTGCAGCCTTTGAATGCCGCACGCCCCTGCTCGCGGCGGGAACGCCGTGCATTCCTTCTCTGACCCTGCTCCAGAGGGGGCCCGTCCTCGCCCACCCCCTCTCCCCCTGGTGGGGTGGTGGGTTTGACCTTGGAGTGCGTCTCCCCTCCTGGGCACCCGCCAGCATTTGGGTGGGGTGCTGATGGGGTGGAATGGGCGCTGCGGCGAGGGTTGTCTGGGGACGCGGCACACAAGAGCCCTTTCCTTTTCTAGATGTTTCTTTTGCCTCGTGATAAAAGACACAAATAGAGGCCTCACCCACAAACATCAGCGCTCTGACTCAAAGATAGTACCTGCATCCGGGTGTGAAAGCTCTCCCGTGCTCCAAGAGCATTTCCCAAGCTTTAACTTTGCCTTTTTGCCTCTTCTTTGTAGGGTAACAGTTTCTCAGTGCATACCGTACCCTGTTGAATACTGACATGTGTTTAAACAATAAGTTATATTTGCAACTCGGCTTCTTTCAGAACCAAGCAATGAAAATTATTTGTACTGACCTGCCTGTACCGATACATAATAAAATTGCAGAATGATCAAACTTACTATGTCTAGTCCCTTTTTGGAAAACAAAGTATTCACACAATCTGAATTTTATGGGTAATGTTAATGTCAGTGAATGCTTAGGAGTGTCTTTGCTCTGTCAGGTTTCAGTTGGTTTGTTCTTGCTGATCTGTCCTGTGTGAACGCCAAAGGCCCCAAGAGGATATGTTTACCCTGAGAGTGATGATTTTAGCTTGAAAGAGCAGCTTCAAATGGAGTCCGCATTTTTATTGTAAGAATGTGCATGTTACCTCCATTAAATGAGGGCAGTAAAAAGACACTTTTTTTTACTGCTCTTGTTCACGTTTGCTATTACACTGTAATAAATACTACAACTTTTTCAGTTCTAAAGTAGTGATACTTCTGAGTATCTCAATACCAGAGGCCCTAGGTGTTAAAATAACTTGTGTTTAATTACATCACTAGAATTCTTGATACATATAATGTAGTAGTAACAGCTCTATTTATCTCATATCTTTCAGCTGGTAATTCTAAAAAATGAAACCAAGAAACCACTAAAGTCTATTGCTCTAGAAGGTGTCGTTAGCTTTTTGGTTTTCCAAGTGTTGCCGAACAACAGTTCATGTCTTGTGCTCTGGGCATATGTGAACCCACCAGAATACAGCTGCTGTGCTTCAGGAATATGTAAATAAAGGGCTTATAACTAGTGTTCATGTCCAGTTGGTCTTTAAATTGTGCAAATTTTCATTCAGCTGGAGTCACAGTATTCTCATCTGTAATGCCACTGCTGCTCTCCAACAACTTGTGTGCTTATGAGCTTCTCTAACTGGGAGCTGAGTCTTAAAATTATAGATACTTTTGAAATACAAGAAGTAAATCTGAATTCAAAATGCAAGAGTTCCCTTATTTGAAGCTGTTCATACACTGGTACATGTCTATAACGCTGCATCTGTTGGTACTCGGTTTTCACAGGTGTTCACTCCAACATGGCAATTTCCAGAACTCTTCAGTGTTAGGAGCTGATTTTGTAGGTCTGAGCATAAGCTCCTGTGAAATGTTCCGTGGGCTCTCCATCCTCACAGAGCTCATACTTCTGTTTCAGTGGTTGTAAATAACTGGGGGATAATTATGGGATCTTTTTAATCCATATAGAATAATATTTGAGTAATCTTGCAATCCAGAGGAGTTAGACTTCCTCCAGCAGGAAGGAAATGGGTATTCCCACTCGGATATGTATTCTCAATGCAGGATATCTTGATTTGAAAAGTTTCTTTTATAAATTTATTTAAATCTCTGAATGTAACTTGTCTGATACTTTTTTAAAGGTGCTATATGAAAGTAGTGTGCTTTCAGTGCATATTGAAATCTGAGCACTTAATTTCAGTTTTAGGTATGTGTTACCACACTTTTACAATACATAATATAGCCAACAGCCTGATAGAAGCATTAAGTAACAAAGACTATTGTAGTGAAAGTGTATTTGCTTTATTTTTGAGACTACCACTGAAGAGAAAAATTGTGGCAAGGCTGCCGTTTCATCTGTCAGTATAAAGCTGGAGAAACACTTATTTTTCAGTCCCCATCAATTCCTTATTTAAGAAAAAAAAAGTCAGACCAAATAGCAGTGGTAGCTTAAATAAGGAATGTACTGGTTGATACAAATTTTTGTTGCTGTTAAACTTGCTGTTCTTGGAAGAATCCTAGTATTTTGGCTTATAATATGTAGACCAGAGAGGAAAATGAAACAGTTTGCAGTTACAAATCAATTTGTTTAATTTACTTTTTCCAAGCCAAAATTATTTTAATAGAAAATACAATCATATGTAAATGTGCCTCTACTAAATGGCATTCTTCCAAGGGGTGTGGCATTCCCATTGCATTAAATGCTGCTCCAGGATTCCGTCTATTTCAAATAAACCTTACACGGTAGGTATGGAATTGCCTCTAAGCAGAAGAGAAAGATGCTTTTGCTGTCAGTGGGAAAGGTTCTCGGTTGATGCGACAAGTGCTCCAGCATCCTGAGAATACAGAATTGAGTTACCTCTGGGTTTAGATAATACCAGAAAGAATGAAACATTTTAGCTGTATAAACCCTTAGTATTTCAGACAATATTAATCCTAATATGTAGTGCTTAGGACCTCTGTTAATTTATGTTGCTTTTCTAATAGAGCTACCTAGTGGGTAAAAAGTCCTTTACTCTTTAAAATTGGTAAGGTGAGTTCTGTGAGATG
This sequence comes from Acropternis orthonyx, assembly GCA_035583155.1. Classification (NCBI taxonomy): domain Eukaryota; kingdom Metazoa; phylum Chordata; class Aves; order Passeriformes; family Rhinocryptidae; genus Acropternis; species Acropternis orthonyx. The sequence continues at coordinate 2,903,272 of JAWWEU010000037.1, read as the reverse complement.
TACAATTTTTAAATTAGTCATGTGTGAAATAATATACACCGTGAAATAAATTTAAGTCTTGAACTGATCTAAGGGTTTTTTAACCAGCTAGCTTGAGGTTCTAGTTTATTACATAGGCTTCACCTGTGTATATAACTGGACTTAAAAGTTTGGGATGTTCTATATTTTTAGTACAAATCACTGAGTGTCTGGTTTGGGTTAATGGATGTGTATGTGGTAGGAGAGGGGAATAGATGCCTTTAATGTAAGCAATGTCCTCCCCTGCTGGGAGATGCTTCCTCCCTGTGGTTCTACACAGTAAATGTAGCTATAGAGCTTGCAGTGCTTGGTGTAAGACACACGTTGCAAGAAACTGGTCTGGTTTAAATTCATTAGTCTGGTTTCTATTTGTTCCAAAATTATGGACTGTGTAACTTTGTATCAGAAGAGTTTTAATAGTTAAACCTGACTTTATACTGGCTCAGGTACAGTCATTTTTGGAGCAGCTACTCAGAACTGGCTCAAGCTGTGACTGACATGCTGTGGTGGACAAAACAAGTATAATCACAGTCAACTGCCCTGGGTCAGGCTCTGCAGTGTGACACTGCAGTGTGGTCCCCTTGTGGAATGTTCCCTTGGGTCTGTTTTCCATGTGGAAGTAGCTCAGTTTGGTGTATGGCCCATGTGGGATCACACACAAAGTAATTTCTGAGCTCATACAGTACTCACACACTCATTAGCATGTGGAGGTAGGAGTTCTGGGGTTGTAGTCAGGATTCCTTTTGTATGCTCCCATTTTTTGTGTGTCAGTAAGCTGAAAAAGAAATGTTAATACCTTCACTAGAGTAGATGATGTAGGTGAGTCATAGTAGAGATTGTGGAGGGAGGGATTGTTGGGAGAATATTGATTGGGAGCAGGGAGGAAGGTTATTAAGACGTCCTTACAGTTAATTCCTGCGCATTTCAGCCACTGTAGATTGTTTCTAATGGCATTAGGGTGAGCTGAGCAGTGTCTTTTGGGAGTTCAGGGTCCTCAGCTGTTGGGAAAAGGTGTTTTATAGATAAAACTAATTAACATACATTTTAAGAACAAAACCTAAATTTGAAAGTAAGTTCTTATTTTAAGAGTTACAATTCATAAAGTATTTTTTTGGTTCTGGAAGTAAGCACATTTGTGGATGGTTCACTGGCTACACCAGCAGTCTCAGAATGGTGTAAATATTTGTGACTTGATTATTTGTAGTATGTAAGTATTTGGTTGTGAGCACTCTGGTACCTGTCAAGCAGTGTAAATATGCACATTTTAAAAGAAATAATTATTTTAGCATGTCTGAGCAAGGACATGTTCACTTCCACGTCAAAGTACATATCCTTAGAATTCTAATGCCTGCTTTTAATGCAATATGCTTAAAGTAGGGGAGTTAAATTTTTCATCCTAATTCCTTTGAGTTTAATTTCATGTTTATAAAATTTGAAAAAGTAGAAGTTTTAAGTGACTGTGAGTCTGATAGATTTTATTCACTAAATTAACACACCAAGTGTGAAATAGGCCTAAATATACAGTGCTAGAAGTATTCTTCTATCTCAGCCTTTTGTAGTAGCAGTTCAGAATTGATCATGGTTTCTTTCCTGATTTGCTGTCCTATTTCTGTGCAGTTTGTTTCATGTCCTATCCCTGGAATTTGTCTGAAGCCATCAGTTAGCAGAAAGCAGGATAACTTTTGTATTACACTGTGTAATTGCTCACTAAGTGTCTGAAAGGTACTATGAAACACTAATTCCTTTGTACTGTGCCGAGTTTAACAACTGCAGCACTGCCATCTCTGCTGTCGCGTGAAAGAGAGAGCAGGGGAAAGACATGCAAGAATTGCACCAGTTTCCAGTGCCGGTGCTGAGTTCCAGATTCATGTAGCTGGTGTTGTAGGTACAGTTAAATTCATCACTAAGCGTGTAGTCTGTGTAATGATAGCAGACTTCCTGAAAAACCTGAGCTTTCCTCAAGCCTGACTCACTTCTGTTCAGTGAATGCTCTTTGCTTCTAAATACCCCTTCTATTATATCAGAACTGGGGGGTTTCACTCCTAGAAGTCTTGACTACAGAAATGGGTTTAAACTTTTGATATTACAAAATTGGTCCTGTATAGAAGGAATTTTGGGATCTAGAAGAAATTTTGAATCTTGCACTTCATGATGAAAGTATTTAAGGAAGTTTGCCTGCTCTTCTCCTAATGCAAACCCTTTAAATTTGCTCTTTGTATTTTCAGGTAACTGAGCTGAATGAGCCCCTCTCAAATGAGGACAGAAACCTGCTGTCCGTAGCCTACAAGAATGTAGTCGGAGCCAGACGATCTTCCTGGCGTGTCATCAGCAGCATAGAGCAGAAGACCATGGCAGATGGGAACGAGAAGAAGCTGGAGAAGGTTAAAGCCTATAGGGAGAAGATAGAAAAGGAGCTCGAGACAGTGTGCAATGATGTTTTGGCTCTCCTAGATAAATACTTGATCAAGAACTGCAATGACTTCCAGTATGAGAGCAAGGTCTTTTACCTGAAAATGAAAGGGGATTACTACCGCTATTTGGCAGAAGTTGCTGCTGGAGAGAAGAAGAACAGTGTGGTGGAAGCCTCAGAAGCTGCCTACAAAGAGGCTTTTGAAATCAGCAAAGAGCACATGCAGCCCACTCACCCAATTAGGCTTGGGCTGGCACTCAACTTCTCCGTGTTCTACTATGAAATCCAGAATGCCCCTGAGCAGGCCTGCCTTTTAGCCAAACAAGCCTTTGATGATGCCATAGCAGAGCTGGACACACTAAATGAGGATTCCTACAAGGACTCCACTCTCATCATGCAGTTACTTCGAGATAACCTCACTCTGTGGACGAGTGACCAGCAAGATGAAGAAGCAGGAGAGGGCAATAATTAAAAAGCTTTCCTCTGATCCCTGTTTCATCCACTTGGCCATCCCCATCATCACCAATATTTCCATGCCACAGTCACACTAAATATCTAGTGCTAAGCATATCTGTATTGTACAGCTGTTCAGATCTGCTGTCCACTTTATCAAGAAGCAGTTTCAGATGAGTCTTCATGGGCATTGATGGATCGATTGGTTTATTGGCCCTATTTATCTTAGTTGCACTTGAGCAGTGCAGAAAGAGGCATTTTTAGTTTGCCTATTGATTGGAAAATATGGGAAAGAATAATGGAAAGTGATTGAAGATAACTAGATTCCAGTTAAATTTTTTCCATTTAAAATGAGCTGACAGTTTTGTTAAGCAGTACATTTTCTGCATGCAAAGTAAATTAGCCACCCCAGATTTTTTTCAGTCAATGAAAACAGTAAAGCTGATGTGAAATGACAGCTCTGTTCATCAGTTTACAATAAACTGTTTGAAATGTGAGGTTTCAGTAGCAGTTTGCGTTTTTTTGCCTCTGACTTATGTGCACAATTTCTTTTAATGCAGTGCATCTACCTAAGAGTTTTGATACTTGTAACCTTTTGCAGTTGTTTTGGAGAATCATGAATTTATTTTTTGTAAACTCTTTGGCTGTCTGTGTATTCTGACAACTCTTTGTCAATATTTGCCCATGTTAAGATGAATGACTGAGATGCCAGACTTCTAAATTAAATGTTTTGGAATTAAGTGAATAAAATAAAATGCTGCTTCAGGGATGTTATCTCTACGTGAGCTGTCCTGTCGTTTGTTCAGAGTGGAGATAGAGTTCCCTAACACATCACGGATGGGTTAAAACATATTTACTCAAAAGCTGAGTGAGAGTTGACATCTAAACAAACACACAGACAGGATGATGAAAGAAGGAAAAACCAAACCCACAAAACTCTAAGGCACCCAACAGTGGTGGTCACCTGTGTTAAAGTGGAGCTTCCAAAGGGGGGTGTATTAAGCTGTTTGCTCAGGAGAGCAGTTGTACTGCAATTCCACTTAGGAGCTGAAAAGTGGTAAAGCACATGACTTACCATAGCAATGTTGAGACTTGTGTTTGCCTCTGTCCACTGTAACTTCTAAACTTTCTCTGAAGTTCTGACCACTGAATGAGCTTGCCATGTCAATCTCCCAGGATCTATTTCATATTTACCGGCTTCAAACAAAAGCAGTACTTGTTCCTAGAGTGCCTTTCTATTTTTAGCCAACAAGTCAAGTCCACAAACTTACCTGTTTTTTTTTTTCTCCCAACAGTTAGTGTACATGTACATTTATTGGTGCTGTACAAGCTTCTGGAATGGTATGTCCCAGAAGCAGGAAAAGTTAGCTGTATCCAGACTGCTACTGGCACCTGAGATAGCTCAAAGGTCATGTAAGTTCTCATTTATCAGAATCTTTCTTTCATTTCTGCAATAGTTATTACTGGTCTGAGTTACCCACAACAACTGCTCGTACTTTTTAAAAGCAGCACACTGGTTGGCTTTAAGTATCTGGAGTTAGAATTTTTAACGTTAGATTTGTATGTATTTATATATTCTATGATCTTACAGATTAATTCTAGCTTTATTATATCAGTAGAGTTAGCAACAATTGGAAGCCTGATGCAACATCTGAAAAAGATGGAAACACAGATGCTTACATCCTTACCTGCCCCTGTGGAGCCAAAGTGAAATTTGGCCATACCTACCTTTGAAACACTCTGGATGGTTAATAATTAATGTTATTGGCAATCAGTAGGTTTATTTTCCTGCTTATAGCAGTATCTGTCTTTTTGTTATCTTTTTTATTTACCTTTTTGTGAATTCAAAGCTAAGGAATCCTTTCTCAGTTTAGTTACTGTCTTGAGCAGATCCTTTATCACAAAACTGGTGATAAACACAAGTGAGTTAGCAGGTGTCTGACATCTCCAGACTGGGCAGCTGAAGGCTGTGGCTCTTGCCCTGGTGCTTAGGATCCAAAGTGGAGACCAAAGGGCTTCTGCAGATTCATGCAGTGTAGCAGCGTATCAGATTTTTAGTAGGAGAACAGACACTTCTGACGTGTTTTCCAACTGTCAGTGAATGAGCCAATGACACAGAGAGTTTTGTGTGGTTGTGTTTTGGTGTCAGTCAGTAGACAGTGTTCTATGGAGCAAGAAAGAAAAAGTGCTCCAGTGCAATCCACTGGAGTTTCCACTTAGGAGCTTTTCTGTTTTTTGGTCCCTGGGATTGCTAAGTAATTTTTTTGTAATCCTTATTGTAGCAATGATCTGGAGGAAGCCAAAGCAGATGAACAGCACATGTTGTTTACTCCACAATTCTTCAGTGGACCATAGATTCAGGTATTTTGGAACTGGTGTTTCTCTTAGATGACCCCAAGTCATGTCTTCCATCTCTCACTGTCTAAAATAAATAAAATCCTAGGCTATGCCCAAAGTATTGTTTGAAAACACCAGATGTATTCACCAAAAGTGCTTAGTTGAAGTTCACAACATTTTTTGAAGCAGCAGTAATTCTAATGGAAAGACTTAAAATTACATGATTTTCCCTGCTTCCCAATGGGTTTTTTTTTATGTTGCCTTAATTCAGGCCTAAAAGGATGCTTGTTAATCTTGACATGGTTGAGAGTTCTCTATGTACAGGTCCATCTGAGCATTACTTTTGCCCAGAACTATACTTTTCCTGTCTTTCATAGGCAATCTGTTGAAAGATTAAGTCACTCTGAGAGTGTTGATAGAATAATAACAAGGTCTGTGCATACCCTTGAATTTTTAGCAACCTGAGAGCTGCTCAGTGTAAAGCAGCATATTCTTTGACACTATATGAGATTGGAAGCTATGGGATAGGCAGACCTTAAATGAACAGCGTGGCCTTTATAGGGACAGAGATACGTTAGTGTATGTCCTAATCTGCTCAAATATATTCCAGTTCTATAGAAATGGTTGTGTTCATTCCCCAGAGTACAAACACATCCACACCCTGTTGAACCCACTGGAATAAAATGTGCCAGTGCTCTGGGACACTAAACTTGAGCTGTCTGGAGTGAGAGGCTGTGGTACAACGTAAGCGATAGCACTGAGAATGTGGAGGTTTTAGGGAGGCAGAAACCTTAAGAAGAGTGATGAGACTGGATCTCCATGGATAACACGTATCAATTGACCATGTACCTACTATGGTAAGTCACCGTTTACTCTATTAACTACCTTGGTTTCACTATGGGTTTGAAAATAGTTTTTCCATGCTTGCCTTTCCTTTGCTTGGAGCTTCTGTTGGTGCTTTTCCATCCTTAATACTTGTACTTGTTATCTGCATCTGTAAGTTGAGTGGACCGAGTTCTAGAACTGAATCTATTCCCAAACAAGCATGAGGGTAGTCCCTAACCTACTACCCAGAGCTGCTTTCAGCAGCTGCAGGAGGATGCTCTGTAATAATCTAGAAAAGAAATTATGGGAGTACACTTCAGGTTGAGGGAGATGAAAAGCCTGGCTGCATTTGAAGTTATGTATAAGAATGACTTAATGAAGGGTAGAAGGCTGAAAACCTTTGTCACTATACATTGTCAAATATTTTCTGTCAGTGTGGGACCAGCTGGAAATCCTTCTACAAACCAGTTTTAATGTAAGGACAGGGAGAAAATGGGAAAAAATATTTCAGTGCTTTGGGTCCTTGTTTTTTCATTCTATCCACACCACATATTTGAATTAATTTAACATAGCTGATCAAGAAAAATTAGCTAAAACTCTGCAACAACATGAAAAACCTTGTTGGATACATCTTAGGTTCATTGAAGCAGCTCCTTGAAATCAGTGGCAGATTTTGAAGAGTGTGAAGTTGATTATACACATAATTGACAGAGGATGTTTAGATCTTGTTCTCAACAAACCTAAAGTACTTGAAGTTCCATAGATGCAGATGGTTTAGTGACTGAGCCTTAATGATTTCTGAGATAAATGAAAATGTTCTAAGCACTGAGTTTGGGCCAGGTAGGATTTTAATTAGTGTCAGAAATTGAGCCATCTGTTAGAAATAAGGTAAGCCAGGCTTCAAACTACCCTCACCTGCTTGCCCCCAGCAAGCAAGTCCTCTGTGGATACCATTCCTTTCCCAAACTAGTCCCAGGTAACTGTTCTCCAATGTAGTTGTTAACAATTATTGCCATGTCTATAAGAAAATAATCTATAGTTGTGATTATTCATGCTCATCTGACTCTTGTGCTCCTGCCTATATTGTATGAACACAATAGATAACTGTTAAATATTTCCAAAAATATTGCAGAGGCAGGAACCTAAGAAGTTAAAGACGTTTGACCTCTGTGTGTGAAAAAGCAAGATTAAATCCTTGAGTATTAACACCTTCAGAAAAGAGGTGTTTCAGATAAGAATGCTTCAGAAGCAGGTAAGACAAAGAAGCTTAAGGAGAGTATGATAAATTTAAAAGAAGTCCCTTTGTAATCTAATTCTGTATTTTGTTCTATTGAGCAATAAAATGTCAAACAGGAATAACAAGGAATGTATCCTGTTTCAAGGCTATTGATTATAAATTGATTTCAAGGCAGCACAGTATAAATTAATTCCATCAGGCAATTATGCAGAGTAGTTTGTCATCTCTAAAATTAAATGAATATTTAATATTTATTTTTAGAGTAGTTTAATTAGATGCTTAAATATTTCTAGATATATGAATGCTGCATGCTGAAAGCAATACAAGTACCACACAGCACAGTTGTTATAACACATTTCAAGTTGGAGAAAACACTCCAGTGCATTATGTGTCTCTGCCAGGATAAGGGCAATCAAAAGAGAAAATATTTCATAGCAATCCTTCACTGGGGTTAAGGTACAGTTGGGGTGGGCACATTTTGAAATTATAAATACACTGTAAGGCACTGTGTCTCAAAACAGTTATAGCCTGGAAAATAAAGATGCACTGTTTATATATTAAAATATGTATGTTGTAGATGTGCTTTTTGATGACATGTTTTGCTTTTCCTGAATTCCTTCCCATCTGGGTTATATGCTAACAGATTTTTTGTTATATCACAACTCACTTCGAGCACTGAGGAGAATATATGGGACAGTAGCTCTAGGGATCAGTTGAGAAAAGAGAGATGTGGAATGAAAGGAGCTAAATGTGGGGGGAAACAGAACAAAATTGCAAAATAAATAGTCTGATTTTTCACTCTTCTTGGAGGACATATTCTCAATCCAGGGGATTGAGAGTGTGAAAGTAACAAAGCAATACCTTCCTCTAAAATTTCAGGGTAAGTGAATATCAGTCCTTTTTGGCTATTGTCAGCAACGTGCTGACAATTTCTGCAGTTGTGAGCTGCTGGCAGTGAACACTGAGTGTGTCTGTGGGTGAGCTGTGTAACTTGCATTTTGTCGTTAATCAGAGGGTTAAAAATATTTATTATAACTCTTTCCTACATACCAGTTGTGATCTACTATTGCATAATTATAAATGTAGTAATATATTTATCATATATATATATATATCTCCTTCAAGTTTACACATTTCTTTTTTCTGAATCTGCAGTGTTACACGCTGTCTTACATTTTAGTCTAAATGATTTTAACTGATGGTTATGAACCAGTTTGGTCTGTCCCAACTCAAACATTGTAGCCAGATGAATTATTTTCATTCAGTTGGGTATTTGTAAACCCCAGAGTGTGTTAAGGCAAAGCACCTGGAGTACTCCAGCAGTGACTACATTGTTATGGGGGTAATCATTAGGAAATCACTGAGGTGCAGTTATGTACTTAAATTAATATGAGCTATTTTTATGTAATTTGATAATGTGATCAATTTCATTTGAGGATTTAATCTATTAATAGTTGACCTCTTCCATCTCTGAAGAATGATCTGGTTTAACAACATGTCTAAAGGAAGAAACAGGTCAAGTCCTTATGACTTCCAGTGGCATGCCATTTATAGGTATAAATACTTACTATAAAATTATTTATAAGTGATAATGAATATAAATATTAAAAGTGTAAGCCAGTTATATTTGCAGCAATTGTATATAAAATCTATGGCATTTGGAGAACTGCATACTTGTTTGAACATATGAGGGATGACCTTTACTCAGGGTTTTCTCAAGCAGAGGCTACTGAAAGAGCAGGGATGGCAGTAAAGTGTTGATTCCTTTCCCAAGCACGTAAGGCACACGCTGGAAGGAAGCAGGAATTGTAGGGGGTTGGCAGGAGAAGCGTTTTTTAGCAGCCTTTCTGACTGTTGTTGTGCCCTGAGCAGCACAAAAGAACATCTGACTTGCAGAGGGCAGGGACAGTGGATGTGTGTGGGAACAGGGATTGAGTAACTGCTTTCCCTGCGGAGGGAAGGGGAGCGTGTTTGCCCTGCAGTGAGAAACTTGTGCTTGTCCTATGTTTGCTCTGTTTTGAATCACAGAAAAAAGTCAGATCCCAGGTAGTTGTTTTATACTGAAGTACAGCCCCAGGTACTTCAGTGACACCCCTTCCCCCCGGGGTGCCTGAGAACTGGGGCTGCTGGGGCTCTGAAGCATCAGCAGAGCCCATGAGTTTGCGGAGGGTGCTGGGGTGGTGTGTGCACTGTGCTGGGGCAGCCCTGGCACCAGCTGCAGTGGCTCCCTCTCTCCGTGGCAGCCAGAGCCATCCTGGAGCAGTCACCTCTGCTCCTGCCACTGCATCCCACAGCCAGAGCAGGGAGCAGAAGGCCCAGGCCCACCTTTGGCAGGAAACAGCCCACATGTCTCTCCAGGTGTTTGTTGCTGCCCATCCGTGGGCTCAGGTTGCTTGTGGTGGGATTCCAGCATGTCCTCGAAGGGCAGAGACAACAACTCTGTTCTCCTGTGCCCCTTCAAGCTTTTCAAGGACTGCTATTTGCCCCTTCTGAAATAAGTCCTATTAAGCCTCCATGTGCTGTGGAATGGCATGGAAGGATTGGGAAGTTGAGACATTTGCTGTCATCAGTCTCATAAGAGCCCAGCATTGCTAACAGATGAGCTTTGGTACCACTGCTGAGTCATCCTCCTCGTTTCCACAGCTGACACTTCCTTGCTTTGAGACGGGCCACGAGTCTAGGCTAAAAGTGGACAGAATTAACTATTATTTTTAGGTTAGTAAAGCCCAGCTTTAGCTGAGCTAATTAGCCCACCTTTGTTTGTGTTTAAAACAATTGGCTTAAATTTTTACTAAACACATTATGTGGGTATGTGTGTTGTTAATTCTGCCATAAAGATTATGCTGAATCCTGGGGATGAGAACTGATTAAGAACCACTAATGTGCCTGATCTCTGGGTAAGGTATAATGAATTATTCATCCTGTTATCCTAGTGCAATCACAATAATGTCTTGCTGCTAATTAGCAGGTGGATAGGCTGACACAAAGGCAGGAATACCCAGGAGATATTTTATTCAACATGCATTCTGATTCCTGCTGATAAATATCTTCCCTCCTCTTACAATTTATTTCTTATTCAATAAAAACAAGTCTTATTTTGGGATCTTTTCTTTCTGTTATGTCAGTGTTAGTTTTTTTAAAAATAAATTATTTTTTAGGGTTAAACTAGGCTAAGAGCTGAACCTTCTGAGAGCTTTAGGGGCAGCTGTCTTCAAAGTTTTACTGTTATGCCTCACTATATTACTTTGTCCATATTGGTGAGCTGCATATTACCATTTCTTCTATTACATGTGAGCTTAATTGTCTTGCATCAATCAGAGCAGAATTTGTCTTATTTTTAATGAACACAGAACACCTATATGTGCAGTTGTAAAGCATGGCACTTACTGTAGTAATGATTTAGGTATTTGTGCATATTATTCTTTCTTTCTTAAGGCAAAACAGTTTAAAACATCTAATAGATTTGGTTTTTTACTTGGCCATTAGTCATTTCTCTATTTCCCCCCTTTTCTCTTTAAAGTCAACTCTTAGCGTTTCATTTGGTTTTACTTAATGTTGACATGTATCATTGTTCATCGAAGGGATTTATCAGAAGTCAAATATTATCAATTCACCTTGTATTTTGCCACCGTTAAAAATTCCTATTTTTTTAAATAAGATTGCAGCCTGAAATGTAGCTTACTGCAGGTGTTTCAGTCTCTCAGCTCGGCCTGAAAAAAAAAAAATCAACTCACAAACCAAAACAATCCCTAGCACCTCTTTCCCACTTGTTTTCTTCTCTAGCAGTCGTTTTCTTTCACTTTGTGCTGACCCTGCCAAGATTTCCTTCCCCCCTCCCTGCAGAAATATATTTTGGTAACTCCATGAAGAAGTAACTACTGGGTGGGACCTGTTGATTGCCTGAGAATGCCCAGCGGAGCCTGGTTTTGTGTGGATGTGCACAGTGAGCTGATTAAGGCAGTGTATGAGGACTGAAGAGTATCTGGGCACCCGATGCTGCCCTTGCTTTATGTCTTTCTCTCTGGGGTTTCTGCCCTTCAGCAGCGTGGGAGATTTTTTCTCCCTTTCCTCTCCTCCTCCTCCCCTTTTCCTGTTTCTCTCTCTCGGCCACCACATCCTTCCTAGTGCCGCTTATCTCTGAGATTTTTCTTCTCTCTGTCTCCATTCTCACTCTGCTGCCTGTGATTAAGCACCTGGAACATTTCCAGCCTGATGACTGCAGGGTTTTGCAATGAAGCCCTTGAGATTCACTGAGTGGGCTGCTCTGAAGGAGTCAGACTTTATGAGCCCTAATGCCTGCCTTTGTAGAGATTTGCAAAGTGCTTGGCATATTAAATGCATTGTGGCTCTCTGAGTAACAACAACAATGTGCATGAAGTCTGGTGGTACAAAAATGTTTCCTTGTGACAAAGTCCTTCCTATAGAAAACTGCTCTTTTCCTTTGTGCTCAGCTGTCCACACAGCTGAGCCCATGGGCCAGTGACTCCTGACCTCCTGCTTTTTGTGGGTCAGCCTGAGACCAGTGTGGCCTCTGCAGCCAAGCTTAAATTAAACAGCTTTCTAAACTTCACATTATTTGAAGTTTGGGTCTGACCAGCTGAGGTTCTTCTTGTCTTCAGTGTAAAACCAGTCACTTTTGGGTAAAGGTGTCACCGCTACAACCTCCCATCGCTGAATTCAATGTGTTACAATCGCAATTCTACATCGATTCCTTCGCAATGTGAGGTGATTATTGTGCCCTTAATTAAACTAAATTAAAGTTTTGCTTAAGAGAGACTACGCGAAGATTCCTTGCTGGATAGAAAAGTACTGTGTGATAGACTTGGAAGCTTCCTCCAGAGCCTTGCCCCAAGCTTTGAGCCTGCAGCCTCTTCAGAGGGTGCTGCTTCTTGTTCCTTTAGCTTGCACTCCAGGCTGTGCACAGGGATAAAACACTGTGTATCTGTAACTCCAGCATTTCATTGCCAAGAAGCCTTCTCCCAGGGCTTTTATATAGCATTTTAACATAGAGCTGGTAGTAGCGGTGTCTGCTGGCTGAGATGATCCAGAATTAGATCAGGATTGAATGCACAAAGGATGGTTAACTTCAGCAAATTGAAACATTTGAGAGTATAATAGAATTGGAAGAAGATCTAGAAAATTAGAAAGAAGGGATACTCTTCCATCTTGGTGAGGTGCTGAAGGAAGCCTCAGTCAAAGACAACCACATTTCCATTTGTCAGCTGCCAGGATCTTGTTGTCATGTCTTCAAGTACAAAGAACAGAAGAAAGAGGGCAAAGGAGTCTTCTCCTCAAGCCATGTACAGGTGTGGCAGTGACACCTGGTTACTGGCATTGCTGTGATAGAGCCCTGAGTAATCAGTCAGTCAGAGAAGGGAAATATATTAGAAAATGTACCTTGTATTAGGAAAAGTACCTCTATATTCTATATAGTGTGGTTTCCCTTGGTGTCTCTCTGGAGATTTCTGACAGTTTTTTCTGGATTGTCCAAAGGTTCTCCACTAAATCAGCGTTTGAGCCATGCCTAAGCTTCCTGTGACCATGCTGTGCTTCAGCATCTCTGACCTAAATAACATATCATAGATAATATAATTAAGATTTTTTTAAAACCAGTAGTGGTTTAAACTGCTCAAAATTTTTCTTTTTCCCAGTCTCCTGCCTGTCCTTCCATCCATCTGTCCATTCCTTTCCCTTGGTATCTATTCTTCTCCTAAACCTCATATTTTTACCTCTGCTATCTTTTATCTTGCTCTTCCCTGAGCCCTCTTTTGTCCTTTCTGACCTGTCTTCCCACTTAAAATACTTTCTTCCTGGCCTCATGGAGCATTGCCATGGTGACCACATGACGTCATTGCACGGGGAGCAGTTGCCTAGGAAACCATATGATGTCATTGCACTGGAGACGGTTGCCATGGTTACTGACTTGGCTGAGGTAACTGGGAAAAAGAGTTTGTCATCTGACCAGTGCCAGGAAATGTTCCCATTAATGGCAATAGAGAAGAGACCTTTATTTATATTTATATTTTTATGTTCCGGGGAAGGCTGCCTGTGACTCAAAGACCCCATTGGTTTTTCTGGGATAACGAGCTCTGGCTGAGCTGTTTCCCTTGGCCTGTGGGATCTTGCTCACCTGTTTCTACTGTTGAATGTTACTGTAAACATCAAGCCACAATAAAATGGACAAGAGCTGTGTTGTCCTGTGGTTCTGTGTAAGATGGCATTGCAGCTTCTGTTGCTGTTTGATCTGTCCTGTTTGGTTCCTTTGGTTTCTGAGATAAATAGGCCAGCCCAGTGTTTATCCCAGCAGATGTACAGTAACAGGGAATGTCATAGCCTGAGCTTGCTTCATCTACACCAGTCTCTGTGTGGGTCTGTAATTTGTTTTCCACGTCTTTCCTGCCTTTCCCAATTTCTGTTTCATCACTGCTGACACATACCTGTCTTGTTTTAATAATTCCAGGAGTTCCCAGAAATGTCCTACATGAGAGGTGAAGCAGGGCTTGAATAAAAAGTAGGAGGCAGCTATTAAAGACAAGAAAGATACACAAGAACAAGTTTTGTGAGTGTGTACAACAACGTGTAAACGTGTGTGATTCATGTGAGGATGTGGGAATGTAAACAGTGGTTAGCACAGTGTGTGATGGGCAGATCTGTAGCTCTGATAGAGCTTCTGTGTTTATATAACATACATATAATTGCTTTATGGGTAAATAAATAAGCTTTTATGAAAATGGCTTTTCCAGACTTTTGCAATTGGAGTGAATTACATGTCTAAGGCATATTAGTCAAATTCTGCATGTGGCTGTCTCCACATATCAAATAAAGTCTCTGCTCTCAGTACCCCTGCAGATGCTCTGGAGTTCACTAGAAACTAGTTAGAAACTTCCCACTGAGGTTCATGAAACGAGCCCTTCTCTGCTCCCTCTGGGTCCAGTCATCCTCCAGCTGAAAATCAAACTCCGGGCTAAAAACCATACAGTTCCTGTGGAGCTGCAAACATGAATGCAACCAAAGAAGCTACAGAGAGTGCTGGTGGCTGGCCAGGTAACTGGGGATCTTGGAGCACCTGAACTATGGATTGAAATCCAGGACTCTTGAGATGTCGGGAGGAGGCTGGAGTGGGAGTAGCATCTCAGTTTTGGCAGAATGAGGAGAAAAATCCATAAGAGAAAACGTATCTTCCTTGGGCAGGGATCGGAATTTCCACCTAGGTATGAGGGGAAACAAAGGGAGAAGGGTTGGGTTTTTTGGTGTTTGAAGTTGTAAAGTCCTTTTATATTAGAATTTTATTTTGAATTCCCCTCCTCATGCTTTACAAATACTATTTTGACTGACTTTCTTTGTTCAGTGTGCTGCACAAAGCAGTTTCAGCCTCTGTGCCAGAGTAACTGGAAAAGAAGGTTGTCCTTTATGTCTGAAGTTCTTTAATTTCCTTCTGATCAGATGGCAAGAAACAAACCAGCTCATGGAGGTGGAAAGCAACAGCCAGTCAGTGTTGGGAGCTCTTGACAGTCAGGTGAGACCTGTGAATAGTCACTGGCCTGTGTTCCAGACCTGTATGTAAATTCTAAAATTCTAGTTTGGTAACAGTGTTTAGTTACTCAACATGCAATGGAGGGGTTTGCAAATCAGGGTGTTCTGTTCATGGTGACTTGCATCACTGTCAAATATGTGTCAGTAACCATGGCCTTTGCTGGCCTTTAGTGGGCTGGAACGGCCCTCGAGTTGATAGTCTGGGATACTGTGGAGTCCATAATTGAAGGGATATTTGATCCTACTGTTAAAATAGTCACTTGTGTTACTTTTCCTGTTAACTGAGCTTCAGAATGACCCCTGAACTTGGGTTTGTTTTATTTCAGCACCATACCTGGAATTTGAGGTTATTGTAGTTGAGTAAATTTTAAACATTGACATTTGGATCACATTTATTGGTAAAATAGGAGAAGGGAAACAAGTAGCTGGACTGTGTTTAACTGTGGGAAATGCTTGGTGGAACTTATAGATTCTGGTAAATTTTACCTGAAATCCACATGTTCACAATTCATATCCCAGCTTTTCCTGCCTCTGATCTTTCACCAACATCAGGTTTCTGTAAATACTTAAACAACAATTATATGCTATGCTATAGCAATGCGGGAGATCTCACACTGGTACAGAATTACAGATTTGTTTTTCGCCAGTGTCAGCCTCTTGGGGTCTGCACAAGGAGAAGTTCCGTGGGCAGCAGAGGAGGCTGTTCCTGTGCTGTGAGCTGGGGCAGCTCAGCTTTTGCTGACTGATGCTTCCACCTGCTGGAGAACTTGGTTCTCAGTGTTCGCTCCGTGCTGGACTCAGAGGGGCAAAGTCCTCGTAATCACCCCCTCAAAGGTTTAGTGAGCATTAATTACTGTGACAGAAACAGTTCCTCTGTGATATTGGGTAGCTAATGCAGAATTCTTTCACGTGCTCTGTAGCTTGACATTTGAAAGATGTAACTCTCTGCCTACCTGGAATCAACACTTATGTGTTTGTTCTAAAATATAGTATCTTACACAGTAGCAATATAAATTAAAGTACAGATTCTACAAACAGCTTCCTAGTGGGCTGTTCTGTGACTCCTGCCTCACACTAGTGCTCTCAGCAAGAGACTGCAGAGACTGGAGAACTGCCCATTTACCCTTCCTGGCCAAACAGGATGGGGGCAGATACCCACTAGGACAGTGTATTTTAGTGCTGGGACTAGAAAGTTCACCCAGTATCCCTGACACTGCCACAGTCCATTGGGATCTGTGCTCCTGGAGCATATTTTCGAGTTTTGAAAACAACTTGTTTGCAGTAAATTTGAGAATTTTGGAACAAACTGTGTATAGGGACACGGAGCTGTAGCCCATCTAACAGAGTGTTTCCAGCCCAGCTCCCTCTCTTTAAAGAGTGATTTTCTCATTTCCTGCAAATCCAATGAATTGGTGAAAGGACACCAGAAAATGGTTGCTCTGTCCTTTTATTACGTTTTATTCTTAGTAGGTTTTTTTAAGAAAAGCGTAGAAATAAAAAAACCCCACCCTAACCATAAAATTTATGGAGAACAAATAGGGTTTGTTCTGTGCTGCTATTATTTATGACAGTGTTGTTAAAAGTACTATCAGAGCACCTTTGGACTTGTTCCAGTGAATTACAAATAAAATGTACTTATAGGAGATATAAATTTTAAATTTAAATGTAAAGTAAATTGTGAAGTGCATATAAAAATTATAAGTTCATGTATAAGGCTAGATACTAAAAGAATAATTTCAGAGGAATTCATACAAACTATGTGAATTTTTTTATATAGTATAACCCTATATGAAGACAACACACTGAGCTGTAGTTATTTATTTAGATGGATGAATTCAATAACGAATAAAAGGGACACAAAATCAGAGCACCTTGCCCCTGCCTACCTGCAATCCCTGCAATTCTGTGCCCTTTGGGATCATTATTTCACTGTGATAAGTGTCTTCTGTAGTGCAGGGGAAGCCTGACATGGCCTTCAAAACCAACCCCTAGAGCACAGCAGCTCCAGCTCCTGGAAATTGCCTGGGCTCGGCAGGGCAGATGTTGTTTGGGTGTTGGACTCCACTGTGCAGGAACCACCCCAAGTGCCCTTTGGTTTAAGGCAGGGAGTTGGAATGATGTCCAAACACCAACAGGGATGGATTTTAGGGGCTTCATGTGTTTAAAATTAGGAGAGTGGTAGGAAATACATTTTAGATTTGCATTTGTTGTTCTTTTACTGCTAAGGAAAAATAGTTCAGGGTGTCTTCTATTGATGACTCTTCATGTTTTGTAAGTAAATTGATCCCATGTGTGGATGGTTATGTGGGTTTTTTTGAAAATAAACAGCTCAATTCTTCTAGGCAGCATGTATTGTGCTCTGGGTGTTGAGAATGTGGGAAACAGATTTGTGACTGGTAGGAACACTACAGCCTATGCCCCAAACCCATAAATGGAGTGGACCAATAACAATGTTCACCTTAGCAGCCTTCAGCAGCTCTCTTTGGGTAGGATTAATTGAGCTGGATGTGCAGTTTAAGAAATCACATAGAGCCCAGAAGTAAAACCTTGGGGAGTTATTGTTGTCCTTGTGTTGTCACTTCATTTGCAGGAGCAGCAAGATCTGAAGCTGCCATTGACAGTAGTTTAATAAAGAGGATTTTTCTTGAAGTTTCAAAAAACCCCAGGCTGTCAGTCCATCATGTTATATAGGCAAATGAAAGCACATCCCTGAATGCCCCTGCAGCAGGAGCACATTCCACTGCTGATGTGGGTGCTTTCATGCCCAGTGTTTTGGCCATCAGTATCTTTATGGCCCAGGTGCCTGAGCAGGCTGGAACTCACACCAGCACACAGGGGCTTTAATTTCCCTTTACTACCTTTGAACTGAAGTGAAGCTACTCACTGCCCTTGTTAATGCACCTGCTCTTGCTGCTTCAAAGTGTTTTCTCAGAAAGTTGTTTAAAGTATAGTATTTAGCCAGCTGACAATTTTAAATTTTCATTATAAATCTGCTTAAAGTAGTCTTAATTGCCTCTTGTGTGATGTCATAACTTTGAACAGTGCCATATCCCAGGGAAATTATATTTTCTTATGGTCTTCACTTAGGATTGTAAACACAGAGGTGTTGGGGTGTTGTGCTGAACGATGTGATTCAAGTGATAAACTGGCATAACATTTCAGAACCAGCTGCCTACCAGGTGAAGAGCATGAATGCAAAATTGTTGCACCACAATTGTCTGCAATCAGATTCACAAGAACTAATGGCAACTTTTTCACTGGGTAAAGTAATAGGCTAAAAATGTTTTCCCCTGAAAAATGTACCACATTAAGCACAGTAATGCTCCTTGAGTTTGAAGATAATGCTGTTTATTTCGAAGGAAGAAAAGTGTCTGTGTGTGTACAGGAGGATGGGGGGTGGGTATTGATTTGAGCCGTTGAGTCATGGAAATGAGTTTACTTTGCAGTTTCTGGAGAGTGGCCTTGCAGCTGGTGGTTCGTGACTGCCTTGTGCTTTGTGTCACTGATGGGGCAGAGAGCAGTTCTGTTCTGAAGCAGACAGTTGCTATGCCTTGGATGTTTTGTTAAGCTGGGAATAATGATTTATTTCCAATGGCTGAGTGATGCAGTGACAGCAGTATTCACTTGTGGAACTGTGGCTGATGTCCCAGTTTACGAGCTTTATAGAAGTTGCCTCCTCCACACTTCTGTGGTCATAGAATCCTAGGCTGTCCTGAGTGGAAGGGACCCCCAAGGATCATCAAGTCCAACCCCTGGCCCTGCACAGGGTACCCTGAAAATGCCAGCATGTGCCTGAGAGCCTTTTTCAAGCATTCCTTGAGCTCTGGCAGGGCTGGTGCAGGCTGGTGATGCTCTGTTGTACAGTGCTGGTTTTCAATATCATTCTATTACATTTTGTGATGTAGCAAACGGGCAATTTCCTTTTAACATTCTTGATGTTCAGGGATGCTCACTTGGTGCAGTAGAAGTCAGGGAGTCCTAATGGCACTGACTGAGCTGATGGGATGTGAGGAGAGGAGACGAAGGAGGGTTCTGTGCTTACACAAGCTTGCCTGATGTAGCAGCTTTGCTGCCTGCTTTTCTTCCTGTGCCACCTGCAGTAGTTCAGTGCACACCTTATCTGTGAATATCACTTCTGTTCAGTTTGATTTGTAGAGATGTCTTTCATACTAATTGTTCCATTGTATACTTCAGTGCTACTTCCACCTTCTTTCTTCCTCCCTATCAACTAGATTTTGTTTCCATGTGTTTAATAATCTTTTAATTGTGTTCATTGGTTCAGATGGAACAAGGGAGCACTTGTTTTCTAGGTTTGGAATTGTTTCTTTCTGAAGTTTCCAATTGCTTTAGATAAACAAATCAAACAGATGAACACTGATAACAATGTGAAGAGGTGAGTTTCTCTTTCCGGAACATAATTCAAAACTCTAAAGATAAAATGTGAAGGGGAGAGAAAGGATCTGTGGCATCTCCTGTGAGGAACATTTCAGGGCTGTCAGTGAGCCCTGTTCAGCATCACCCAGAGAACCTCTGCAGTTTTATAGCACAAAAAAATTACTTCATTTTTATTTTTTCATGTCTCTTCCTGTCGTGCCAGAGGATGTCTTTAGAACTGCATTGGTATTTCCCTGCTCATGTTGTAGGTTTTGGAATACTGAAAATTCCATCTGCTTGCTTTCCATAGAAGCTCTAGAGACAGCACTGGTAGGGTAAGCCTGCCTCTCGCATCACCATGCACAGGCTCATTAGCACCCTTCTGTTCCTGTCCTCCCCCTGACTCATGAGGAGACTCAGAACCCAGGAGTCTGTCTAAGCTGGCTGTTAAATCAGGCTTAACTTCACCTTGGTTAATGGGGTCTTGTTATTGTGTGTGTGAGGCTGTCAGGGAAGATGCAAAATGCAGAAGCTACTTCTAACTCTGCAGAGCTCCCTTTCCTAATATTTTTGGTCCTGATGCCAATGGCTGTCAGCCACCCTTAACTGTGAGCACTGCATGGATTAGCGTCAGTAAATGTTTTAAGGTGCTTATGGACCACATGGTTGTACTCTTTACTACTTGCATCAGCTACTGTGTGAGTGACAGTGTAAGAATATAAACAAGTTAATTACACGCACTTAGTGTTAGAGATTCAGTGTTCCAGCCCCTTTTGCCTGTTGCTGGTTTTACAGTGTTAGGAAGATTGGAGCCAGCCAAGATTTATATGGTGTTAATTATGTTCTTGTTTCTATGGACGTGATACCAAAAAAAAAAGAAAAAAAAAAGGCCTTTTCAGCATCATTTCCCACCTTCAGTCACTGCTGAACACCAGTTTAGTTTTCTGGGGAGCTGCACAGTTCTTCCATGCTTCTTTCTTTCCATATGTATGCCTTGTTCCACAGAACCCTTTTATCCTTTTGATGAAAAACGCTTGATTTTGTGTGGGTGAACAAACAGTGATTGTGTGAAACACAAACTTGGTGTGAATAGCTTCAGGTGAGGTGAACTCTTTGTAGAAGGAGGCTTTTCTGGAATCTGTAACACAATCAGAAGGCTCTGGGTTGTGTATGATAAAAGTGGAACTCTGCCTTACACTTTCTTTCATTCAAGATGAAAGTCTAGAAGTACACAGAGTCACTGCCCAATTAGTGAAGTGATTTGTTTATCAGTATTTTCCAAACAGTATGAGCAATGAGTGTTTCTGGTCAGTGCCTGTTCCAGAGGTAACACCCACATCCTTTTATGACCAACAGCCTTCATCTCCCATCAGTAAACCTTTCCAGACTTGTACACAGAGCTTTGACATTTGTTGTGAAACAGAATGGTAGAGGCGCCTCAGCGTGGCACCGTCAGGGTCTGTGCCGACTTCAGCCACAGCAGGCAGCTGTGCCTGGGCATATTCATCAGACATCTGGGGTTTCATCAGTGGAGTTTAGGATTTCTTTTCTATGGATGTGGGATACCCTCTTGGGATCTTGAGATTTCCCAAAGCACGTTGAAGTTCTGACAAAGACTTCCAGCCTATTTCCTGTAACAAGTTTTTCTGTAGAAAAATATGAAATAAAATAAGCAACCTGTTTTTTCTCCAGGATTTCTTCAGGATAAGCCACACAGTGCAGGCTCACTGGACAAATTTAATTCCTGGAATATCATCCTGCTTTTTCTCATTGTAGAATATTTCAGTGGATAACCAGGAAGTTTAATGAAATTTGCTGATGTAAAATAAGTGAGGATGGTCTTTGTATGAATAAAGACTTAACCAGGAGACTGCAGTTGGAGCAATTTTATAAAAACAAGGGAAGGCTCTTGCTTTTCTGCCAGTGTGGTCCTGGCTCTGTCAAAGGGTAGATCCATTCTCTTGAATTCATAATGTTTCAGAAACCTTATCAGGCAGGATCTCTGGCCTGGTCCTGTACACAGCTCATGTGCAAACCTTATTAAAAAGCACATGATGTGTTTGTTGCCAAGGAAACATAAGCCATTAAGCCCTAGGAACATAATTCATAAAAACCAAATTTTAGCTATTAACATCTACTTTCTCCATTAGTGCCATGAAACGCACATGAAATAGCCTTGCAGTCTCCAGCTAATGGAAATGGTGCAACTGGGGAATGAGAATGGGAAACAAGGGATTGCAGTTCACTGAGCTCTGAGTATGGCCAGAGCAGTAAGAATGCAGGACTGGGTTTGTTTTCTTCTCTTGTGTTGATAATCCACTGAGCACCTGTTTATCCTACCCCTGTCGCTGTGTGTAATGACTCACATTAAAGGCAAGTCTTTGTCAAGCAGAGAAAGATCAGGCCTACATTTTCCAACAGGCCAGTTTGGAATATGAAAATAAACATTAGGAGTGGGAAAAGGAAACAGTGAAGCTGGCTTCAGTTTTAATATCTTAGTAATTTAAAATTTTACTTCTCTGGATTTAATATGCATATTCCATTATAATTAGCTAACTCACAATGAGTTTAACACAAAATGTGGTTATAGATAGCATTTTTTTATTTATTTGTATAGATCAATCTCGATCTACTCTTAAAATCTAGAAGCTGTTTTCTTCCTCTTCATCCTTCTCTTTTTTAGGAATTACAGTGGGGCCATTACTTTTTTTCATACCAATACTGCAAAGCACCTGGAAACTTCTTGTGAAGAATCCACTGCAGCTACACAGACACTATGCCAAAATTTCAATGTACTTGTATTCTAAGGACTATTTCTAGGAAAAAAAAAAAAGAGGAGGGAAGTGAATGGGGCTCAGTTTTTGACTGGTCTAAACTGTTAGTTGCCACTCCAAGGCCACAGACTCAAGGCTGACCTGAGTTGTTGTTGATACTTTGCAGTCACCCGTGTTCAGCTTTGGGATCCAGGAGCCAAAGGGAAGTCAGGGTCATTACTGCTCTTTCTTCTCATCCATTCCGCTGATTCTGAGCCATCCTTTGTGTATTAAAGAGGAGAACTGCCATTGCTGTCTGAAAGACGTGCTGGATTTACTGTAGTGGGGTAAGGCTAATAAAATACTGGGACATGTGGCCTCAGGCTCCAAGTCATCCATGAAAGTTCAGTGCAATAAATCACTTACAGTCACTTGGGGAAGTGCGTTGCCAGCTTTGCTCAGACTTTATTCGGGCACCTCCCCTGCAGCTCTTGAGAGGTCTGGGTAAGAACCAGAATGGTGATTAGGAGCTCCCAGACTTTGCCCCCACAGCCCTAATGTGGTTTCAGCTTATATGCAGTTCCTGTTCAGATTAGTGTGGCACTGAACTACACTCTGCCTTCTCCAGGGTTTTGTGGGACTTTGTCTGATAACAACCTCAAGGATTTGGCAGTGAATGATTAGTAAAAAATGAGTATATGACACTATTGACTTTGTTAGTGGTGTAATCGTGAGAATGTGCGTCAAAACGCTGATTTGTGAGCCTGTGACAGTACACCTGAGTGCAGAGATGGGCTTGTCAAACAGCCCTGTGCAGCACAGTGGACTTTGAAGAAAAGGAAATGTGTCAGAGATCCTCAGATAACATAATTTAGTCTGAAATGGGCCTCCAGAGATCACGAAGGGCACAGCTACCTTCAGCATTAGATCAGATTGCTCAGGGCCTTGTCCAATCAGACTTTGAAAACCTCCAAGAACAGAGATTTCTGTCTTTCTGGACAACCTCTTTCAGGGCTTAGGCACTTACACTGAATTTTGTGCCTTGTACATCCACTCAGCTTTCTCCTGCCACAGTCTGTGCCCATTGCTTCTTGCCCTTGCACTGTTACCTCAGAACAGTGGCTCTGTCCTCCATGAGACTGCCCTTTAGGTATTTGATGATGACAATTGCTTTCCTCTCCCAGACCTTTTCTTCTTGAAACACACCCAGTCCCTCAGCTCTCCTCACGTGCATGTGGTGAAGCACTTCACTGTATTTCAGTGACCCTTCACTGTGATCTCTCCAGTTTATCAATATCATTTTGATGATGAAAGGCTCCAGGTAGGACAGTGTCCAAGGATGAGCAGGGTTCCCTTTCCTGCCTGTGCTCTGCTGATGCAGCCCCATGTGCTCGCAGCCCTCACAGAGGCGCTGCCTTTGCAGGACTTGTGCTTTTAGCACAGCATGCAAAAGGATGTCCTCGAGTGATCTGTGTCCTGATATCCCAGTGTTTTCCTCTGTAAAGGAAGAAATCAGGACAATTGTATAATGTGGAAATTTGTGGAGAAATTTATTCTTTGATATGAGTTTTTTTCCAGGTTCAATGTCAGGGAAAACACTGGACTACTGTGAGGACACTTGTGCTTCTTGAGTGCCTGGATCCTGTCCCGTTTCTGATCTCCCACTCAAACACAATATTCCAGGCTTGTAGCAAAAAGCAACCTGAAAGTGTCTAACTGCTGTCCTCCAGGCCACTTTGCCTTTGGCAGCTGGCAGCAGGGCTGCAGGCAGGCTGCCTTTGCTCAGGACACACCTTGCTGCTCAGGATAAGCAGGCAGAAGGGGTGGTGCAACAGCTGGAAAGGGATGGGTGCTCCCTTCCACACAGTGCTGGGCCTTTTTCAGAGGCTGACAAGTCATGCAAATCAATCCTGAAGGGCTTTATTTGTCAGTCTACACAGTGTCTTGGTCCAAAGTACAGGATTGTTCTGCAAATGCACTGAAACTACCAGCTTCTAGATTTGGAATGGGGTTTTGGTTTCCAGGATTTTGGAACGGGAGAGACAACATTTCTGTTCTTGGTGAGGACCCCAGTGCTTATTTGGCAAAACAGCAACGAGCATGGAGCAGGCACTGAGCAGTGAGAAGAGAAGCCTTGAAACCTGGGCCTGCCATTGCTCTATTTTCCAGCAGTTTCTGACATAAAACCTGCCACAACAATCTGGGAGGTGACACCAGTCATGTGGAAATGTCTTGGCCTGTTGTTATGGATGCATGGGTATTAGTAGCAGGTTCCTTTGTGTAGCTGTAGGGAGTTGGCTTTACTGCTGTTACCTCTGACAATGAAGGTGGTCCCTTCCTGTCCCCAACATGCTGAACAAGTATGTCCTGATGGATGTTATTGAACAGGGATTTGCTCACAAGGGTCACCTCGGTTCTGACGTGGTCTGAGGGCCCCTGTGTTGGATTCACTGAAGCATCTGATCATGATGAAAAGGCTTACATGGCAAAATGAGTCTCCTTTCTATTATTGCCAGTTGTCTGGACTCTTCAGGAGCCATTAACAAGTAGTAAAATAATAGCCACCCTAAATCAGTTTGGTGTCATGTGATTGTACAAGAACGATTACTGTTCTTTGCTCCTTGTGATCTCCTTGGAGAAAGCACAATTTAAATACTATTTCAATCAAGTGAGGTCATTTCTGATGAACGAACATGTAAGAATAGCTTTTATGTGTTTCCTGGTTAGGAGACTCAGCTTCCCTACAGGAACTCCTCTCACTGATATGTAGGAAATCTCTTAGAATTTCTCAAAGTGTCAATATAGAGTAAAAATGAATGTTTCAGGATGTGGAAAGAATTCCAACAAACCCAGTTTTCCAGCAAACATACGTGCTATTTCTCTGACAACTGAAGTGGCCTAATTGGTGTAGTCATCGATTTTTTTTGGTAAATAAATGTGTGGTTTGCTTGCTCTCTAAAGTAATCAGATCAAGTTTTATCTGCAAGCACAAATGGAAGCTCAAACTCTTAACTGTCCCTCTGGGCTACACCTGGAGTGTTCTGGAATGTGAATCTCCCATTCTATCTGTGATCTTTGCATGATGTTCCCAAAACATGTACTCTTCTTTTGCATGAGTTAAAAGAGGATCACCGATATTTGAGGAGTTAGAAGAGATTTTTGCTATTCTGGGACTAATCTCTGAGAGTAGATTGTGAGTTTGTCTTCCAGTGTTATGTATTCCCTGTGTCTGGATAGATGGAAGCTACATTCTTTCCTGGGGCGACTTCAGTGCTCGCCCGGATCTACACAGGTAAGTCTTCCAGTCCTCAACACAGTTTCTGAAAAGGAATGTCCTGATGATATGAAACTTCTTAACTGATGCTGAAAAATGTTCCAAATTTTACACACCCTTCTTAAACATAGTGTACTGCACTGTGCAACTGCAGCTGAATCACAGCAGTCCCACACCTGCAGGATTGTGAAAGTGCAGGCAGTGCAAAGCTCAGCCTTCTCTCTCTAAGCAGGTCCAGAGAACCTGTCATCAGTGCTTGTCTTCTCACCCAGTTACCACCCCCCCTCACATGCACAATCTGTAGCATTTACTAGGCTGCCAAAAGCTTTATTCCATGTTCCTTGTTCCTGATAGATCAGCACATACGGATTTCACTGTGTTATTGTGTGGGAAAAGCACAGGAGTTATTACTGCAGGTGTAGGTACTGCGGAACAGTTGGATGTAGTTCTGCTCTGTTCCACGTGTCCATTACAGACCCTGCTGGGCCCTGGGCAGTTCCACAGGCTGTCTAAAGGTCTCCAAGCCCACAGGAGCTTGTCCTTTCAGCAGTGCTAGTTGAAAAATAGGTGAAGTTGGTATGTCCTGCTGAAAGCATTATTTGGCTCTTAGTGATTCTCCACCCTTAATTGCTAATAGTGCCCTTCTCTGCCTTTAAAGAAGAAAACTGGAGATGTTGAAGCCCCATGGAATCAAGCTGACAACTTTCATGAGGGTTTTTTTTTTGAAGGGAAAAGCATTCCAGGGGCTTCTCTCCCCTCTTTTCAGTATTGCTATAATTATCCTATACGTGGCTGTGTCAGTGTTTCTATTTAACACTGTTGAGCTGAATAATTTGCTCTGTGAATGTAAATGTGTATTCTAGATTGCAGCTACACACTGTGCTGTGGATTGGGTGAATGAAAAATATTACCCTAATGACTGGTTTTGGTACAAATGACAATTTTGTATCAAATCTTGGAGCAAGAGCCTGACTCTACTGAAGAGAAAGAAAGAAGGATTTTTTTAGTTGCTTTATGCTAATGCTGGGATGGCAGGAATGCACAAAACAGCTCCACGAGGTTTTCTCCCTGAAGAACATTTCTTCTGATGGAGAACATCCCTAACGGAGTACCACTCTCATCCTCTGTACTCCCTAGTTCTGTAGCGACTTGGGGAACACCTGGTTTGGGGAATACCTGCTCTTCCGGTTAGTCGGGCTTCCTGGGGGTTTGGAGTTGACAGATAACAGGAAAGATTGGCTTTTGAAGCCAGTGTATTCCTGAATATTTTGCCTCTTGTGCCCAGTCGTGCATTCTTAGGCAGTAATCACCTTCTGTGCTGCTGTAACAAAGGATGGGCAGGTGGTGATAACTTTGGGAATGCCGATGGCTCCTTGCCTGCTCCTCTGCTTTAGGCACTGCTTCAAATGAAAAGCACTCCCAGCACAGTTTGAAACGTGATGTCTGAAACATCGGCAGCCTGTGGACAGGAGGGATTTAGCAGTGCCAAACCCGGGAGAGCTGATTTGTTTCAACAAGAGCTACAGACACTTGGAAGAGTTGCCTTCCCGTAAAGAGACTTCTGTTTAATTACCAGCTTGCCTGTCTCATTTAGCTCTTACATCACAACAAGCAGGGGTTTTAGATGTGCTGCTGTCAGCAAACACTCAGCTCAAAACACAAGTGACTGGCTTGTGCCTCAGTCACAGTCCCGGAAACATCCCACACCCAGCAAATGCCATCTGATGTTTGGACAGGCGTGGGGAAACCCCCCGTGGAAATACACCCTGTGTCCCACAGGCTGAAACAGCACAGATCTGATGGGTGAAACTGTCAGTCTTGGAGGTCCACAAACTGTAAATCCTCCTAGATATGTGCAGCTTTATAGAAAATTAAGAAACAATTAAAATCTATCCAAAGCCTGCATCATACTGATTTTGGGGGAGATACCTCTGCAGAGGTGTATCTGGTAATTTATTCACTTTTTGTTTTCAGATAGTATTAGTATGTTTGTTACACTCTTCCTGTTCATTATTTCCATTTCTCTCATTTTTTTTTCCCAGCTGTATTCAGTGTATGATCTTTCTGGTTGTTGGTTGGGGTTTTTCGTTTGTTTGTTAGCTTTCCCTTCCCCCCAGTAGGGATTTCCAGGCAATTCCTTTCACTTTAATCTGACCACAGATTCCCGTGTCTCACTGTTCACTGTTCCTGATCAATTTATCGCTCCAATAGGGAAGAGTGTTTGTGCCAAATGTGAATATGATCTCTTTCAGCCCAGATTCCTTAAAGAATGTTTCCCCTGGGTTCTCTCCAACGATGTTTTCTGTTTTGTCTCATTTCAAGAAGCTTCATATTGTATTTTGTACAGTATTTGGATTTTGTGCTCGTTTAATTTTCCAGTCAAACACTGTACAAACAAGAGGCTTAGCTGAAGAGCCCCTGGGACCCTGGAGAGCAAATTGGACATTTTTATTAGGCTATTACATTAGTAGATTATGATCTCTTCCCTCCTCCACTTAGATTTCTTTAATCAAATTAACCAGTCAGATACAATAAATAATAATAATATATTTGTTGCTGTTTACTGCTGTAGGGCAGTGAAAACATCCACACAGGCTGTGGCTATCCCTTGTTCCAGAGGGATTGCACTGACTTTGAGGCAATAGAATATGAGCAACCAAGATTTTCATTGGATTACCTGAAAAACTGGAGAATTTTTTCAGTGGAAGGGGCATCAGCAGCTCATCTGCTGTTCATTTCTCTCCTGCATTTTATGCAGTGGAGAGACTGTTTCCCCTAGAGCATTTCTGAAACATGAGTGGGAAAAATACTTGTGAAGGTTGTGATCGTGATTATGCAGCCCCTCTGGATAACTGCTTCCATTATTAAGCTCTGTCTGTAGCAGAACTGGCAGATCAGCATCCATCAGTCTCCATCTCGAAAAGATATTTTTCTGGGCACATTGTTTTAGGGGAAAGGTAGGAAGCTCCCAAAAGGGATTAGCGAGCCTCTAACAGACAAAATATGATGTATTAGATCAGGAGGATAATAAATAATGTGTGTTATTTAGCCTATTATTTATGAGATAATCATAGTTGCGTTTTAATGAGAATGCTACTCAATTAAGAAGTTGCTTGTGGGGAACATCTGCCCCACTGTCAGGTGGCTAAAGCTGGTGACAGTCTGCATTGGTTCTGGGGAGTAATTTTTATTCTGCTATTCAGCTTTATTAGTCCCAATGGAAGTTTCAAACCCATCTCTTGCCATTAGTCCTCCCCTATTAATCTCCTGAATTATAAGGATTACTAAAACACTAATAAAACAAAAATAAATTAAATTATTTGCTGTCTTGGCCTATCCTGTATGAAGAACAGTCCTGAGACTTGTTTTTCTAACACTGGCAGTGCTGAGTTACTGCAAGGCTGAGTGTTTTTAGTGGTTGCACAGAGAAAATTTAATTACTTGCTGAAAAATGAATAAATTTCCTTGCTTCACTTCTGTTTGTCTGTCTGCCTATAGACCTTTTTTTTATGTCCTCTGATATTTCTCCTCTGTAGAGATACTAATCAGAAAATTAGTCCTGAAAGTGTTCATTTTTGTTATCTCTTTTGTCTCTTGATAAATTCATGTTTCTTAATCTGATCCTCTTAGTGAATAAGAGTAGAATGACCTTGCTTTCTATCTGATAACCTTTTAGGAATGCACCTGTTTTTCTACTGATTTTTTTCTTCTACCCACATCATACCTACTGGACTTTGGATCTTTTTACCTTTTAGTAGTTCCTCTTCAATTGATTCCATGTTCTAGTTTCCCACATTTTTGTCTTCCTTCTGTGATTAATTCTTCTAATTAAACCCAAGTTTTGCTCATTTAATCAAAATTGCAGAAAGATAAAAAGGACTTGTGGCATCAAACAAAAGGTGCTAAACAGTCTTCTTGTCTCTACTCTCACTGCCACCCTCTATTATTAGAACCATTTTAGGAAAATTGTTCTGAGCGCCTTTGAATTTATATTTTGTCCACTTGCAAATATGAGCTTTTTTCCAGCTTCATACCACATGGCTAAGAAACCATCAAGGGAGGGTGGAGAATTCACCAACACAGTATATGACCTTCTGCAGGAAAAATAACTGCAGATTTCTGTCTGGTTTTGTCCTTTATTAATTGTACAAAGGATACTGTATAAATCAGCATTTCTGAAGAGCATCCCGAAAAGAAATCTGCTTGCTTTATTGAGAAATTTGGAGGAATGCCAGAGAAGAGATTAGAGCAGTTCCTCAGTGGGAGATACTCTGCATGCTGATGCACCTTTCTCTTTGTTTGTAGTTTGTTTTACTCTTTGCTTTATCGTTTGCCCTCCTCAGGAGGAAGACTTACAGTTTTGTCAGAGACCAGGCTAAGTGGCAGTAATTCTCAGATTTTCGGTGCTACAGTTCCATTTTCTGATGACAACAGAGCAGTTGCAGCTTCTGCACAGCTCCTGTGCCTGCCCTGTGCCCCATCAGACCGCGGGGCCTCGGTCAGCCCCTCAGTTACACCCTCGGGAGTGCAGAGCCAGGACATTATTGTTTGGCCTCCATCCCAGTCTGGGGTGGGATTTTGAGCCAGTTCCTAACTGGTCTGTAGCTATTTG
The DNA here is from genome assembly GCA_035583155.1 of Acropternis orthonyx. Taxonomy (NCBI): domain Eukaryota; kingdom Metazoa; phylum Chordata; class Aves; order Passeriformes; family Rhinocryptidae; genus Acropternis; species Acropternis orthonyx. The sequence goes on along the minus strand of JAWWEU010000037.1, from coordinate 2,873,446 downwards.
TGCTCTAGTCCATTCCCTGTTTTGTCTGTTCACGTATGAACAGGCGTGTTCGTGATAAGCTGAGTGTCATCAGGCTGGATCTAGACGGGAGCAATCATTACAGACATGGATCAGTCACTGTGTTATGTTACTGAAACAAGTGGGTTTTTTCACTCCCATTAAAATCTCTCTTGTTCAAAGAATTTGCCAGGCTCACAGGGAAGAGGAGAGACATTTCCTCACTATATCAAATTAGCTGTCAATTTGTTTAGTATTGGAACCCTAAACCTGCATGAACAGATCCTTGAGGCTGCTGACAGCACCCCCTGAAGCACAGTGCTGGCTGAGTGTGAAAAAGAGAGGTGTCATTGTGTCCATGCCATGTTCACTCATCATGTCAGGAGGTTTACTCATGCTTGTCTTTGAAAGCTTTAACACAAAGGAAGATTCAGCCCTTTTCAAATCTGAACATTTGCCTGACCTTTTGGAGACCTTTTCTATGCACTGAATCCGTGAAGTGAATCACTGGGTACACCAACAGCCTCCGAGCACAATGCTTCCAGGTTTCTCTCAGGACTGCAGATATGAGGATGTGGAGATGAGATTCAGAGCTTTGACAAAGCTGCCTCCCCTTCTGACAGTCCTGTAGATGGTGCTTGGTTTGTGTTTGTGGCCTACAGAAATAAAGTGCCATTAAATTTGTTTCCACTGTACAGAAAGATAGCAATGGTGTGATTATTATTTTTAAGACATTGATTCTCCATAGCTGTTTCAAACCTTGGAATGTTGTTGGTGTGGTCACAGCAGGAGCTGTGGACAGGAGGCTGTGGTGTTTCTCATCCTCTGAGCTCTCTTTTGCAGAGCTGCCTGAGAGCACAAGGCACGCTAGAGCAGATCAGTTCCTGACTAATGTTTGCTTTGCTTTGCCTCTGCAGACTGACACAGAAATGGAATCCATGAAAACCCAGCTTTTTGTTATGTGCAAGGACTCATAGGGATCTGTGTCAGTCTCTGTAAAGAAGTGCCACCTACAGCCTATCTTGGGCAAACTGTTTCCTGATAATTAAGGTTAGTAAATAAGTCTTTTATTTTCCACTGAAATACACAGCAGGGGAGGTCGCAGCTGATGGCAATTTTGGATGCTCAGCAGCTTCCAGGGTAAATTTTTTCTCTGTTGGGATTTAAAGCTGACATTTCACAGTCCTGTAGGACAAACTGAAGAATGTGTTTTGGGGGAGATACCTCAACTGTCAGAGGGATAGCAGTGTTTTATAAGAGTATAGGTGCTTAAACAATAGAGAGATCTGAATTTTATTCTTCTAAGTAATCACACTGTATTATAGCTTCTTTACTGCCTTTATTAGCCATGATTACCAAAGGGTAGTTTACTCAGGAAAAAATCGTTGCCAACAAAAAGTGCCAGACCTCAATTTCATCTCCTGAGGAAACAACACCTGCAAGATCAGCCAGACCTGCTGTGCTTCCCACGTCCTGGACTGCTTGTTCTGCTCAACGTAACTTCAGGGTCATGCTTTACTCCCAAAAGGCAGCCTAGGTAGCTGTAATGAATAATGATTCCCTAGGATCAAGCAGAGAATAGGACTCTAAGGTATCCTCAGAGCCCAGAAATGTGCCTAGCACCTCTACCTATTGTTTTAAATATCCTGGGTTTCTCTGACCTCTTCTAGCTCAGAGGATCGTGGGCATCATTTGGGGAAGCTTCCTCACTCAGAGCTGTGAGGCTCTGTCTGTAATCAGTGTGTTCCACACCTCTGGGACCGGGTGTTTTGCTTAGCTCAATTCTGAAGTCAGAGGAACAAATAAAGGGAGAGCAGACCCAGGCTCTGATGAACTTTGAACTTATTCATATGTGAAGCTGATTAGCTACAACAGAGAACCAACACCATGGTCTAAACAGCATGAAACTCAGCCCAGTAGGCTCCCGGTGCAAGTCTGCTGTTCCCAAGCATCTTTACCTGTGTCCATGGGAGCGACGTGAGGACATTCAAGTTGTCTCCTTCCCAGGAATACAGGGCTGTTTCTCCATTGAGTAATGCTGCTGAGAGGTGACACAGAGGCTGTCCCAGATCCTGGACCCCTGGGTTTTCCCCAGGTGTCAGGTCACTCCTCACAGATAATTGCTTACCATCATCATGTAAAAGAACTACATCTTCCACGACTCGATTTACAGGTACAACCACTTGCAAAAAAAAGTCTTCACGCACAGTGAGGTAAATATGCAGGTTTATTGCAGCCAAGCCACTCCTTCCCGTGTCATTCCTTGTCAGACATCTGCTCGTGGATGTTAAAACCCCGAGCACCTTTGGCAGGAGCACTGAACTCTGAAATCTGCAGCACCTGTAACAGGAGCACCATTTGGGAAGGAGTGTTGTCCAAGGAAAAGCAGCAGCTTCAACTTGTGTCCCATGGGAGACAAGTGAATCTGAAGTTATATATTATATAAGACGCAGGGGATGACAGCAGTTTATCATTAACCCGAACTCTGCAAGAAGCACAAAAGGAGAGTAAGAAGAAGAAAGCCAGGGAAGCAACCAGGATGGAATCCACCATCAAGATCAACAATGCTGCAGACATCTCTGTTATCGTCATCTACTTTTTGTTAGTTCTGGCAGTGGGACTATGGGTATGTTGGCATTTTATTTTATTTTGGTTTACTTAATGAGCAGAGTGTTGGGAAAATGGCTTAGTAAATGAAAATGCATAATTGTATAAAGATTTTGTTGCTTAACTGAGATAGCTAGCGAGTGCATGGTGGACAAAATGTGGGTATTTATTTGCTGCAGAGGGGCTGGTACCCAGGGAGGCTTTGCTTTAGGTGGATGAATGGGAGTAGTGGGAAAGGTGGAGTAATGAGGTTTGTGTGGGACAGAACTGAGCAACGGGATCAGTAAAGATGAGGCCATGCAAGGTCCCTGGGAAAAACAGGCTGGAGAGGAGGAATGGGATTGGGCACCATGGAGCACTGGGACTGCAGGGAGAGCTGGTGCTGTGAGGGCATGCCAAAGGGAATAGTGGGGAGGGGGAGTGGCAGGGGAGGGAAGGACAGTGAGGTGGTGGGACAGTAACTCTGTGACTGTCACAGACCAGGGATAGCAAAGGAATAGATAGGTCAAGACTTAGGTGCCATTTGAAGGCAGCCTTGCCGTGGCTGTTCCTTGCCATCAGGTCCTTGGCTCCAGGGTGCAGTGCCATTGGAACTATGAGGCAGGAAGAGTTTCAGGGTGGGCAGTGCCCTTCTGCTCGGGGTGATCGCTGCGGAGCCTCCTGCCCTCAGCCGGCAGTGCTGGGGGAGTTGGGACCCTGATCCCAAACAAAGCCCAGTGCTGGCACGGCCCGGGAAGAAAGGCAGGGCCCACCCCGTTGGTGTGAGCTCAGAGCTGAAGGTTTTGAAGAGAATGGGCCAGGACTCTGAGCTACAAAGGCATGAACAGTGGAATGTCACTGGATTCTGCTTTCCTTGGGGCAAACTCTCCCGGTCACCTGAACACCTGACCATTAACAAGTGGAGAGGAGGCTCTGCCCTCGGGAATCCTCTGCTTTCCAGGAGCATCCCAAGAACATTGCACAGTGCAGAGAAGTCAGCTACAGTACAAACCTCCCTTTTTAGCAGCCTGGCAATGTTTTGAAGAGCACCAAAAATTTAGGGTCTACACAAAATGGGCACAACCTTTTCTTTGCCTCTTCGCTGTGGCAGTAGAGACCAAAAAGAGCAGAACATCTGAAGCCCCAGTCCAGCAGAACACCTTGATGTCTGGCAGGAGGCAGCTGGTTCTTTGCCATGGAAGTCTGGCTATTGCTGTAGTTGACCTTTATATTAAAGGTCTGTGACAATAAAGGGCTGATCTGTGGCTTCTCAGGCCAATGTGTGCTGAGTTAATCCCTGGAACTGTTTCTTTCCAGCCACAATGTCCTCTTTATGGGGCAAATGCTTATTCAGTTGCCATGTGTAATGAAATGTAAATCTATCATATTTAATTCCTTTCTTCTGCATCAGAAGAAAAGGTCTGGCTACCTTTCCTAAGTCTTCTCTTTTTATTTACCTGTTCAAAGTCCATCATAGGAGACAATGAGAATCCAGTAAATAATGGCTCGGGGTCATTAACAAAAATTGGAGGAAACTTCCCTCTAAGGCCCATCCCTAGACAAACAAAAAATGAATTTCTGAAAAGGAAATTTTAGCTGGCTTCCTTTTTTGGAACTTCAGAGAGAAGCAGACACAATGCTGATATCACTACAAGAAAACAGGTATCAGTAGGGGCTGGATAGTATTGAGTAAAAAAAGCTGCACAGTTTCTGTTAATAAACTTGCACCTTAAAGTCATTTTGATGCCTGAAATCAAAGGTGTTTCACCTCAATTAAAAGTTCATATGAGCTTTTATTTAAGTAATAAAATCTTTTTGTTAAATTTAATTATATTTTAATGGTTCCCACTTTAATGAAAGGTGAAGCAGTGAAGCTTGACTGGTTAATGTAGACCTAGATAAAAGAATCATTGTTCAAGTTGTATTATTTTCTTGATCATAAGGTTGTTCTTTTTAGCCACTCTTTCTCTTTACCCTCTCTGTATATTTTATCCCTTCATTTGAGCTGTTCTTAGTCTGTGTAATGCTGCCTATTCCACTTAAAATAAGATTAAAACTCTCTTCCTTCCTTTCTTTGCAGGCCATGTACTCAACCAACCGAGGCACAGTCGGGGGGTTTTTCCTGGCTGGACGGAGCATGGTTTGGTGGCCGGTGAGTGCTGGACATTGGACTATAAGACTATATATATCATTCTTACCTATAAACCTAGCCCTTAGATATTAAGTATCTCTACAGTACTGTTGAGACAGTGGTGGCTTTGTGAAGAATCAAATCCCACTCTTTCTCTAGCCGTGCTGACATCGGGCAGGCAAACTGCAGCACCGGAGACACTGGACAGGCAGGGAAAAGTGTTGGGGAAAGTTGCTCTGAGCTTGTCTTGATTATGTGACCAATTTGTTTGAACATTGATAGCTTTGTAATGGCAGCGCAGACAAATCCAGTTCTTTGCCTTTCAGCCCACTTCAAAACTTTTTAGTGTTTTGAATCTATTACTTTCACTGCACTCAAAGAAGATGGCTCATTTTGAGGTTATCACAGAGAGCAATTAATTCACTGAAATTTTCCCTTTTATTGCTCTGTTGTTTTCACTTTTGGTAACAAGTTCGTTCTGTACAAGGAGAAAATCCTGGAAATGTTCTGGTACATTATTGGTAAAACACAGTTTAAATTTACTTAAAGATTAGCTGGGACTTACATTGTTTGTGTCCTATGGATCTGTATTATTTTCCAAGACAAAGAACAGGAGTCACAGACACAAAATATTTCTAGCCATCCATCAGGCCTCTGGCAGAAATTATATTAGAAACAATTATCTATCTCTTCCAGACCATACATTCTCTTTAATGTGACTCATTAGAAAAGCAGAAAACTTAGACAAAAGTGCATTTTCTGTATTACTGATCTTGCACATGCTTCCATTTGCTGGAATGGAATTCCACAACATTCCTGAGCTTCTAATCAGTCTCAATAAATGTTTTTGCCCTTCATTAAGGCATGTGAGTCAAGACTCCACTCACATTGAGTCATTTACAGGACCAGGGCAGTGAGAGTAAATATTTGGTGTCTAAAAATTTAGGAATTTTCTTAAAGTAGGCTGTAGAAATACCTTCACACCTTTCAATCCATGTTTCATAGAGCTTCTCTCTGCCTTTACAAGGCACTGGAACTGCCTCTTTAGGGACATGAAAGGATAAAAGGCCAGTGACAGTAAAAGGTGTCCTCTTTTGGTGTAGTGGATCTAAGAAAACTCAGGTCCTACTGGAAGATTGAGGAAAGAGAAATTTTCCAAATTATTTTAAGGTAAAACCTTCTAAGAGAAGAGAAAAAACCCAGATTACTTTGCTTAACTGTCACTTTAGTCAGTGGGCTGGTTTGAACCTTGTGCAATCCTGTCTGCCTGTCAGGGGGAATATGAACATCCTTTTGTGCAGATGGAAATGAGGGTGGAAGCAGCAAGGCAGGAAAGACTCACCATAGAAAACCTGTGTCTTGCTGCAGTGGCACTGAGAACTCCTGATGATTCCCCTGGGGCCAGGGAAGATTATCTAACCCAGTCCTCTGCCAACACAAACTCAACAGACACAGCAGGCTCCCTCGCTCCAGAGGGGAGCTAACAGGGATCACCCCACAGTGCAGTGGTTGCTGCTGGGATCATCTCTCTCTCCTTCCCAAACTCTGTGAGCTCAGCATGGACAGAGTGCTGCTTTTCAGTGGAGTCCTAGATCTCCCCTTCGATCCTTCCCTTTGGAATGCCAGAAGTGTGTGCCATAAAAATAAACCCTTCCTGCTATTCTTCCTGATATCACTCAAAATAAACAAACAGCAAGCACTCCAAAACCCCAAACCAAATACCATGTCAGCAGCACCACTGTGGAAAGTTTGCCTTGGATAAAAGGAGATTCCAAAACAGCAATTCCCACAGTTTAGCAGGCAGCTGGGATGTTGTCCATCACCCAGTGCCAACTGGGCTGAAAGGACAAGGAAACCAGTGCAAGTATAGAAAGTTCAGTCCAAGATGTGAACTCAGCTCTGCCACAGCCAAAGCCGTTGGTGACGCTTTACTTTGTGCTTTGACTTCTCACTTGTGCCACCTCGGGGCTGACCTGGAATGATTCCCAACAGCCCTGGCACATTTCACAGCCAGGGTGGGGGAGCTGTTTGGCAAGTGGGCTCTTGTTTGTGGAATTCCTCCCCTGCCATTTCAGGATAATGACCCTTGCCATGCCATTGCTTTCTGAGACAGAGGAAAATGAAGGGAAAAAATCCTTCCACAAACTTGTTATAAACTTAATTCCCTGACACTAACTGCATTTTTCTGTGGCTGTGCTCTGCAGGGCACCCACAAGTGACTCTTCTGACCCCACAGGGCAAGAGGCTTCTTAGCAGTGTGCTGGGATCTCTTACTGACAAGCTGGAAAGGGATTCTGTTCTGTTCACTCCAACAACATAATAGCTGTGGTTTAGTAGACTGGAGGAGGCCGTGGACATCAAGGGCTAGAGGTCAGATTTTTGCATGTTTTGTCAGTCACTGGCAAATTGTGACTGTGATTCAATTTCTCAAGGTATAAAGTAGGAGGAAGACACTTATCCTGGGCCAAATCTGTTCTGCTTTGGCTCTGATAGTTCTGCTCTGCAGAGTCCATGCAGGTTGTTCAGTATTTTGCAGAACCAAGCCCACAGACAGTTTTCTGGATGTTCTGCTGAGGTGATAGGTCACTTCCCAGTCAGTTCACTGAAATCACTGCCCTTGTGCAGTGGGTGAGCCAACTCAGTAGTTAATTAGGGATAAAGTTGTACAATTACATTCTCACAGTTTACCAGAAATTGAAATCTGGCGTTGGTTAATCATAATGGTATGAAATGCTGTGACCTTTCCACAGTCTTTTTACAGAAACTGAGAGAAGAATCTTCAAGAAACACATTTTGATCTCTTGGGCTTTGAGGGAAATGGCTTCAGGAAAGACTCATATGGTTCTTTAAATCTTCATAACCAGCTCTACTTTTCCCAAAAAGTCACAGGGAAGCTCAAGGCAAATGACAGCTTTGTAGCAGTGGGCCTTGCTGACCCAGCTTCAGCTGCCTTTGCCAGGTGAAGGATTTGGGTTCAGCCAAATACTTCCTGCCATAGTAGGAAATGCAGTACCTGTCCCTGGAGAACAGTCAGCTTTGGAAGGAGCCACTCTCAGATTCACAGTCTGTCATGCACCACTGAAAAAGCCCAGCATTCTCTTTTGAAGCTTTCCTGCTTTTGTTTCCCTCGGGTTCTGTAGCTTTGCAGACAGAGCTGTCTGCACAAAATGATGGGTTATATACCTCAGTTCCTGAGGCAGGAATAGTAACAGGACAAAGAGTATCTGCTGGGCATCTGAAGCCCAGCTGTGGTTAGAAAGATTTACTGGACAGTAGGTAGGAAGGCTGGAGGTCAAGGACATACCACACTTGGAACAGAAATGTAACTCAGCTCGTTTGTTCTCATGTACATGTTGATCTTTGTGGGACAGATAAGAGTTAGGGAAAAAACCCCAATGGATTTCTCCTTCAGTTCTGCATGGCTTATCTTCCTGGCCATCACAACTGACCACAGGGATGATTTCTCTGATCTCTGGAGCCAGTTAAGTTTTACATGTTCTCAGAATTTTGCCCACTTGCTGAATCTGACACTCCTATGAGGGACCAGGAATGACAACTCTGCTGTGAATAAGATTTGTATTTCCATTTCTTAGGTAAAGCAGAATGAGAAATTAACTTATTTTGCAAATGCTGTGCAAAAAAAATAGTGTGTAGTCAACAGTTCTCAGGATAAAAAGGATAATAAACAAAGCAAAGCTGTGGTAGAAAAGGAAAAGTTCAGTGAAACTGATTTCTACAGAATCCATCAGAATTTTCCAGCTGGCCAGGAGGTGTTGGTCCTGTCTCAGAGGACAAAGGTAGGATGGTATCAGATCAGCCTGGCTGTGCCTGTGCTGTTCCAGCACAGAGCCATCGGGCTTGTTGGAGCACAGAGACCCTTTTGGTGTGTACTGTGTGTCCATCCCTCTGGCTCAGTGAGTTGGGAAGTGTGTAAATGGGGTTAGTTGGGCAACAGTGCAATGCACAGAATTTGCAGATCAAGTGGGAAGGCAGAATAAACCCCTGCACTTCTTTGGGTCTCAGAGCCTTGGGAGTGTGGCAGTGATATTTCATTGGAGCATTGTACTGATTTTTCCAAAGTGGCTGAGGGTGATCCCTAAAACTCAGGTAGGAAAAATTATGTCCTTGTATCAGAATAAATTCACATGTTGCAGGGAAGAGTTGTTAGTAAAAGAAAAGCATGAACAGTGTCAAGGAATAGTTCTCAATCCAGGAAATGAGAACTGTGTCAGGGAAGAGGGATTTGAGAAGCAGCTTCTGCAGGTGACCCCGAGGAGCGACAGCTCAGGGCAGGGCTCAGGAGCTCCTGGTGATGGGAGGGACCCCTGCTCTTCTCTGTAATGGGCTAAAGGCTACAGGAGCTTGGGATCAGTGGGAAAAGGCTGGATACCTTCCACCAGGGCTGCAGACACCAGGGCAGAGGAGATGTACTGGCAGGTGCTGGGAGGGAGAGAATCTATAGGCTGGGAATTCTGCCTACTCTCACTGCAGCCATTGCTGGCTTGCATGGAACATCACCCAGGGCTGGGAACAGCGTGTGCCAGGATGTCACTGCATCCACAAGTTAATGAGAAGAGCAAGGTGAAACAGTTAATGAGTAACATGAAAAAGCACAGTGATCATCACCTGCTTCAGGGTGCTGGTACTTCTCCTGAACAGAGTGCTCTTGTTAAAACCTGACCTCTTAATATATTTTAAAAGAGTTAATGTTCCACATTTGTCCTCTTTCCCTCTTAGCAGCTTTTGTTTCTTTCAATCAACTTTCTTCTTTACTCTTCCTCCTAGATCTGTCTTTAAAATCAATTCACTAACACATTCACTGAGAATAGGTAACACTTCCAGTAGGTTGTTTCCCACTGTCATTCCCGAGTTTCAGCCCGGGGTTCTTTAGGTGTATGGCACCATCTACCAATGGCACATCAAGAATCCCAGCAATCAGCCTTTCCAACACAGAAATACCACAGCAGAGAGTTCTTCAGCAAGACAGCTCTGGCCCAGAGCCCATCTGCCTTCTTCCCTCATCCTTGAAGTATGGCAGATGGGAAATTACTCTGTCCCCTCTGGCATCAGTAGCTCACAGGGTGTGAGGGTATTTGGCCAACACTCCCTTGCTGTGCTTGCAGTGTGAAGTGTAATCTGCATTTTCCCAGCTCTGAAGCCATGTTCCTCCTTTCCATGGGGACACAACTAAAACCCACTTTTAAAATTGCATCTGTTGTTAGGATATGTTGGTCTTATGGTTCTGCTGCACTGGATGTTCCCTAATTCTGAGAGGAAAACTTGGAAGTGAAGGTATGATCTGCATCCCACTGCTTTGCCCTTGTGCTGGCCCTAAGTATGTTGCTAATTTTGCAGTGCTTTGGTTTGGGCTTGTATTTTTCTTTCAATACAATTGTACTTTGGGCAAAGTTGGGAACACATCATCATCAACGTGTCCTACAGTGTGTGCTGTGGTTTCAGTCACTGAGCCAAAGCTTATGACTGTCAGTTCTTAAAGTTCTCCATTAGCTGCCTTTGTTACTTAGAGCTGCCTGCAGTACATTTTAAGCTTTTGAAACAGGAGAGGGAACACATTAAATAAAATCAGAGATTAATGTGGTTAATATTTTCTGGTGATTGCATTTCTAGTAACCTAGATTTAAGTTTAATTATTCATCTCCAAGGAAAGCACTGGACAACAGTGCTAATGCTTGCTATCAGTGGGATTTGGTTCTTCATCATCACTGCTGGGAAAACACTGTTGCTGTCACAAAGGGGTTAGAAGAGACAGAGGTCTCTTGTTTGCCAATGTTTGTTGCAACACTTGTCATTCCTGTAGAAATATGTCATATGACAAACTGGTTTACAGTTCTGAAGGGCACAACTGACTTATAGAAATGTGTAAAAAAACCCCAAATCCAGAACCAAGTGAACTCAGAGATAAATTTCCTGTCACAGCCAAACAACAGCTTTTCTGCAAAAAGAGCAGAACAAATCAGGAGACCAAACTGTGGAAAGGAGAAAAAAGTCAAGTGGAAAAGAAAGTGGAATCCTCTGAATTGTATTTATATGTTGCATATAAAAGCTGGGGGAGGATAATCTATTTGTTACCAGAGATCAGGATTGGGAGTTGAACACATGGTTTCTATTTCTGGCTATGGCACAGCTCTATAGAATAAATCTCTTCAGAGGTGAATTTCTGTGATGAAGTCCTTTATCCTCCTGAAACTCAGGTTCCTGTGCTCTCAGGAACATTGATGTAATATTTGCTGCTACGCTCACTGCAGCCACTGCAGACCTGGAAATTTGTAACTATTCCTTTTATAGATATTTTAGGACCCTAAAAATCTGCCAGTGGGGTGGAGACAAGAAATATTTCTCCCTCTTGTAAAGTTACTCCTGTTACCTGTGCTTGGAAGTTACATAAGGAGAATGTGCTGGATGCAGATCCTGTGTTCATATATCTAAAAACCCATTTTTAAGCACCTTGGAATCTTACAACATGGGAGATCTGCATAGGAGCCAAGGGAAATGCTGGAGCTGTGCCAGGGCAGGGTTAGGTTGGATCTCAGGAAAAGGTTCTTCCCCCAGAGGGTGGTGGGCACTGAACAGGCTCCCCAGAGCAGTGGACACAGCCCCAGGGCTGCCAGAGCTCCAGGAGGGTTTGAACAATGAGACAGGGACAGGGACAGGGGGGGATTGCTGGGGTGTCTGTGCATGGCCAGGAGTTGGACTCCATGATCCTTGTGCATCCCTTCCAACTCGGGCTATTCCATGACTCAAAGGAGAGCATTAGAAGCTGGTCACGGAGGTTGTCTTGCCTACTCTCTGTATGGTTTGGTTTTGTTCCCTCTCATCTTTTCCTCTTGGAGCTGCTCCCATGTCCTCTGCCCACAATCCCCAAGCCAACCTCCTTCTCATGCTGCAGTTCTCACCCTGCAGCCTTCAGCACTTGGCCTGTAAATCTTCACTGGGTGTTTCTGCTGCCTCTAATGTTTTCATTTTGAGGAAACGGAGCTCATTCCTTTTCATCTTTCCTATTGTTTGAGCTACTTAACTAAGAATTAGATCTCTGTCTGTCTGTAATCCAACAGGAACCTTTCCTTTTTCTAATCTCTCCCTGTTCATCAGTTCCTGTGTTCTCCCCCATCATCAGTGCAATATTTGGGGTCTTAGAGATCCAGCACTTCTTAAATGTAACTCTTTGATTTGCAGTCGTTTGTAGCTTCCAGAAGCCCGGTCTCAGCAGGTATTTCTGCCATGAAGATTTCAGAACTTAACTCAGTAATCAAATACCTTTTGGCTAAAAGTGAACCAACACAACTCTTCCTTGTGACACATTTAGATCCACAGGCTGTGGAGCAGGGAGTGCCAGTTTGATGAGGGAAATGCACTTGTCGTTTCCTCCTTGAGCAAGACAGACCACAGTCTCCTTCCCTTATTGTCTGGGGATCATCCAAATGCCAGTTTGGCAAGTTTTGCAAATATTTTAAAATCTACATTGGTGTGACATGTTTTTTGACTCAGCTGGAAGATATTTCATGCAACATCCTATTGTTTCTCACCCAGCCTCGGGTTTCAGGGGGGCAGTAAATGGGAGTCTTGAAAATCATCAAGGAAGTTGGTTGTCAATCGTTCTCACCATCACCTTCTGACCCTGGACAGGCAAGAGTTCAAAGTGCCAAATGAAGATGGTTTCTTTAAGTTACCATGAACAGGACCTAAGAGCCAATTATTGTTCTTTCTGTTTGCAGATTGGTGCTTCTCTGTTTGCCAGCAACATTGGCAGTGGGCACTTTGTGGGAATAGCAGGAACAGCAGCAGCTGCTGGAATTGCCATTGGAGGATTTGAATGGAATGTAAGTGCTGTATATGTCATGCATTTGTGACATAAGGATTATCTACAGAGCTTAATCAAAATAACATTGCCTAATAATTTTGGACTGTCAGAGCTTGTGCTTGGCAACACTTGTTTTCTGCACAGACCCGTAAGAGCCAATATAATCTACTATTTAGCCCATATTCCTTGGACCTTGTCCAAGCCACAGAAAAAAGATGACACTTTTCTGTTGAATGAGCCTTTTTAGAGAGCATTTGAACAAAAAAAAATGAGTGGGTTCTCTTCTCTATACATATCTTTTGATTTCTTTTAAAGTATTTATGAAGAACAGTTCAGACTGCAGGATATTGGGAAGAAGTTATCAGGTTTGTAAACCATGACAGTTTTTACAGCATTTTGTGTGTAGGAATTGTTGAGGGGGCTTCGATTTTGTCACAGGCTGCAAGAAATTTTGGGCATCCTTCACAAGCACCTGCTTTCCAAAAGCCTTTTCCTCTTTACCTTCTCCTTCCTCAAATTACACGTGTTTTGCTTAGGGCTGCACTACAGTGTAGATATCCAAGCTGTATTTATGTGAGCTGCCTGGAGTACCAGGAGCAGAGTGAACTGCAGCGGCACAGGGATTCACAGGAGCTCCTTCAGCCCATTTCCTTGTGGGTGTGGGTAATAACTCCTTGTTCTGCCTAATTCACCTTCTCAGAAGGGATTAGACCGTGACACAAAGGATTTAATGAGCCTACACGATCGATACTTCCCTTACATTTAATTCTGTGCAGTGAGAGTATCACACCAGCCTGAGGGGTTTGGCTCCTGCTCCTGAGCAAGGAGATGGTTGTTGCAAATACACAAGTACTGGTATGATGCAGATGTTTAAGGAGAAGGATAAAGCCTAAAATGAACTGTTAGAGTTAATCTGTCAGCCATGTCTTTTTGATTATATTAGGCTTGTAATAGACCTGATTTCCCTTCTTTTTCTACCAGAACAAAGCAAAATAAAACAGAACACAAATCTCCAGGGCCCATATCCTTTTTCAGACATCTCTCCCTCTAACAAGCTCCTGGGAGTTTCCTTGTTTACTCATATCAACACACAGCACACAACAATTGTTGTTTGGGAAGCAGCCACAATACGTGTGTGTGTTTCAGCAGACACTGCATATTCATGGCTTGTGACACAGCGGGACTGTTGGACAAGTTATCAGACATGGGGGAAGAATTGCTCTTGACTGCATAATCTGATTCTCCTCTTGAAAGTGACACTAACTTTGACTGTTGTCATCCCTGTATTCCACTGAAATTATTTCTAATTTGTATCAATATGACAGCAGAAGCCAGCCCAGTATTTCTTGTCCATCTTACGGTTTTTGTCTAAGGGCAGAACTTAAAAGATACAGTTAAAAAGCCAACTAAGCCCTGGGCACAGAATAAATACCGAGTGCAACTCTGAAAGCAGGAATTTGTTCTGCACTTACCAATTTACATATGTACAGCCGTGTATCAGACAGCATTCCAGCCATTTACATCAGCAAACCCTGGCACTGCAGTGCAGGAAGGTCTGTAGTTCAGAGCACACAGGGTAACACAAAATAGATTATTAAATGGGAGGGTGAAAATGCAAAATGTTTTACAAATTGCATGTGGTGCATCCTGTAGAGTGCATGAGGTTGTTGTAAAACATTCAGCCATCTCACAGAGACCCCGTGCAGAAGGTGATTAATGATCAAAGTAACGATCAGAAGAGGTGCTGCTCTCCACAGTGCCTATGTTTGCAGGTGTTGGGACACAGCACTGCAGCAGGGCTGGCTGGGAGTGTCCTGCATTTGTGGCTCTGGTATTGGGATGCTGCAAATAGGTCCCAGGCATCAGCCTTCACCTTCCTAAATATTTCCCACAAGAGTAATCCAATAGGCTGGTTGCATTTTCACCACTGTTAAACCAGGCTTGCTCTGAAGAGGGCTGGGATAGTCTGGTGCCACTGGTGGAGTGGTGTTTAGATACTGGAGGGCAATCCTGTGAGCAGAAATCAGCTGTTTTCCTAGAAATTACAGTCCAGGCTGCATTATATGAGACAAAGTTTTTAGCTAAGACTTAATCCCCAAATTTTCAATAAATTTGTAAATCAAAGGGCAGAGCAGGTCCCCCTCCCCCCACACCCCTGCAATACCCAGGTTTATGTGTTTTCAGTGGTCTCTGTCTGTTGTTGGGTCTGATAAACGGTCTTTGGGAGTGATGTCTGGAGAGAGGAGGCTAATTCAGCTGATCTTGTCTTGGCTGCAGGCTCTGATATTTGTGGTGATTCTGGGATGGCTCTTTGTCCCCATCTACATCAAAGCTGGGGTAAGTCCAAACAGTGCTTTACACTTGTCTTTGCAGTCCATGTTTGCAGATCAGGCCTGCAATATTGCAAAGCTGTGACGAACGGCACAAAACCTGAGTGTGCCAGAACAGCCCTGCTTTATGTCTGAGCATTTGAAAAATGAGGATTCTCTGTTCTAACACCTGAGCTAAGAAGTACCTGCTGCTGTCTCCTTGTTCTCCCTTGATTCCTGGAGCTGCTCTTCCTTGCAACTGCATCTGCAGCTCCCCTGCTTTTGTGCTCCACTCTCACAGTACTCAAGTACAAAAATTCTTCCTCTGCTTTGATTTGAACCTGTTCCGCCTTGTCAGAAACCTTCCCTCTCCCCCAGGTGGTGACAATGCCGGAGTATCTCAAGAAGCGTTTTGGTGGGAAACGGATCCAGGTCTACCTGTCAGTCCTTTCCCTGATCCTGTATGTTTTCACAAAGATCTCAGTAAGTAAAACTTCTACAGCATTTCTTTCATCCTACTTTGACCTAAAGAAAAGCAACTCCCATTTACAATATTGCTCACACTACTGGTCATTTGTTTCTCGTTTGGAGCCCTTGGTTGAATCAACAACTGTAAAAGTATGATTTTGTGTTTTCTTTACTCTGTCCAGTGAGACCCTGTATCCAGATCTGTGCTGCCATCCAGGTTTTTTCCTTGCTGGCAATGTCTCTTAATGCTTGTTATGCTTTATCTTTCTCTTTTAGGGTTTACTTCTAATTATGCTCTCCTCTAGAAAACGTCAGAGTGGAGGGAAACTTGTACTGTGTTATAGTCTGTTATCACAGACATCTGTGAAATCCATGGTGGGGATTTTTGTCCCTAGAACTCATATTTACCCATTTTAGAATCCTCTGGTGAACATCAGTAATACAGATGAGGGAAAAGAGCAAGAGGGCTATGGACAAAAAAAGAATAATAGGAATTAGAAAATGAAAGAAATGCAAAAGAGGGAAAATGTAGCTGAGGTGAAAGGAGGGAAGAGGAGAGATTCCTTTAAGGGGCAAGTGATTGGTGTAAAGTTTCACGTGCTATGAAGTTAATGCTTATTAAGTAAAGGGATGTGTTTCTGTGAAGCAGTGAAGGGAGCTGCTATTTTCCATATATCTTGAAACTACCAAGCCTCTCAAGGAGTCCACAGTTCAGGCAAGTCTGTTGTTTTGCAGAAGTTGCCATGGCAGGTTAGTCTTTGCCCTCTGAGTGGGAGCTGAGTGATAATAGTGCAATTTAAGCTAAAAGATTGGCCTTTTGCTCTCATTCTCACATCTTTGTGATAACTGATCCTTAGGAAGGTTATAAATTAAACAGCTTGGTACTGTGGAGCTGGACTCACAGTTGGATTTCCATATACTTCAACGGGATTACACAGTTTGCTGCAGCTGTGCTCAGCTATCACAGTCAGAAATCCCAGGTATGACACAGCTGTGGCAGCTCCAGCACAGAGAAACTCCTCCCGTGGGTGACTCACAGACCCATTGGGAACACCTGTTTGTGGCGAGCCTGTTCAGGTGCTCTGGGGGCTCTCAACTGACTCTCTAGCTTTCAGGGCCAGCCTATGCCATGCCCAAAGATCCCACTATGGGCTTTTACCCCATTTCATTTGGAGTGTCCTCCTTCCAGGAAAGACAGGTTCTCTGCATTTAAGCTTCCAGTGTGGTTGTGAGGCTGAGAACACCCTCTCCTGCTCCTGTGCTCCTGTCTTAGAAGGGAGCAAAGCAATAGCCAAGGGATCCACACACAGCACAGTACTGGGTCCCCACTACCCCACCTGCCCATCACAGCTCCCCATCAACCCATGCATTCCCAGTGTGTGTGTGTGTGTGTGTGTGGAGGTGCCCTGCAGCTGGGACTCTGTGCTGTGCAGGACAAAAACCTAGTGCAGAATTTCCTCTAACCATTTCCTTTGTTTCCCCCACCTGCCCTGAGCAACTGTGTACAGTGAGGCTCAGGGTCAGCAGGGCACAAACAGGTCTCTGTATGGCTGCCCCCGTCACTGTAGGCATGGGCAGGATTTGCCCAGGACTGATTTACTTGCTGTATCTTATTCAGAACAGGCAAAGCAGTCAGTCCTTGGAGGGTTCAGGTGCTGTCACGGGATCTCAGAGTAGGTTTTGCTATGCCATGTTATGCAACAACGTGGCCAAGTGGTCCCCTGAGGATCAGAAGCAGGAAAGGAAGGGCTGTTCCATCCCAGACTTAGCTGACCGTGCTGTATGGAGAAGTGCACGTCATAGGGAGATAGCACAGGTCTCTCTTCCCAGAGGCACGTTGTGTGTCCAAACATACCCACGTGCTGACAATCCATTGCATTTTACTTCCTTTACTGCTGCCTTGGCAAAAACTCCCTTGTGATCTTTGGGGCTCACTGAGAGTTGATAGGGGAGGATGGGTTTCTGCCCTGCCCTGAATGGGAAGTCACACACTCATCAGTGTGACTGGCAGTGATACTCCCTGCCCTTACCCTGCTAGGAGAGTGGCATCTTGCTTATGGGGTGTTACTTCATGTGCTGCTTCCTTGATGTGTTAAAATACCATGTAATGTACCTAATAATGTAATGACCACGGTGCTTCCCAATGAGCAGTGTCATATGTCGGCTCACGGAACTCCTGCCATGCTCCTTCTGACATGGTGCCACCACCACGTGAGGATCAGAGTCCCTTTGCACACCTCTACAAGGTCCTCACCGTTTCTCTTCTCCTGCACATTTTCTGTGGTTTTTGTTGATTTCTTACCTTGCTTTGTGGCTAATCAGCCACTTTGCTACAAGGTGTTCCTCCCTGCGATCAGGACATGTGTGATCTCTGAGCCCAGAGGGTTTCTGTCACACAGGTGCCTCACCTGTACATGCTTCCTAAGTGTCCAGCATGTTGGGAGAAGTCCCATGGCAGCTCTCAGAGGCTTGTTAACCACTAGAGGTGCTGATATTGGTCATTACACTAAAGGAAATGCTCTAGTAAAAATAAAATCTTGATGGACAGTATTAGACTAAATTATGACAAGACCAAAGGGAATGAAGGTCTGAATGCTTTTGAAGAAATCAGAAATTGTAAACTGAAATTTCTAAATCTGATACAGCATTTTCTTTCTGTTCATTGTGCATCATTTCAGTAGTAAATGTCTTGGTATAGACTTGCCAGGGGGAGGAGAAGGAGTAGGAAAACCTCCTCCTAGGACTGCACAGTGTAGGGGTTAAAGAGTGGGTGCCCTTGCCCTGACTCCCACACTCCCATTGCAGGTGGATTCACTCAGCTGGCACATGATCTTGTGCCTTTGCAGAGATAGCTTGTAATATAAAGGAAAAAATCACTTTCTTCAGAGATTAGATAAAGATTAATTAAATAGTGTCTATAAAAGAGTATAAATGGAGAAAGGAGGAAATATTGAAAGGCAATAATCTAACTGGGAAGGAGGAGCAGTGAAGTTGGAAGGTAACTCAGCAATTTCACGAAGGGGCTATGTTGCTCAGGATGCTCAATAATTAACTATACATTTCTTTCTGGGAGTCATTTGAGGACCATTATTATTTAATGATACATAGGCTAAACTAAGCCAAGAACAATAAAAGGGAGGTCTGGGACATGGGCTGACCAGTGGTGTGAAAAGATAGGGAAAAAATTACCATAGAGAGAAGGGGCAAAGGATACGGTCTGAAGCCAGTGGGGTAAGAGCTAAAGGTCCTGGCTCCTGGTTCCAAACTAAAGCCTGTAAGAAATCTGCTCCAGAGACCGTGTTTTGGGAGTGGGAGCCTCTGTTGTGGTTCACACTCTGCTCCACATTTGTATCCTGCAATGCCAGGGCAGTGGGGTGCAGAGCTTGGGGCCTCTTCCTCGTTCTTCAGATGAACTAGGGCTGAGGTTTCCCTGTCTCTGGAATGAAGAGGGTTTGTCCATGTGGCATCTCCCAGGAGGCAGGCTGCAGGACTGCCCATCGGTGTGTGTGCCCTACTCACAGAGCCCAGCCGGGGCAGCAGCAGTGCCTGGGCTGCGATCCCGGGCTCTGCCTGGCCTCGGGAACCTCCCCCCTCCCCGGTGTGGGGGCCTTGCCCCAGGGCACGGGTACTGCTTGTCTTTGTTTCAGCCTCCTGACCCCACCGGGACCTGCGCTGTGGGCCGAGGGCAGCACTGCCCGTGCAGAGCCCTCCGGCAGCGCTGTGGGACACCGGGGAGCTGGGCAGGGGGGCTGGGGAGCAGCCCCTAATGAAAGCATAATTCACGGTAATGCATCACAAGTGCACTGGGCAGGCTATTCTGATTGCAAACTTGTATAAAAAGCATTGATGCAAATTATCTCTAAATGAGGAACTGATTTAGTGTGATTAACATCCCAGTGTTAACTCTGAAACCTGAACAATTCCCGTCTTACGCAAGAGCTCAAGGTCTTTTCCATTAGTCAATTGATGTCAGTTCTTCTGACAGGAACTTAAAAATAGAGACAATATAAGATGTTTGCCTTTAATGCAAATGCACCGTTTGCCCTGAACCAGCAGGACAAGGTAAACCACATGTGTGAGAGCAGGAAATGGAAGGAAGAGACTTACAGAGTAACGTTAAAGGAAGAGAACTGTGCTCGTCCTGGAGGTGTCAGCAAGTGCAGCCCTGCACAGGGCAGTGAACGTCACCTCAGCTTTAAGCAGTTTGTTATGAAGTGTCTCTCAGTGCCAAAGCCCAGAGCAGCAAGGTGACTGTCTGTGAAAACATTTCATTGAAAAGGGCCTGGAAATTCTTGGAGAAGTGTTACACCTCTTGTACTGAAAGCATCACAGCCCTGAGGGGACACTGGCAGGAGTATGGAAATGGCTTCTGTTTTCTTTTGGATTTGTGTGCAGGACCATCAGGGGCACAGTTGTGCATTTCAGTGCCCTCATCATGACTGTAATATGTCCTCATCAGGAATTCAAACGTTGCTTCAGCCATCATCTTTTGTTTTCTAGGCTGACATATTCTCTGGAGCTGTATTTATCCAGCTGGCCATAGGGCTGAATCTTTATGTGGCCATAATTATCCTGCTTTCTATTACTGCTCTTTACACCATCACAGGTGAGTTTGCAGACCAGTCTTATAAATTAAAGAAGTTGGGGGAGCCAGAAAAAAAGAGAAAAGGGGAGATGTGGAGGAGGGGAAAAAATGAAAACCTGAAAGGGGAGTTATTTACAGAGGTCTTTGAGGGAGAGAGATGGTGAGAAAAGTAAAAAAAAATTCCACTGAGTCATTTGCACAGGGCTAATTTATTTGTCCTGACTTATTTGTCCTGGCTTTTCTTTGCCATCAGGTGGCCTTGCAGCTGTGATTTACACAGACACCTTACAAACATTCATCATGGTAGTGGGATCCTTTATTCTCATGGGATTTGGTAAGTAAATCAGATGAATTAAACTGGAATGTTCAATCACAAATCCTGCAGTGGCTATGGAAATGAATCCTGCAGTGTGAAACTGTTGCCTTAACCAGCAGGTTTCAGTTCATATATCTGTTTATCAGGGAAGAAAATAGGCAGGTTGCCAGAAAACAGGCATACTGCCAAAGCCCTTTAGCCACTGAGTCACTCTGTATCCCAAGCACAGGTGAGTGTGTAAGGTAATAAACAGCATCGCATGACACAACAGGACTTGGGATGGCTAGTGAGGTGAAAGTGGAGTTGTTTGCAGATGACGACGGTGATACTCTTGTGAAGATTATAATTTCATAGACGTTCAGATGCTAAGGCATGAAAATTTCTGATTCACAGTGAAGAGCTGTTGGTCACATTGCATGAATCATCCTGTTTCTGGCTTGTGTTAAGCAGCCCAGACATCTGAGCATTTTAAAAAACCTTGCAGCTGATCTGTGGATGTCACTATGTCACCAGCTGGACAAGAGATACAAATGGAATGTTTATGGATGGAACAGTGTGTGTGTCCAGAAGACCGTATGCATTTTAAACCAGAAATTGTGCTGTTAAACTGAATTAATAGGAAGGGATCCTAAGGAAGAAGGAAGTAGTGATAAGGCTTTATGAACGTGTAGTGTCCTTTCCTTGGCCGCCTAGTTACTCAGCATTTAGCTTTCCTCTGGTGAGGTCTTTCATTGAATTGAAATTATTCCACCACTGTTACAGGAGAAATAACTTTAGACTGACCTAACCTGGGAAAACACTGCCTTAGGTTCTCCCTTGGTCAGCAGTGTATGGAAAAAATGTATCTTCATTTCACTTCTTGGCAAGGCCTGTTTGGGAGACACTGGAGCGAACTCAGTATTTGTGAGCTCTGCAGAACCCTGAAGGGAAGGTCAGCTTGGGTTCTTGGGCCATGGGGGTAGTTCCAAACCCCCCTGTATGTGGTTTTCTGACACTGCCCATGTCAGGGGGTAGGACTTTTTATATCCATACTGAGGAGGTTTTTCTCCTCATATTCTCAAGCTCTCTTTGATATTTCAGTAAAAAACCCTTTATCACCACTTATATTTTCTATTTTTCAGCATTTGCTGAAGTGGGAGGGTACGAGGCTTTCATGCAGAAGTACATGGAAGCCATTCCATCCAATACCTCCTATGGGGGTATGGAGGTTGATCCAAAATGCTACACCCCTCGTCAGGATGCCTTCCACATCTTCCGAGACCCCATCACCGGAGATCTGCCGTGGCCGGGGCTGGTCTTTGGCCTCAGTGTCCTTGCCATGTGGTACTGGTGCACGGATCAGGTAATGTGGCAGCAGGAAATGCCCAGCACAAACCTCCAGTGTGACTGTCCCCCCTGTGTAATGCAAAGCTGGGCCACAGAACTGGCTGTTATTTCTGGACTGGTCAGTGACTTTTCACTTCCTGGTTTCTCACATGTGAGAAGATGGAATGGCTGTTCTTTCAGACCTTCCTCCACAGCTGTGCCCAGCAGATTCTCCTCCTTTGCCATTTCTTGGGTGTGACCACGTGTGCAAACCCAGGAGGTTGTGCTGTGGACGTTTAATCAGGAAACCACACACCAAATTACTCTTGTGAGACGATTCCCCTTTGAGTAAGACAAATTTGTTTCCTGTTTCTGCAGCTTTTATCTTTGCATGCACAGTCTTGGAGAGATGTTCTTTATATGCCAGGTCTTTCAGCCTGGAGACACTTCCCCAATCCTCCCTCCTTCTCCCTAAATCCTCCTGTCCAGTTTCCCCAAGAGATCACACTGACATGAGTAAAGTGTGCTCCTGCACCTTCAACATGAGTGCATCCAGTCCTAGCAAGTGATCTGTCTGCATCCTGAACTCAGAAAGATAATCTTCACCATTTCTAAACCAATGAACAAACCCCCAGTCACACCCCAGTGTCACGGTATCTATGGCTCAGGCTATTCCTTTCTGGCTTTTTAGTCTGCTTTCCTTTTAAGAAAACTCTTAGCTTTTATACACTGGATAAGTGATATTTTGCTTTAGTTATTTCAAACATATACTTTGATTTTCATGTAGTTTTTGTTTTTCCTAGTGGCAGAAATGCTGAATAGACTTCTGTGCTATCACAGAGGTTAAGGAGCACCTTGTGTCTGGAATGTGGCATGGTGTGATCACGGAAATGTTATGCTTGCCATATCTCATTGCCAGGTTATTGTCCAAAGATGTCTCTCTGGCAAGAACATGTCCCATGTGAAGGCTGGTTGTGTCTTGTGTGGATACCTCAAACTCTTGCCCATGTTTATCATAGTGATGCCTGGAATGATCAGCAGGATTCTGTACACAGGTATGCACATGGACACAGAAATGCACATTTCTTCTTGCTGCCTGCCTTTCACTGCCAATGTCTCTGTCCCTTCCAAAACGCCTGTTAGATTGGCATCTGCCATCCAAATTGTCCAGCCACCTTTATGCATGAAAACTGACTACACTGTAAGAAGCCACAAGTCTTGTTTTCCCTGATCCCAGATTTCTGCTCTTATTGCTGTTCATTTTAGGGGAGAGAAATTCCACAGTGTTACTCCCCACCTGTCAGTTTGTTACAGCCCCCCTCTGACCCAATGAGTGGGAAATGCTGTCCAGGTTGGACACTGCCACTGGCATTCAGGGGGACAGGGCCATCAGTCACAGACTGCAGGATCTGGGCTGTGACCAGTCCTGAGAGCAGTGCTGGAAATGCCCTTTTCCCATCCCTCTGACCAGCAGAGGTTTGGTTGCGTTTGGCAGCAGGCAGAGCAGAGAGTTCAGGTTGGAGGGAGTGAGCTCTGTGTTCTGCTTGATTTTTTTCTTGCTCTCCTTGTGTTGCTCAGTCCTGGTCTGACAAATCTGTGCTGATTTTTATTTTGTCCTGCAGCACTTTTCAGTATTCTTTTTAGAGAGGAAAGGAGGGAAAGAGGCTTAGAATCACCTTCCTCCCTGCCAGCAAACCAAGGATGATACCAAACATGTCAATCTGATGGTTCAACACAGAGATACATTTTGGAAGCTCTACTAATTTGGGAGCAATCTGGTGTTTACATGACCCTGTCTAACTGTCTCGTTATGCTCTCCTCAGATGTGGTGGCTTGTGTTGTGCCTGAAATCTGTAAGAAGCACTGTGGCACTGAAGTGGGCTGCACAAATATTGCTTATCCAAAAATGGTAGTGGAGCTTATGCCAAATGGTAAGACACTGTCTGTATTTGTTGTTTCTTTGTTTTAGGAAAGGTGAAACTGCCAGAAACTGTAAAAACTAGTGATAGAGGGAGCCCAGGACCCGTGTTCACTTCCAAAATTGCTGCTAGAACTATGCACTGTTAACCAAAGGGGTTGTCTGCATTAGCTGTAGCTGTAGTGCAGAATAGCTCCACACTGACAGTGTCAGCTCTCAGCTGGCAAATACTGGGGGATGAAATGGTAATCGAGCTCCCTTTCTGTGAAGCTAAAAAGTAACCTGCTTTGCCAATGATTTATCGAAGGCTGTCTGTGCCAGAATCTCTGAGTTGGAGGCTCACACCTGCAGTCTCCTGCCAGCCCCACGGAGGTGGGTGCTGCCTCGTAGGGCAAAAGAGAAAAGTTATGGTCCTATGCAGACCATGGCACTTCCCTGATGGCTTTAGTGTTTCCCCATCATATGGTGACTGTTGTTCATAGTATTGTTAAAACACTGCAGTACTTCCCCACCACCGTGTGACCAGACCACACCACCTTGAAAAGTGGCTTACTCTGGTGTAAAAAATAGTAAAAAGAACTTTTTTTTGCAAACACTTGGTTCACAAATATACTGCAAGTAAGTGAGCACTTACCTGCAAACAAGAGAAATTATTTTTATAACTCTTGGGAAGACTCTTCTTAGAATTATTTTGTTTTTTTTCCAGCACTTAATCAGACAGCATTCACTAAAGAAGTACCTGTGTGTAAAGGCTCAAGGGTTTCCCTGTCACTGCTTTAAATAACCTTTCCCAGCTCAGCAGACACTGCTGTGCTTGCACTGCAGGGAGCGTCAGGCACGGTTTTGTCTCAGGCGCATAACTCCGTCACACACGCCCAGAGCTGGCTGGGAAGGCACAGACGAGCTCTGTGGGTGGGGCCGGTCCTGAGGCTCTTCAGAGAACGCTCATCCCAGTTCCCTGTCTCTGTGTTCCAGGTCTGCGGGGTCTGATGCTCTCAGTCATGTTGGCCTCCCTTATGAGCTCCCTGACTTCCATTTTTAACAGTGCCAGTACTTTGTTCACTGTGGACATTTACACCAAAATCCGGTCCCGAGCGTCTGAGAGGGAGCTGATGTTGGCCGGCAGGTGGGTGCCGGCACAGCGCCGATGCTGGCGGGCTGCCCTCTGCCCAAACCCCGAGGGCCGGGTGGAGCCTGCCTGGCAGAGCTGCAGTGGCCTCCTGTGGCCGGAGCCGCTGTCCCACCGCACCGCCTCCGTTTGGGAACACACGCTGTGCTTCCAATGTAGTCCCGTGTCCGTGAAGTAGCCAAACTAATTCTCAACGCTTCCCATTGCTACTCGAAGGGAATTCTTCTTAATTAGCTTACCAGGCTTCCTGCTGCAGCATCAGTGAACTAATTCTAGTTCATCTGCCATTGATTTGACTCTGGACATAACCAACACGGGGAAAAAAGTGATTTTCTATGTTTTGATTGCATGTTTCACTGTGTGCTGACGGATATTTGACATACACAATACCCAGCTTGGATTTCTATTGTTTGTCCAGTGCTAATTGGCCATTATAATTGATTTCACTAGTTGAAATACAAAATGAACATGTAAATTATTGATTAATTGCTGGGTTTTTTCCTTTCTTTCTGATAGATCCTAGATACTTCTAAACAGATGGCTAATTGAATATCTGGCTGTGTTTACAGGGCATTTATGTTAGTTTTAATTGGTGTCAGCATTGCCTGGGTTCCCGTGGTGCAGTCAGCTCAGAGTGGGCAGCTCTTTGATTACATTCAGTCAATTACCAGCTACCTGGGACCTCCCATTTCTGCTGTTTTCCTGCTTGGCATCTTCTGCAAGCGTGTCAACGAGCCGGTAAGTGCCCCGTCAGGAGCCAGGTCTGCTGCGTGTTCCTTGGGCACTGGGAGAACTGCTTCTTTTGGTTTAGTGTCTTTCATGAGCAACTTCTTCCTGTTTATTTTAATCCTAGTATGGCCCACGGATTCTGTGTCTCCCTATCCCAGGGCCTGAGGCTTCAGAGATGAGTTTGGAAAAGTTCTTTGATAGTCTGATAGATAAACAGTCACCCAGAATTCTTAGATAGCTCTGAAACTTAGGTTATCTATCACTTTGCCAAGAAGAGTATCAAATGGATAATTTATGAACATGTATTCTTCATATGGAGTCTTTTAGAATATTGGTCACCAAACTGCTTTACCAAATAAATCACCTGTTACCTGTCCTGTCCAGTTGGGTTTCTAATATCTCCAGGGATGGAGACTCCACAGTGTCTGTAGGCAACCTATTCCAGTGGTCAATCACCCTTAGAGTAAAACAAAAAAATTATGTTTCAAGCACATTTTCCATGTTTCAATTTGTGCCCAGACATAGCTCTGTGTCTGTTATGCTTTGGGCTGGAGTGCTGTACACCAGGCAGCAAAACATCCAGCATCAGTACTTTAGCTTTTAACTAATTACTAACAGGACTGTTAGAAGATAAACCAGACACATATTTTGGGCAGGAAGACACACGTGTGCTGGCTGGTTCCATCATGCCAGAGCTGTCAGGGATTTAGCCCTTAAAGATAACAGGACGTGAGAACAGCCCTTGGGGTGAGCAGTCTGTGGCTGGAGCCTGTCCTGTAGGAGAGGATATGTGGAGACAGCTGGACTTTGAGAACTGGGCTGGGTGAGTGTCCTCCATGTTCGTTCTCTGAGCTGCTGTTCACTGCCCCTTTCAGCTGTACTAATACACTGAGCCATGAATAAGGTCACTGAAAGTATCCAGGCTAAAACGCCTGTGCCAAGGCCAGCATAACACACAACCACCTCCATGTTTCCTCCAGCACCTTATGGAGGGCTTAGAGTTTATTTCCATGCCTGAAATTACTAATTTGGATACTTCTTGTCACATCCTTGTCTGCAGGGTGCCTTCTGGGGCCTCATTATTGGGCTGCTGGGTGGACTCAGCAGAATGATTGCAGAGTTTGTCTATGGAACTGGCAGCTGTGCGAACCCTTCCAACTGCCCCTTCATCATCTGTGGGATTCACTACCTCTACTTCGCTCTCATTCTGTTTGGGGTCTCTGCCATCATCATCCTGGCAGTGTCCTTCATGACCAAGCCCATTCCTGATGTCCATGTGAGTATTACTGCAGGCCTGCTCCTAAAGAAATGGAACACAATGAAACCACTAGTTTTAAACCCTGGTACTTGGTGTATTACCTCTTGACATTTCAGCTGCCCACAGCACAGAGTTCTTGTAAGAAAGCAAAGGAAATGGTCTTTATTTACCTGTCACAAATGTTCAGTGACTCCTATTTACTTAGACACAGAAGAAACTTGGGGTGCCATGCTCTTACAGCTGGTTCACGTGGCTGGCCAGGCTGGTGTGTCTCTGTGTGTTCAGGCTGTAGATCCATTAAACTCCTTTTGTCTCGTGGCAGCTTTACCGCTTGTGCTGGTCCCTGCGGCACAGCAAAGAGGAGCGCATTGATCTTGATGCAGATGAGCAGCAGGACAGAGCTGATGAAAAAGATGAGGAATCAGGTAACTGTTGAGTATCTACAGATTCTGTTAATATATTTGAGTATCTCTATTTCATTCCTGAAGAAACATTAATATGCTTCACAGTCAAAGATATCCTCCCTTCCCCCAACAACAAAACCTCAGTCCCCATGTATTTAAATGGCTCATGAGCTGCCTTTACCAATCTGTCACACTCAGTGTAATCAGAAGTGAAGTGGATTTGCAGGGAGAAGACCTTGCTTTCCAGGTAGCTGGGTGGCAGCTCTAGGACTGAACCAGTGGCAGTGCTTTGGGTCAGAGGGGTTGGCAGAACTGTGTGTGACTCCAGCACTCAGAGAGAATTCACCTGGAAACAGTGGGTCGTGGCCAGGACTGAGGGCACCAGGAAAGGAAACTGCAAAACCACCAGTTCTCTTTGCTGGTTTTCTGGTTCTGCTCCCAAATTTCTTTTCATCAGTACCCTCAAATTCATTTATTTGTCTTTTAATTAAAAGTGTAGAAAGTATTGAAAAAATGGAGTCTCAGCTTTGCAGCCTGGTCTGCTTCT
>JAWWEU010000037.1:2827619-2845935 GCA_035583155.1 Acropternis orthonyx | reverse complement strand
CAAGTCTCTGGGCTGCAAAAGGCCCAAGTGTCTCTGCAAAAGGCTCTCTCGGAATAGGTAGAAAATCACTCTTTTTCCAGGTGAGCTGTGAAAACACCATATTAACTTGATTCCTGTACTGTTTTGGACTAATATGTTTCCATTAACCATGACCATAAATCAGAAGTGCCGTGTAAAAGACAGGAATGCCCTCAGTCCCAGAGCTCAGTGTGTGCCATGATCCACGTACGTGTCATGACCAGGCTAATGTTCCTTCAGATAACGAGGAAAGCCAAGAGGAACCAGGATGCATCAAGAAAGCCTACAACTGGTTCTGTGGCTTGGACCAACAGAAAGGCCCTAAACTGAGCAAGGAGGAAGAGGAGGCCCTGAAGAAGAAGCTGATGGACACAAGCGAAGTTCCCCTTTGGAGAAATGTTGTGAACGTCAATGGCATCATCCTGCTGGCGGTGGCCGTGTTCTGCCACGCCTACTTCGCATAGCTCTGCCCACAGCCCTCACACTGCACTGGCAAGCAAACACAATGGCTTGTAGATTGAGACAATTAGGCACACTTAGCATTTTCATCACCTACACTGGTAAAAAAATCAGGGTGATTTATTCACTGATTTTATGATCATAATTTCAACAATCTAAAGATGAAGGCCACTGGGATTTCAAGAGAGAGAATTTCTATTTAGACATCAAGCCAATCCGGGGCTAGCTGAGGTTCAGAATTCCATCCATTGTTCTCTCTGCTCATGATACATTTCATATTCTAGGGTCAGAACAAGGCTGCATGAGCCATATTTCATATCAGGGTTTGTGAACTACCTTCTAGGGTTGATGATGTTATTTTGATTTTCAACCCTTCTTCTGATGTCTCAAATTTCTTTTTCCTTAGGCTATGATAACTTGATTACAAAACCCCCACAACCACTGAGGGACTGTATTACAAATTCCAATTAAAACAGTGCTTTTGTCCCTCCAAACATGGGATAGCTGAAGTAAAGGATTTATGTGTATATCAGTGTATTTGACACTATATCTAACTTTGCATTATCACTTCTTTCCCCTTTTTCCTACTTTCCATTGGGTTATCTTTCCCAGTTGTCAGTGGAACACTCACCTCTGAACTGATGGCATTTTGAAATTGGGGAACACCTCTCTTGATGTTCCTGATAAGAATTCTGCTTCCAATAGATCCTCTGTTTAAGGTTAACTTCCAAAGGTCCTTCTCTCTGGATATTTTAATAAGTACCTATACTTGAATGTGAAGCTTTTTATACAAAATACATATATTATATATACACAGGCAATACATTATATATATGTACTATATATATTATATATATTTTAAAATATATTTATGTGTGTGTGTGTGTGTATATATATGTATTTATTTCCTACTGATCAGTTCTCCCCCTGGTTATGGCAAGGACCTCATTACTGTGGGATTGGTGTCAACGTACTGCCTCTCTCTCTGGACTGTGCTACAACCCCATGTCCACAGAACGCTGGGCTGCATTTTGCAGATACATCTTGAGGGCTCTGTGCTGCTTTTCTGCAAAGCTGTAAATCTTCCCTCTGAAGATTTCATTGAGAACTAGAATTCCTGCTGGCTGGCAGCATGAGTTAGCAGTTCATGCAGGAGAACAGTCACAGCTGTGGGATATCAGCTAAACCAGGCTGATTGTCTCCACTTGATAAGTTTGGTACCAGCTGGGGACACAGGAAAACACAGATGTAACACTTGAAAGCAAAAAGCGATAGATCTTCTTTTCATCTCATTCAGCTTCCTGGGGACTCAAGTGCAAAAAGAAGATGTTGGTTGGCTTAGCCAAGCTGCACCACAGCTCCCTGTTCCCTGTTGGCCCAGAGCATTTCAGAGGATGCTCCTCGCTGGCCCCACGTGCAGCTGAAGGGGAAGCCCGCGCAGCCCCTGCATGTGCCACACCACTGCTGCTGCCCCTGCAGCTCTAATCACTCACTCCATAACCTCCTCACAGCGTCTCTGCTTCGTTTGGATCTAACCCAAAATGCTCTGGATTCCAGAACTGCTGCTCTTCAGTAGAATTACTGCTCTTCAGCATAATCCCTGCAGTATCCTGAAGGGTTTTGCATAGGCCAGATCTTATCAATACTACAGAAATACCAGTGCAAACCTTTATTTCTTACACTTAACACAGTGATAAGAGTATTTTAAAGACCATGGAATTAATTCTATTTAATGAACTATGAAGACTTGCATGTGTTAAAGTATTTGTATATTTTGAAGTATTTGGTGTGCACAAAGTGATGGGATTTGTATATAATAGGATGGAAGACAGAGAAACTTCATTTGTTGTCCAGATTCTGGCTCTGGGTAATAGTAATGGATGAAAAACAAACAAGGAAGACCTCACTGACGATTGTCCAGATCCCTCTCTGTCATCCTTTGCTACAAAAAGAAAAGAGTGAAATTATAAAGCTATTGGGATAAAGACAAATAACAAGTGATTTCCTGGCAGGCTGAGCAGCCTTTGGATGACCTCCTGGTTAATCAGGTACCATCACTTCATTTTCCTCCCCAGGACTACAGAATCTTGAAAATCTAACCCAGAGTTTCCAAGGAATGTTCTCTGTATGGCCTCAGCAACCCAATTTCATTCCAGTCTGAAAACTGGATGTTGTAGAGGGAAGAGTTCAAATGTTTCCACAAAGTTTGACAGGTGCTGCTGACTCCTCTAATTTTGTAGAATTTCATAGAAAAATTGCCTGATATTGTGAACAGCTCATAAAATTTTCATGTTCAGCTTAGCCTGAAATGCCACCTCAGGTTGGTAGCTACTGCATTTAAGGTGATTTTAAGGAAAAAAGTGACTTTTCTTCCATTCTCAAGGGAGCTCTGTCCATGTCACAGCTGTTATTGGGGACACTCAGACTGAACGCAGGAGTGGCTGACATTGTCCTGAGCATTCTCATGCTCTAGAGATGGGAACCCTGAGCACAGGGTTGGCCCCCACGTTTGACTGTACATTTGAAATTCTGATAGTGGTGAGACTCCAAATAAATCTCTGGCTCACAGCACAAAGTACCTGCATGGTGTGTGCAGCATTAACACAGCTCTGCCTCAGGGGATCTTCAGACATCCCAGCTTATCCTGTCAGGTAAGATACAGAGTCACAGCTTATTTTGGTGGACTTTAGTCAGATATACAGAATTATTTAGAATTAACTACACTAAATAAAATAACAAATTCCCCTAGTAGCATTGGCACCCAATTAGGAAACTGCTCTGTAAAGAACACACACTAAACAGTAACTTCCATTTAAGAATTACTACGTAGTTCTTAGGCCAAGTCGTGGAAAAGGGTAATCACTGTTCACTTATGTTGTAATTTTTCTGTATCACCCATAAAAATGTATCCATTTATCTCACAAATGTTTAGTGTTAATGATTGTGAGAACACTCTGTTCTTAGAACTCAGAGTTTGGGTTTCTTCCTACTTTGTTCTTGGGAAAGTTCCTGCACTGAAATGCTGGGGGAGGGAAGGTCTGTCTCTTAACTTGGAATACATCTGCAGTGACCATGGTCTGGTGTTAACCAAAGTGCCTGTCCCTGGGGAATCAGGACATGGCACAAGGCTGAGCTCTGCAGGTGCAGGTGATGGTGGTGATCAGAGCCCCAGCAGCTGGGATTGCTGATGGCCTCAGTCCTCACTGTGCTTCCTGAACTGGCAGACCCAGGAGTGTTTATGAGAAGGAAGAGCCAACACAAAAATGAGGAGCAAAGGTAATTGATAATTCCATGTATTATCAGGGGGGACTGACATTTGAGAGAAGAGCTCTGGAGCTCTGTCACTGCATTTGAAGAGCACTTGAGTTCATTGGTTTGAAGTGCTGAGCCGGAGGAGGGTTTAAAGCCCATGTTGCTGGGGTCAGGCTGCACAGGGAAGGGCTGGTCACAGCAAAGCTGGGGGTGTTTTAATGCTCTGATGTCCCAGCTGCGGGTGTGTGTGCTGCTCCTTTCAGTGTTCTCTGGGGAAGCAAGGAAGCAGGCAGTGATCAGAGAGAGCTGCCCTTGTGCTGGACTGAAAATCCAGGTCCCAAAATCTGATAAGAGGGCAATCCCTGAGAAACATAGGAAGTGCAAGAAAACCTGGTTGCTCATCTTGTCATCTACCTCGGGCAGCTGTGCAAAGGAGTAATCCCCTGGAGCTCCCGTGCCCGCCCTGTCCTCAGCTGGCAGTGCCCGAGGCCAGAGCCCTGTGCTTGCCTGGAGCAGCTCCAGCCCAGGGAGGTGTGAGCTCATCTCTGCTCTGTGCAGTTTATTGTTGAACAGTATCAGAGCCTATAACTTTAAAAGGTACCTTAGATGCAAAGTATCTTATAACGAAATATTGATATGGTTTTTATTCATTCAAATTGTAAATTCTGTCTCGCTAAAAATAAGTCCTGTGCTTTGAGCAAATTAGTTTTGTGTGCAGCCATGGAAAGACACTCTACCCTTTTGGTTTAATTTAATTAGCCAAATCTGACTTTCCCAGACTATTTTGTTCTTAGACAAATCTCGCACTCTGTGATTTCTTTTTCAATAGAAAATATAGTGGTGGGAAGCAAATATGCTCCCTGCTTTGGAACACGAAGGGGTGGAATTAAAAGCTGCCTTTTCCAGAGCAGGACTGAATGGTTTCCAACCCTTGGCCTTCTGAAAGCATATTCAGGGAAAATGAGTCTGTGGTTGCAAGAACAAATAGTCACAACACCCTTAACCTTCTGGAAACTGTTAGAAAAAATTCAGAATGAGCCCTGCCTGGGTGGGACACAAGGCTCATCGAGGAAGGTCTTGTGTCCCATGGATGCAGCTGTCTTGTCTTCGGGTGTCGCTGAGAATTGCTGGGCAGCTGGTTTGAAAGTTCAGTCTGTGCAGAGTGTAACTGAATTAATTCCAGTATTGACCCAGGACCACATTAATTATATCATTGTTGGCTTCAAGCTAAAAAGACTTTCAGTGATGTTACAAACCTGCCTTGGTGCTGAAGCCTCGGAGCCGAGAGCGCTGGGGGGGACTGTTGCTGAAACCATGGATTTGCTGGCCACACAGCATTGCCTTTGAAACAATGAGTGTGATTACAGTGGGTGAGGGGCAGATCCTGAGACATTAATAGAAATGTTTATCCTTTGTATGAAGCGCTTCAAAGGATCTTTATCCTTTATTATGGAGTACTCTCGACTGAAAGCTAAGTCAGCCCCGGGGAAAGTGCTCATCAGCTGTGTTTCTTTGATCCACCTAGTTGTTTTACTGACACCCAGAGTGCTAATTAATTGCCCAGCCTTACAGATTAAGGGACTGTTATCTCATCCCAAAGCAGGGATTCAGCCCTAGGCAGCCCTGGCATTCCCATCTGTGCTGTGTTTCAGGACTTTCCCTGGTCCTTTGCTCTTGGCAGGGTGGTGAATGCATGTTCAACCCCAGACATGTCTCTGGGACCAGCTCAGGGTCGGTGATTCGGGTCAGAAAACATCTGAATTTGAGAGAAGATGCCCCCAGACAGCTGTCAGTGCTGCAGGTCCCCCTCGCAGCATCGTGTGCCATCAGTGTCAGCATCTTGGTGACGCGGGGGCAACAGGCCCCGAACTGTTCCTGCCCCGGGGCAGTGGCGGTGCTGTTCCACCAGGGTGTCGCTATGACAAGAGCTTAAGGCTGCATTTTGCACTTGGTGCACTGTCTTAAGGGCAGCCCTTACTCAGCAGTTATGTATGAACTGACAGGAGTCAAAAGGAGTCAAGGAGAGCTTGGGTTAACCACGATAAATCAGTTCACTGGAACTTCAGGACCTCTTGGTCTCCTTTGCTTCAAGACTTTGTACCTCAGAAGAGAAAGACAATCCTTAATCATAAGGTGGTTTTTTTGGATATGAAAATTCATTAAATTAATGAATTATAGAATCCAGGTTAGTTTAAGAATGAGTAAGAGTTAGAGAATTCCGACCTAAAAATCCTTCTGCTGTATACTCTCTCCTCCATTCCTTTTACACTGTAAGCTCTGTTCATGCTACTGGGCTATGTTTTTTTGGTTTTGGGTTTTTGGGTTTTTTTGTTTGTTTCTCTTCCAAATATATTTTATCAACTTGGTATTTCCTTTTTTCTCTATAAAGACTTTTTAAGGACTTATTTGTGATTGCTTTTATTTCCCAATTACTATTTCAGAGCTGTAATCTCCTCTCCCGTCTTGCAGTCACCACTTTTAACAGGGAAATTCACAAAAACACTTAAATGTATTTAAAAAAGTATTGGATATTTTAGTAACCATTAACACTGGGGGATGGTTTTGATATGGCCATACTGGTTTTATGCCTTGTTAATCTACGGATGGTCAATAGTATAAGCCCTATAAAACTGTATTTCTTCTTTTTTTGTTATATCTTCTAATCAAGCAGGGTATATTATTTCCTGGCAAATAGCAGAAAAGCATGCCTACATTTTCCCAGGATAAAAAACCCCACATGGGAACATTTACTTTGGCATTTTACCTATTTGACTACTTTCAGGTACATTTGAGATCTCCAAGGTCTTTATGAAGAAGGGACATTTCAGATGTTGAATTGTAGCTGAGAAACTCATTTTAGGAAGATTTAGGAATCAGCATTATTACTGTGGGAGCAATTTTGTGTTACATTTTAATATACTCAGAAAAAAGATTTTGTAGAGTAAAAATTAATTCAGGTTCCCCACAGTGAGGGTTACAAGGATCAGTGTGAGCCTCCCTGCTCTGTGCACTGTCCCCTCGTGTCCCACGCCGGGACAGCCCGTGCTGGCCAGTCCTGCACAGTGACCTAGTGGGAGACAGCAAATGCTGGGGCACCAGGGCAGTACAAACATCCACAGATTACAAAAGTGTTCTGCAAGAATTAGGATTATTTCTGCATTAGCCCATGCTCTCTGTGCATCCTTTGCTTCCCACAGGCTGTTTAACTCTGCCACCCTTGGCATTTGTGGTGCTGTGCTCTGGCAAATGCTCAGTGCCTGCAGGCAGTCCTGCCAATGACCTGCTGCAAGCTGGGCCCCACCAGAGCATGTGACTTGGAATTAGTACATCTGCAATCTTTTTGTCAGTGAATACAGCTTAGTAGGTGAAAACGCCAGCTAACAGTGCTGGATGGCTGTTCCATGTGCAGACCTTCAATTCTGGTGTTGACACTGGCAGTGCGTGGTCTCTAAAGCCCGAGGGAATTCCCGTTGTGGTTGAAGTGTTGTATCATCGTGGTGTCAGGTGTAACAGAGCCAGAGAGGGGCCGGGACGAGAGCTGACATGTGGGAGGGCCCCACTGGTGTCCGTGTCTGAGTTCAGCTGAGACTTTGTTCCATTTCTGTGTGTGTGTGTAAGACAAGAACGTTGATCCATGCAGAGCCCTTTGGGGAGCAATTTACATTGCCTTTAAAGTGCTGATCAGGCAGTTACTTGGAATGCAGTGCTTAAGGTCCAAGTTAGCTGAATTTCTTCTAATGAGAGCAGTTCAGTGTGGATGGTCTTATTTCTACATTTGAAACAACTAATTATTTTGGGAACTTGTTGAAAGGTGATACCTGAGTTATTGGGAAGGCTGTGACAAGGTTGGAGCTGAGCTAAAATGATGATTGTCACTGCATTTTCCTGCAGCAGTTCTGCAAGAGCAGCTGAGCCTACGCTGTGCTGCTCCAGTCCTTTAGTATGTGATTAAACTGCCTGGCTTCTCTTATTGAGTTGGATGCACTCTGGCACCAATATGTATTACGTATGAGTGCCTTATGTGTTTAAAAGGCAGAGTTCCTCCAAGATCCTGCCTGGAGGGAATGAATCCAACTGACTCAATACTTTAAAATCACATCTTTATAGGAGAGGAAATTTGCCCTTTGGTTAGGTTATAGAGGAGAAGCATTTTAACTGTAATCACTCCTACAGAGGAGTTTACACTGTGTGAGGCTAATGCAGTTTGCAGTGTGACTGTGGCTTTCAATGGAAAAGCAGCCCTGACAAATAACGCCTTTGGAGAACTGGTGCAGCTTCTTTGTGGCTACAATGTGGTCACTTCCAGATATAAAAATACCGCATAAGAGCAAAACCTGAGTGAAAAGAAATGGGACTTGCTGTGAAGCTGAGTTAGCTGCAGTCACACCTTGCTTGGTCACTCAGAATGGCCAGGGTTGGTCTGCTCACTCGGGTTATTTCTTTGTCCAGGACTCCTGTTGGTGCCTCTTAAATTCCACACTTGGAACTGCAGGCAGAAATGTGCCACGTGTCTGTAATGACTTGCCTTGAACTCACAGTGAATAAAATGCTGCTGAACTTCCCACCATCTCCAGCTCTAACCACAGGAACTACCACCTTATTTCCTCCAGACAATGTAAGTCTGGTTGGTCAGGTTTTGCTTCCACAAATCACTGGAACTTTGTGTGCTATCCTCAATTCTATGAAGTAAAAGGTTTTCTAAAACTGTTGACTTTCTTTTTAAAGAAAAACAAATGCAAAGAAACATTTTTTCAATCTAGAAGTTGACATTTTCAGTTCTCTCTCCTGGTTATCTCCTCGCTTCTCTGTTTAGACAGCTGTTAATCACAGGGTATGTGAGGTTGGAAGGGACCTCTGGAGATTGTCTTGCCCAGCTCCTGCTGGACTAGATCATAACAGTAGGATCAGTTTTCCTCTCATCCCTTTGTCCCTGAAAGGTGAGCCACGGTGGCAAAACTCTTCAGCTCTGGCACAACACTTACCTTTCCATTATACTTGTTAATTTTGGTACTCAAAGGACAGATTACAGGTCTACAGAACTACAAAATACCCAGCACAAGCCCAGAGGTGCTTGTGTTCCATACCATAACCAACCCCGCCCCCTCTCCTGTCAGAGACACAGGTCTGGCCCCAGCACAGCTTTACAAGGGCTACCCTAGAGAAGCCTTTCTCATCGTTCTCTCAGGGAAAGCCCTTCTGTGACATTGCCATTGCTTCTTCTGGGTTGATGCTCTTCATGGTTCTAATCCCATGTTCAACAAATGTTTGCAGCAAAACTCGTGCAAATTCCTGCGTTAGATCAATTTCTCAGCACAGACCAGACTGCTGGAGGGGTTAATTAGGAACCTCTATAATATAATTAATGGTTGATAGGCTGAGGTTTCAAAACAAACAAACAAACAAAAAACCCAAAACGTAGAGAACATTATGAAGAAAACAAAAAGGGTTTCTGTGCTGTATCGCAGGAAAATCTTGGTAACAGGCAATAACTCCTGATGGAGAATTCCAGACTGCCTAACTTTATTCTTCCCAATTATTCTGCTTTCTGACCTGCAATACAGATGTGAATCTGTTGGCAAGTGACTTTCAGGAGGAACTGATCCGGGGTAAGTGAGGAAGAGAGTTTTGGTTCCGAAGGTCTCGTGAACTCACACACCTCTTACAGCCAGACAACAACAGAGGGCAACAGATCTCTAGAAAAGATCACGCCTGCAGAAAGGTTTCCACTCGATGACTCCGATGGCGGTTTGGGCCGCTCCTCTCACGGCCTCGCGGGGATCATCCAGACACCGCCGCACCGTGTCCGTGTGATGCAGGAGCACCGCCCGGCCCTCGGGGAGCTCGGCCAGCAGCGTCAGGGCTTTGATCGCGTTCAGCCGGGCTTGGCTGGTTTCCTCGGCAACCAACTCCAGCAAAGGGGGAATGGCTTCAGCTCCCATGGCCGAGCATCTCCCTGCAGAGACAAAAACCGGCGTTGGGTTATGACATCTAATCAACATCCTTTGGGATGAATGCTTTCCACTCCGTGCCCAGTGCCAACTCGGAACAGCCCCAGGGGTGCCAAGCATATAGGCAGGACGTGGCATCTCCTGGAGACCCACGTTGGCTCCCAGCTGTGGATTTTTAAGAAAATAAGATCTTTCCTAGTTAACTTTATCTGCCTTGCACATTAGTATTTTATTTGCAACAGATTAACTAAGAATATATGAGGCATCAAATGATAGAATAAGCTGTTTTCTGGAGGTGGGGGTGAGTGAAGGGTGTGTGTCAGATGCCCTTCAGAACATGCTCCATTCTTCCATTTTTAAAGACACTTCCAACACTGAGATCCACTCCTGTGTTGCCTTCAGTAGCCAGAAGAAGGGTTGCAGAGGAGGACTGGAACACAACTGCTGTTATTAAGAGTCTTTTATGTCTAATTACTCATTCATCACACTGAAAATTTAGCAGTTAGTATTTCCAGTGTCATGGTAAGTTACTTGGGAGAGCTGTAGACCTTATTAATATTCATTGCTCTCCCAGCTGTGAGAGAGATGCTGCCTGGAACCACAAAATGTTTCCAGAAAGCAGCACTCCTGTGCTGAGAGCTGGTGATTCAGCACAGCTCCAGGTACGTGGATCCATGTGGTCTGGACTTGAATGGAAAATGTCCTCCCTCTGGAGCAGCACTCTGGAGGGAAAATGATGCAGGTGGGTAGACAACTTATCGACCAACTTCAGGGGAATGAAATGTGAAATATCTTTTCCCCCATGGCACTGTGGGGAAGCAATAGTAGTTGCTCAAGACATATAAAGAAATGTCCTAATCTGATAGTTTCTTGAAGAGTTTTAACACTGTTAGAAACTGAGAACGTGGGGGTGGGGGAAAAAATGTTTTGTTACTGAGTTGCCTTAGAACTGGATTTCCAGAAGGTATCCCACCAGAAGAGCCTCTGACTCTCACCCTGGGGTGTGACCATAGCAAACATCAGTGCTCCTGTTGCAGTAGCCTGGACTTCAGGATCTGTGTCTTCCAACAGGCTCACCAGCACAGGGATAACCTCTTCTTCACACATGGCGATTTTCCCCTCTGCATGAGAACTGTGCAGAAAAGATGGTTAAGTTGCTTTCTTGAACTGTGCCTGCTGGCCATGAGCCACCTCAGCCTCCTCCCACGCCTGTTTGGTGCCACCAGCACTGGGACCCTCCTGCTTTGCTCCCTTTGGAGTGCCTGTTCCAGCTGGGAGGGAGGTGCAGGTGCTGCTGCCCAGCCAGAGAGCCAAAGGGATGTCTCTCTGTGCCTGGTGGCTGTTGAACCTTCATGTGACACAGCCCTGATGATATCACAGTAACCCAGGTGGATGGGCTTCACCATTCTTTTAGGTTATTTTTAGGTGGATTTTTAAAAAACTTTCTATGAACACTGGAGACTGATGGGCAGCAGCATGGGACAGGACATAGGATTAAGGGTGCTGGTGGTCCCAATGGCAGTGAGTTAGAAACCTGGCTGTTGGGCCCCTCTACAGATTTTTAAACCTGCTAAATCAGGGTCTGCAATTAATTTTTCTCCCAGGTCAATTTTCTCTCTTTGTTTCCAGCCTCTCTAATGAGGGGAACATTTAATGTGGCTCGTCTACAGCAGGGCCCTTCAGTGTAGCTGCTGTCCATACTCCAGGTGCATTTTACTTTCTATGACTCATGTTAATTATACTCCCTTTTCCTCTAAGACCTCGTTTTGTTACAGGACGTGAGGAAACGTTTTGTGCCAGTTGATATGTAAACTACATCATCTGCAGACCTTTCTAAACTAGACATCTGTTGAACACTTTTATTATATTTGCTTATTGCAGGAGAGTGGACTTAAGTTGTTCCTTTCATCCACTCTCTGATACACAAATCTAATATAAAGATTGCTTTTCTGATCCATCCCTGACGTATGTAGCAGCCTGTGTCAGAAAGCTATTTCTGTCCTCAATCACAGCGAAAGTTTCCCAGGACCTTTAATTTTCTGAGAGAGAGTGTTGTCTAAACACAAAAGGGAGCTTCTCCCCACCTCCATAGTGGTCAGAATCCTGTTTTTAACAAGATTTTTCATGCAAGAATTTTTTTCTCAGCAGTGCTGTACCAGGAAAAAAATCCTGATTCCACTGCCAATACTGAAAACAAACAGAAGGAGAAGGAATGACTGATCAGCATCTGCTTTTTTGAGAGTTTTATAGCAGTTAGGATTTTTAGAAGTCTTCTATCTATGGGTATTCAGGCTGATAGTGCTTTATGTGTGAAATATGGCAGCTTCAATGTGCAGTGGGACACAGCTGTAAATTAATGGCATTGATTTACTCTTGAAATTGGTATTTTCTTGGCCTTAAGCGTTAGGGACAGGTCTCTTTACCTGATATCTAACAGGACACAAGCTGCTTTGCTTCTGATGGCTGCTGAGGGGTGGGTGAGCTTTTCCTTCAGGATACCAACGACACCAGTTGCCAGGGCTTCAGAGACCTCCATGTGCAGGCAGCTGGACAGGGTGTCAAGGATGAGCTCCAGGATCTCATCCAACTCACTCTTCACCTTCAGTACAAGAGGGGGAATCAAACCAGCCTGTAGGACACCAGCAGCCCCTAAGGGGAGACAGAAGGACCGTGGGTGAGGGCTGAGGGCACTTTGAGTTTCCCGGTAGGATCAAAGTACAGATGGGAACTCATTTCCTTACACAGATGTGGGACTGAGATATGGAAAATACTCCAACGCTGCCCTGTCCGTAAGTGTCATCTCAGCATTGCTTCCTCAGGGAAGGTTCCCCAACACTCCTGTAAATCATCAGCCCAACTAATAACCAACACGGCAATTGCTGTGATGTTCCCGGTTTTCCCCACTATAGTATTTCTCCCAAAATATAGGAAAGGTATATGTATTGCAAAGTCACCTTCTATCCAGCCTTTCTAACTGCTCTCAACATGAAGAGATGCTAAGAGAGGCTGCAATGTGAGCCTTTAAAGCTCATGCTTTGATTTTCCACTGTGGCTTCTGTGGGGGGAAGTCAAGATTTTGGGAACTGGCAGCTTCCTCACATTTCTTTGTAGTAATTCTGTCATAGCAAAAATTTAAATTCTGAACTTTCCAGCAGTCAGTACTCTTGCACTGGCTCCCAAAAAACAGCAGCAAAGGTAGAGAGTTCATCATCTGCCCTGCAAGTGATGTCTTTGCTATGAGCAAGAGCCTGATTTGTACCATTTCTTACCCTTTACTAAGTCAACACTGAAACAGCAATGCCAGGGGAAAACAGAACGTACTGTCCACGAGTAACTATGTGAACACAAAATTCTCCAGCTGTCTTGTTGCTACGACTGATTCTTTGGTTGCTAAGAGAAATGTGGCTCCTTTCAAAGTGATTCATATATAGTTAGATAAGGAAGTTTTGTGGATAAGAGTCATCAAGGTATTTTCAAATGAATCTCCTCAGCGGAGACAAGAGGAAAGGAGATTTTAATGACCCTTAGTAGTGCATGGGAGAAATCACTCAAATTGACAATCAGGTGGAAAACATGATTCTCATCTAGAGGTTATTCTGTTGTACATATTTCTGAGGTTTTGCTGACACTGAGTAACTTCTTATATTACTGACTTATTAGGATCCACTTTGCTAATGCCAAAGCAAAGAAATGCCTTGGGGTGATGTTATAACAGCTTTACTGCCTGTGCAGCATTTGGAGGTCAGTTGCTGTGAGAATTCAAATAAATAAGGAAAACCAGTTTCAGACAATTCACTCATGAAGGCTAACAACATTTTACAAACAAGGACTTCTCCTTGTGCTAGGAAGGCAAAGCAGGAAAGGAAAGTGAAAAAAATGCTCTGTGACTCACTGCATGGGGGACTTGACATTTTCACAGTGAAAAAAACCCCCAACCAACCCTATATCTGTGTCCCCTGGAGGAACAAGAGAAGGGATTTGTCCAAGATCAGCTCCAGCCCATTTGTACTCTCCCTGGGGAAGGATGTGCTACAGGACATCTTCTCTGCCACTAGTCCTTGAGAAGGAGGCACAGCTTGCAAAGCTCTCTCCATCCCCAGCATTAACCCTCTTGGCAAGGATTGCTGGTGTTTGGGTTGTGGGTTACAGGGACAGAAAAGTTTTGCGGGGTTAGACAACAGTAAGAATATGGCTGGGAATACTCCATGCCTCATGGAATCCCAGGCAGTAGGGAACCCATTAGTGACTGCTCCCAAGGAAGCAGATGAAAGCAGTCTCTGATGACTACAAATCATATCCAGAATTGCTTTAGCCACCCTTCCCAACAGTCTTTTGAAATGGCCTGTGAAAAGCAAGATTTTTCAAAGACAACTTTTAAAAGTCTTCCTGAAGCTCTTCTTGAAAAGAAACTCTCTGGCCTGAGTGCATGAAATTGGGATCCCCAGACTGCCCACAGTCACCATATGCCCTTCTAAATTCTGGCTGCTATGGGAATCAGTATAAAACCATGATTTGGGAAGTACAATTTCAGAGGATGAGTCAAGAATTGGAGCTGATAGACCCAAGCTGACATTGCCTGTAGCAAGCACCTTTGTGTAGCTCTAATTCACATGGATCCCAGTCTTCCTTAGGCCAATGTCACACCACAGGCATTGGATCACATGATCCCATAAGCAAACCCTTGTTGCCCAGACCAGCCACACTCTGGCTGAGCCCAGAGAAGCCCCTGCTTGGTGTAACTTCTCTTTCCCTCTGTAACCATTGCTGTCCCATTCTCTCTCCCTTTCTTGTGCTGGCAGATGTACTTTTTTCTTTCCTATTTTTTCTACTTCCTTTCAAATACCTAATGTCTTCTAACCCATCATCTTCATTTTCCTTTTTAGTTTCCTGCAATTCTTTTGCAGGACTTCCTTGCTAAGTTGTCTTGATCACTTCATCATCATATAGCCAGGAGGTACTGGGAGCGCTCAGGTTCACTTCTCTGTGTGTGTGTGTTTCACTCATCTTCTAACAGATCCATCAATACCTTCATCTGGCCAGGACTGCTCCCAGTGGCCCTTGGCTCTCCTCCTGCCAGGTAACAGTTAGTGACTTGTGTTGCCTCAGTCCTCCCTCTTCCTTACATTTGCACTTCATGCCTTGTTTTGGTGCTGGCCCTCACACTGCCCTGCAGTCCTGGCTGTGACACACACAAGGCCACATGGTGTCCGTGTCCATGAGCTGGTGAGAGAATGCACAGGGTATTGTCCAGGGCAGCTGTTATTTTGGGCAGCCATGAAGTACTATTTATCCTGGGATCAGAAATCCCAGTGTAGCTGGTGGTGCTTATTTTGAATGAACACTTGGGATGTTCACATTTCTTAAAAAATATGTTTCATTCACCTGCCAGGCCAGGTCTCTGTACCACGAACTTTCTTACCTACTGTTTTCATCAGGCTGTCCCAGCTGAAAGGTTGTCGTGCTACCAGAGGGAGCTTCCCAGACATAAATATAGAAACAAAGATGAATTGCTTGACCTTGTCAGAAGTCTCAATGTGGTGAAGAGAAAGAGGGTGGAGAGGAAAGGCCATCAGCAACAACAAAAAGAGAGTACCTAACACTGAGACTGAAATTTCCATGTGGAAGTTCGTCATGGTTTTCCCAAGGGAACCACGGGGTGAGAGGTCCAGAGAGGGAAAAGGGAGGAGACAAAATCAGTGGCAGGTTGCTTGAGAGTCACTTGGAAATTGGAGCAGTCTCAGATCCTTCCACCCTAGTTAGCGAGCAACCAGAACAGAAGGTAAGCTGGGCTTTCTGGTCCTATACTGAAAAATACAGTGGCATCCTCAGGATCTCGACTTTCCATTAAAACACTGTCCTTTCAAAAGAGATTTGTCTGTTGCAGAGAGTGTTCTGGATACCCTGGGCACAGTGAAGTAGTTGGAAAAATTGTTTTCAAAATGCAAATAGTTGCATTTGCAGCTGCATAGTTAACGTCATTATTGATCTGTTTTTCTGAGAACTTGTAATCTTCCCTTGGGCTGCTTTTTATCTGAGCACTCATCTCTTCCTTCTCAGAACCCTCTGGCCACTCTCATCCTCCCTTTCCTGATTCTTTGTTCAAATAGGTCCAAAGAGGAGTTGCCCTTCATTCTGTTCTCTCAGGATGGCTGCAGGGCATGTAAACAAGTTAAATTTTGTAGAAGACAAAGGAGTCATTTATAGTACATAACAGTGGTGTTTTGTTTTGGTTTTCAATTACATAAATCAATTAAATCACATTACAAATCCCTTTCCCTAAAAATGCCAGTTTTCAACTCCAAATGTTTTAGTCCAAAGCATGTGCTTCATGTGGCCACAAAGGGATGTCTGGTGTGGCAGAGCAGTGAAATAATACAGAAACCCAGACTGTATGGAATATGGATCTCTGTTGGCACCTCGGGTGTCTCTCTGCGATGGGCACACAACGATCTGAAATGCTCAGGAAAGGCATTTCTGCTTAGGAAGGTACACAAGGGAAAGAAAAGCAGGGCCAGACAGGAAAGAGAAAATGGGAAGGGAACGGGAAGGAAAACTGCTGCCTGGCATCATGGTGTGCTGCCAATCCCTGGGGGAGCTCAGCAGCTGGGAGCAGCCAAATGGTCCTGACGAAACTCCTAGGCCTGTCAGCTCTCTTGCTCATACTGCAATAGTTTATCACCATTTCAGAGGGAACAAATGTTTATTAAACCAGTGAGTGCTGGCAATATTCCAGCCATCTGGGAATGCAGTGCTGGTGTAACACTCCCTCTCGGAGGAACAAGGCGGGTGCAGGAGCTCCTGCCC
The DNA here is from genome assembly GCA_035583155.1 of Acropternis orthonyx. NCBI lineage: Eukaryota > Metazoa > Chordata > Aves > Passeriformes > Rhinocryptidae > Acropternis > Acropternis orthonyx. The sequence goes on along the minus strand of JAWWEU010000037.1, from coordinate 2,829,454 downwards.
CGAACACCTTCGGAGTGACTCCTTGCTCACTACTGTTTAAATGGAAAAACATTAATTTACTCTTCAGACTCACTGAGAAGATCTCTGAGTCACCAGTCACAAGGGCATAGTTTGAGAACCTCATAGTAGGTAATTTAATGTTAAGATTCAGCATTTTGAGTCTCAGTGCTTCCAGCATTAGGGCTGTGTCAGGGAGTAGATTAATACTATAAATACCATAAAACAGGGCTGAACTTTCTGGTGAGTTTAGAGCAGAAGCAGAGCACATTAAATGAACCACAACTCACCTGCCTAAAACCCGTCAGCTTTATCAAGCCTTCTGCCTAAAAAGAAGAATTCTGTGGACGTCTTTGAAAATCAGAATATTTTCCCTTCTTTGCAACAATAATTATCTGTGTTTCCATGACAGTTTAACAGGAATAAACAGTAGTGTCCCAAAGGGTCACTGTGCCTGGAGACAGAGTATCTCTTATCTGAAAGGGCTGAGAGGTGGGAAGTCTCTGTTTAAATGAGCTGAAGAGCCACTGGAATATCAGGAGAACTGAGGAAAACACTGCAGAGATTGGGTTGGATCAGGAATAGTAAACAATTCCGTTTGGAGCCGTCTCAAATCTGAGCATTGGCTACATTCATTTCTCTTATGAGAGCCCTGGGGATTTACCAGCTATAAAATCAAACCTCAGTAGCAGTGTCTCTCACATCCTCACTAAAAATACAACAGCTTTAAAACACTTTATAAGCTTTATAAAAGCATTACGGGATCTGCTTTTTGAACTGAGAATTTGTCCAATACTGAGGATTTCGGGATGCTGTCTGAAAGACATAACAGAAATTAAGGTTATAAAAAGGTTAAAGTCAGCAGTGCCCTGCAGAAGCACACAATGTGGCTGCCTCTGGGGACCCGTTAAAAATCCAAAAAGTTTCCAGCATTACCAAGGAACAGGAGAGATTGGGCTGGTAAATGAGGTTCTTAATCCTCAGTGAAGAATGAAAGAGACTTCTGCATATCGTGATTTTGTTTTTCGAACCTCTGCTTCAGCGTCTGTGAAATTGTAGTATCAAAGCACCACTGAAAAAAGTAACATAGAAACCGCAACTGACACGTCTGCATTGGCTTCTCTGTTATAGTATGGAAATCCAAGAAACAGATTTGCTTTTTAAAAAATTGTCGCTTTGGTCATTTAGACCATCTAAATCATTCATGCCCGATGAAAAGAGGAATCATATCTAAAGAACTTAAAAATTCTGGTCTACAGAATGTCTTTTATCACAGCATCTTTAGAAACCCTGAGGATGAATGAGACAGAATAGACTTGTGTTTCACATAGAGACAGCTTCCAAAACGAAAAATAAATCTCAGGTTGTGTTTTTGTACAAGAGTTATGTGCAGTCCAAGATCAATAATTGACCAAGACAAGTCCTCTGGCTCTGACTGATGGCAGTGTCAAATCCTTTAGTGTGAAACCACCCAAAACACGATGGTGGAAATAATGGAATGTGCTCTCTGTTGTAATAGTGCACAGTCCATGAACTGGGGATTGCTGGGCATTCATACGGAATCTGAGGGTAGTCCCCAGAATGAAAGCAACTTTCCCTTCCTTTAATAAAACTGCAGTGATTTGTTAACATATACAAGAAAGCAAACAATCAAATGAAGGTGAAATAGAACTAACAGAGAAAAAGTGGCTTATATAATGTTATGGGTTTAAAATCTTGGAATTTTTCTTTCATCTACCAACCCTGCACCTCAGAGGAATTACCCTCTGTCTCCTCTTCAACCGTGGAACCTGGAAAGAGACTGCATGCCCCATAGAAAAGAGTTCCACCTGGCCCCC
>JAWWEU010000037.1:2741683-2827519 GCA_035583155.1 Acropternis orthonyx | reverse complement strand
ACTATAATTCTGACTTGTAATCTGTTTGTGAGTTAGACTCATTCCTCCTGCTGGTTTACCTTTAAACCAGCACATATACTTTGTCCCAGCTCTGATTGTTGATAGTCTGCTTGTACAGTGCAGGATGAGCAGTGGTATCTTTTGCAATTTAGTTATTTAGCTCTCCAGAACTCAAGCTGTTTGCATCTCCCATATAAATAGTTTTCTTTCAGTTTTCTAAATTTGTAGCTTAACCTACAGACACACTCCTGGTCATCCTTGTACCTAAATGTGTGAATGCATGTGCAAATGTACAGCATGCACTTCACTGATCTTCCATGCATAATGATACAAATTAGGAAAATTCTTGGCTTTTATTTCTCTGACAAAGTACCTCTATTGCAAGAATATTTTTAAAAAAATCATAAAAATGAAAGAAAAAAAAGTTGTAAAATTTACCCAGAGTTTTTTTCTTTTTCCTTGTTCTTTTAGTTTAAGAAAGAAATGTCATGCTGAAATTTATTAATTTCCTCTACAGTGAAGACTTTGCCAAAATGCATGAAGGAAGGAAAACAGTCTGACATATGTATTTACTTGTGCCAAAGTCCTCAGATCAGTAAATGCAGAGAAAATTAAAGTCTTGAAAGAACTACTCCCAAAAAGCTTGAGCTTCAGCCACTGAGGCTGCCCCATTCCAGATTTGCCAAGCTGAAGTTTGTCCTTTTTTCCTGCTGGTCAATGATGGAGATGTGTGGCTGTGAGAGGAGGCTGAGAGGGACCCTTGGCCACCACAGACCCTGGATTTGCAGCTTCCCCAAGTACCTGTTGTGGCACAGCATTCCCAGGAAGCAGGGAATTTACTGTGCCCAAGGCAGAAATGTTCAGAAGAGAACCTGGGCTGGCGCAGTCACAAACACTGACTTAAAGATCGGATTTTAGACTTTACACCAGTCATGAACATCTAGAAAGTGTTACCAGCTCCTATAGCAAGTTTCAGCCACAGAAATTGCTGCTGTAGGATGAAGGTGACATTATCAGTCTGACAAACGTTCAGATGATTATTTCTTACACTGTAGCAAGTTTTAGAGATTCCTGGGGAGAAAGGTCTGCCTTGTCACTAAGGCTTGTAAAGGTGTGTGAGAGCTCCTTTCCTACAGAGATTACTGGCTGGCTGGGGAGGAAGGAGTGGATGGGAGGCAAGGAGGCAACAAGTTGTTTAAAGTAAGTCAGTTGAACAGTTGAGAAACAGCTCAGAGCCAGTTTTACACTAATAAAAACACCTTTGAACTTCTATGTCCAACTGCCTTACAAGCCCTTAATGAGAGAGAAATGCACAAGTGCAAGTTTTCAGAACTTCAGCTGAGAGAAGAAATTTAAGAAAGAGATTTGGGGCAGAGGGCCAGAACACTAAAGCAGCATGAATGTAGTTCAAGAAACAGTTTTCTCAACTATCTTGAATTTCTGTACCTGGACGCTATACCTGAGCGGCTGGAATTCTGCACTAAGATGGCATTGCACAGCCAAATGACCACTGTAACACTGTGATTACCTGGAATGTTCACCTTTTGTAACTTGTGAATGAACCTCCCATGTGTTCAGCCATGAAAGAGCATTTCTTTCAGTTTTGTTCCTTAGGAGAAATGTGTCATTAAGAAGGTGAAAGCATTCCCTGAAGTTCTATAGTACAACTGAATCACAGTCCCTCAGAAACAGAGGTATACGAATGAGAAAGTTTCTCATATAGATTTGATTATACCACTGTCAAACAATAAAAACGAGAGGCTTAAAACAGCAAAATATCTCAAATTCACTATGTGTCAGATTCGAAGGAATTTTGTCCTGAGTATTAACATAAACTTGCTTTGAAGATATGAATCATTGCACAGACTGAAAACTGAACAGACTGAAAGACTGCAAATAGTGGTGGAAGACAACAGGAGGAAATTAGTGGGAACATGAATTCAGTCTCACTGTGTAAGCACTTCTTTTTTACATTGTCTCCATTGTTAGAAGGGTGGGAGATTTTTTTTTCTTTTTTTTTTTCCTACTTTTAAAAATGACCTAATAGAAATTTCAAAGAAAAAGAAACTGGAGAAATTGTCGTGTTGACAAATCCTCTGCTCACATTTGCTGAGCAGGCAGGCTGGCAAAGCTGCAGGAAGGCAATTTTATCCTACAGTTCCCAGTGCTTACACTGGTGCCAAGAGGAGCACAATCAAATGGCTGCAACTGATCAAAGCTCCTGGAAAAGAAGAATGCAGTAGTACAGGTGGGTGACATCCTTTTCTGCTTCAGATGCCCTGGCTCGGCAGTTTTGTTTGAAATGAGAAGAGGAAACACATCCTGATTAGTGCCACAGGCCCAGATGGCTGCACGACGTGAGGATGGAAAGGCAGGCGCAGTCTCCCCTTCCCCCTCAGACCTGCCACTTTGCAGATTCCATGTTTTCCATGGGAACCCATGTTCGTGAGGAAAAGTACTTTATCCTACTCAATGAACACTGCATTCTGCTCTGACTGAGGCTCTACAGTAGTGCTTTCCAGTATGTTTTAGTCTGTATTTTTTTTCAAGTTGTGAAAAATTCCTAAATATTAATGCAGTACAAGAGCACCAAGGTATAGGCTGCTTTGAGGATGATTTGTTTTTTGAAGTGCCTCCCCTGCAAATGTTGCTCTTGGGTTAGAGCCTTATTCCTCCAGTGGGCTGTAAATCACAGACTCAAAGGGGTTTACCACAAATAGGCCCATGTCTTAATATACATATTTTCTGACTAGAGATGCCTTCCTGAATGAGGTTCTAAGTGAGGGAATGAGGGGGCTCTTGCAAAAAGATCTTTCACAACATTTATCTGGAAAACAAGTAGTGCAGTAGGACCCAAGCCACAACAGCAAAATGAGCCTGTTACTTAACCTGGACTAGAATATTAGGTCCAGGTTCTGTAAACATGGCAGATTAAACACAGGCACTTCAACAGTGCTACTAATGTGCTTATCTGTAAGAACATTATATACAGAGGATTCAAAATACTGTTAAACAGAAACAGAGAATCAGACTTGCAACAATTGTAACAGATACCAAAAACTATCAGCAGATAGAAATTACTGCTGTTTTAGTATGCTTTTTAAAATAGCATTGTTGCAAGGCTGAAAACTACATTAATTCAAACATGTGATAAAGTGTTTATCAGTTTAATCAGTTCCTTTGTTAGATAAGGCTGGCACAATGTGCTTTGCCCATTCCAGCACCCAGTCAGTAAGACAGTGGTTCAGATGGTTAAAAGTGGGCTTCTAATGTCACTTCAGTGTCTGAGGTATCACTTGGGACTGTCACGTGGGACTTAAGACCTTCAGGAAACTTGGATTTTTCCTGGGGTGTAGCTGGAGGCCAGACAGGAAAGCTGAACATGATCTTAGAGACTCGTTTGGAGGCTGAATTCCTCCCTAAGTCACTTCTGTTAATTGAATTGATCTTGTGCATGTCATTGACAAGCAAAACTTTTTGAAAGGAGAAGTAAATCACGAAACCCAGCAGGCACATTCATGCAGTTTTCTGTTAGTTTATCACTAATGCAGGCACAGACCAAACAGTCTTTTGTTCTGTTTTCAGCCCGCTGTCTAAAAATGCTTCCCAAAAGGGGAGTGAGGAGTTATAACTGGCTGAGGCTGCCACTGCGTGTGTCCGCTCTGTACTTCATACATGGGCTGGTAGACAGATGGGAAACCCTTAGTGTGTCTGTAGATGCAAAACCAGCTGCAGGTCTGATGTGGACAATTATCTAAACCAATTACTTAGTCCTGAGTGCAGGACTCCAAATTTTTATACAACTGGACTGGTCGCCACAGTAAAGCTACTTGCCCTTCTTCCACCCTCCCAGAATTACCCTTGTGTGACATAACTGTCAGTCTTTTTGTTTGTTTGTTTGTTTTAACTACCAATTTCTCATTTCTGTTAATCAGACCCCACAAGGTTACGAGAGAGACAAACAACAGCGCCTGCTGAAATTGCAGCTGTATCTCGTGGTTCTTACATGAAGCGGAATTATCACGTGTAAAGGATACAAGCAAATGTGAAGCCCAATCATAATATTTTTTCTAAGAACCTAATAAAATAAATATATAATCCTTTTGAGGGCCCAATTTGACACTTCTTCAGCTGGCAAGAACATTAGTGACCAAAGTAAATATATTTGAAATCAAAACATTTCTTCTTTTTGTTATTGCAAAAACTAAACAAACCCTAAATGCCTGTCTGTGTCCTCAAGTGGGAGAAACTTATTTTCAACTCACTCTTCAATGAATATTTAATCATTCTTACAAAGTGAAAAGCCTTCAAACAGCAAGATTTCAGGAGGGAATATCGAAAGAGTAGCCAACAACCTGTTGCTCAGACCACTTTTCCAGATCTGAAGCTGGTACTTTTTATTTTAAAAGCTTCAGTTTCAAAAAAAATTTGGCACTCTTTAATTGTATCTTCTGGGTGTAATTACCAAAGAATCTCCCTATTTTGATCTCAAGTGATTGTGTCTGTTCACACTTCACAGATCTTTTGTTGAACACTTTACTAAATGATCCCCACTTTGGGTTAAAGTTTGAGGGGGTTTGTTTTGTTGTTTTCCCCATTCCTTTGCCCTTAATAGTGAAAAATGAGCAAAGAATACTTTGTCTTTTTTATATATATATATAATATAGTAATGCAGCCTTGAAGGCTGGGCTCTTTACAAAGAACTGTGTTCCTTTATCTTATTTCCCAGTATCTCTGTAGCTTTCTTCCCATGGGGGCTCTGAAGGAGCAGGGGTCCACGTATCCAGCACAAAGTTCAGGATAAGCAGGGACTGCTATGTCAAGTTACCTGCCCAGGAAAGCCAGAGCTTCTCCCAGGGCTCCACGAGGGCAGCTCTCCTCCAGCTGCTGGATTTAGTGTTTGCTTTCCTGAACTTGGCTTCAGTGGCAACTGCTGATTCAGCAGCTGAGCCAATGCCTGTGAGCTGCAAATGCAGCAGGTGCATAATGGAACTGGGAAGGGAACTATGGAAAGCACTTAACACTTGTAGGGTTTGGTTGTTCTTTTCTTTTTAATTTTTTTTGGTCTGTTGACAAACTGGAGGAGTCTTTTTTAGCTGATTGTGGTATTAACTGTAACTCATTATCTGGGTTCACATTCTCAAATGTCTCCCATAATTTGCCCTCATAGAAAGAGTAAACTGTTAATGTTAAGTGAAACCCTGAGTTACCTGAAGGGTGTGAGAAAGATAAAAGGGTGAAATCCTGGTAGAAAGTGAATTTTCATCCCAAATGATAAAGCCAAATGAGGTTGGGCTGATACCACCTGATGGAAGGTGCATTCATGATTTTTTCCCCACCATCTCACAGTCACTGATACAAAGCAACAATATGTCAGTTAGTTATAATTATCAGATCTCAGGCATCTGTACTTGATGCTATTTTAAACTCTTCCACGTGAGAAAAATGGTTAAAAATAAAAATACAGCCTTTTTATTCTTCTCTAAATGTTCTGTTCAGCTCTTCATGCTGAGAGAATCACAGACCTGTCTATAAATATCTAACCCAGATCTACAATTGCTTGTTAAAAAGAGGGTGTTTGGGAGAAAATTGAATGAAATACAAAATGTCTTTTATTATATTTTTATTACAGACCAGATGTGGCCTCTCAATTTACCCTCTATCATTTGGAAATGTACATTCACCAAGAACATTGCATGTGTGCATATAAATATTTGGATGTTGTCATGGTATAATAAAGGGTAATTGATTAGAAAAATCCCTATGGGATTTTCCACTTAAGAGCACATTGCTGTTTTAGCACTATTGTCTTCAAAGTAAACATGTATGAATGCATCTATTTTGATTGATCCCGAACAAAAAGCAGCAGTAAACAGGCAAGGATTTGGCTTTTGGTCAATGAATAGCACTGGCAAGTTGAATGAAACTCGTGCAGCCAAGAGGTCCAGAAGGCTGTGTATGAGATGCTGCACCTCAGCAGTCACATGCTGCTCCCTCCAAGATTAAAGCCTCTTCTGACAGGGGATAAAGGGTCACCTCTCTGATGTGGAAGTCCCTTCAGATCATCGCACTTCCCTCAAATTACCCTTCACTATTTCCACACAAACTATTCACTTTCAACAGCCATTTGTGTGTTTTCAGCCTGTCTGTATATGAAGAACAACATTTAGAGTACTGAGCTAAGGAACTGGGTTTCTCTGCTGTTGGACTTTGGCATTTAATCACCTCTAAACACTATTTGGAGACATATATTTCTCTTTAAATTCCTGTGGGAGCTTAACTAGATATAGTGCAATCAATACATGCTGAAAAGCCCTAATTGAGAATTTCTGGATGCAGGACAAGGTGAGACTGAAGAAAACTTAAGACATATCTGCTGGTGCATTTTTCAGATGAGCTGGGTTTTAACTCTGCCATTAAGCAACACCAAGCTCTTATATGGCGGTGTTGAAATAATAACCCTAAACTTCTCAGACCTGTTCCATTACTCAGGCACTGCATGTTCATAATTCCTTCACTGCCAGCAGCTGATTTACAGACAGGTGCCTCCCCCAAAACTGCAAGAAAGCAAGTGTTTTGTTATAACAACTGGAAATGCCGAAGAGATGTCTCTCTGTAGAGAGCACGAGAAGGATGATCTTCCTTCTCAGGATGGTGGTGGTTGCTGCTGTTATTTCTGCCTCAGTTGGGTAGTGTGTGCAAGATGCCTTTTCTCACATATCAAGTACTATACTAAAGATACAAGTAACGTGACAGTTTCTATAGTAACTACTTGTTCTTTATGGAACCGCAGATTAAGCCTGTGCACCTTGTTATTGTTCTTTTATCCTATTATCTAGACTACTCAGTTACCACAGATCCTTTTTTTTATTCTATTCCCTTGCCAACATAACTGTATCAGGGATTTATGCACCTGCAAGTAAAGAGTACATATGAAAACCAAAACACTATTAAAAGTTTTAAATTGACCACTATCTGATCTGGTAGATGCACCAAGGCATGTGAGCATTTATACTGAAAGCTAACATTTCAAAATAAAACTGTAGAGATATTTTTATTAAAGCAGGGCAAATTTATGATTTGAACATGATTGTTTTGCTGGCAGAACAATGCAAATTAAGTATATGGAATTTCTTTTTTAAATGCCAGGAGTTTACCAGAACAACTCTGCCAGTCCAGATGTACTGGCAAACTCTACTAGTGTGAACAACACCTAAGATTCCTTCCTTATAGGAAAATTTCCTTCACATGGCATACTGATTTTCACATGAAAGTATTTCATTATTATAATTCATCAGTGTGACAGCTCTGATGATAATATCAGTACTGGAAGTGATATCGTTTACAGGAATCAGATGCTTTCTGCACTGTATTATGTTGGCCTTATTGTGGAAAAAATGCCTGCATCCCGTGTGTGTGTGTGTGAGTCTCTGTTGCTATCTCCAGCTGAAGTGTATCAGTAACAAATCATGCTTATAAAATTACACTGTATGAAGAAATCCACTATTTGATCAGGGCTGCAGATTCAACAATGCAACTAGTATTGTAGCCAAAAGGAAAAAGACACTAGGAAAAATATAAATTGGGTAAATCCATTAATGAGATAAAAAGAAAATGATACTCATCGTTAATTTTAAAAAGCTGTGGTAAATGAAAAGTATACAAACGCAAAAGGCAGAAAGGGAAAACCAAAAGAAAATATACGCCCCAGTACTGAGAGCAACCGAGTGATGGAAGGAGTGGAAAGCAAGCAGTAGATAAATTCCATGTAACTAAAGAAACTGTTTTCTCCTCCCTTCACCATCATTCCAACACGTATGCGACTTGTTCCTCCTGAATTACGCACCGTGGACTCAACCCTCCAGCTCCGAGTCCCGCAGACCGGGCCCTGCCCCGCCGCAGCGCCGCGGCCGGCGGAGCCCCGGGGGCCGGGGCGGCTGTGCCGGGAAAGTGGCCGTGGCCGTGCCAGGAAAGTGGACCCGGAGGGCAGTGGCTGTGGCCGTGCCGGGCAGTGGCTGTGCCAGGCTGTGGCTGTGCCGGGCTGTGGCTGTGGCTGTGCCGGGCAGCGCCCGCGGCGCGGGGCCGGCGGCACGTCTGTGCCCGCACATTATGTAACGCGCGAGTGCGGCGGAGCGGAGAGCCGGGGAACGAGCCACAGACCCCTCGTCACCGTCAGCTCCTTCTGCGCCACGGCGGGGCGGGGGCTGCGGGCGCTGCGGGGGCTGCGGGCCCGGCCGCCCCCCGGGCGGCAGCGGCAGCGGAGCGGTGGCCGGAGCGCAGCCGGAGCCGCCCGCCGGCCGCGCCGCCCCGCCCGCGGTACCCCCGCGGTTGGCGTGGAAACGGGCTGGAGCTCCGGCTCCTCCTCCAGCGCCAGCCCCGCGCTCCCCCTGCCCGGCTCCCCGGCGAGAGCGCCGAGCACCTCCCCGTCTCCCGCGGGGGGCCGCCGGACAAGTGTTCCCACCGCCGCCTCTAGAAAATCCCGGGGTTTTACGGTTGTGTTTTCTAGGGAGAAGATGGGAAAGGGCAGGTTCTTGCTCCTGCTGGGGCTGCAGGGTTAGCCCCTGCAGTCGTGGTGTGTCTGCTCGCGGCAAATCACAGATGCTGATGTGAAAAAGGGCCAAAGCCGAAGAGAGGCGTCAGTGGATGCGAGCGTTTGTACTGATGGATTGAGGAGGTGGAGGCTGCCTGGTGCTGGAGAGGTGAGTGAAATATTCTGCATTTTTTCCTCTTTTAAATCAGTTTAGTGATGAACATTTCCCTCTCTGTGTATTTCCAAAAGAAAAAGGCACTTCTAAAGCTAGAAGAAAAAGATGTCATTTTGAAACAATAAGCTATGCTTTTGCTGGATGAGAAAGATGAATGTCACTGTGAGGTAGGAACATTTGACTGTGTGTAGAGAAAAAATAGTAAGGGGAGGCAGGCTGCTGATACAGTGAAAATGACCTTCTCAAGGGATACTGGCCTTCTGTCAGCTGCTGCTTCATCTTGGGCCCTTTTTCACAAAATTAAGTCGTCTCCCTTTCCTAGCCTGGACTGTAACCCATTAATATCCAATACCTGAGCCTTAATAAGATCCATTGCATTCTCTTAATGATTGAGGAAGATAATCCATTAGATTCTGCCTGTTGGGAGAAGAACCTCCACGCTATGTAGCACCTCCTCCCAGGGAAATGCAGCCTGGCTAACGTGCTGTCAGAAAAGACTCCTGCTGCCCAATTTCTGTAATAAATCCTCCCGGTAACAGGCACATCTGCTCGTTCTATGGATATGTGGCTCTGCAGAGCCTGGATGTGCTCCCACTCCGTGTGTGCCCATGCATGTGAAGGAATGAGGAGGGTTTCTATTAACCTGCACCTGTGGACGGCTCCCATCTGCAGTTGGGAACCACAAGTTTTTCGGTATCTTTGCACTTGCATTTTGGGTGAGTGATTCATGCACAAAACCCCCAACACTTCAGTGTAGCTGAGAGAGCTGCAGACACATATGTGTCAGTTTAATTCTGCTGATAGTACTGATCTGCGTTTGGCTGTTGCACTGGAGGAGCTGTTTAACGTGTGTTCTTGCGGTATTTATTCTGGAAGCTACTGACCTATCTCAGCAACATTTTCCTGGGAGGATCTGAGAAAAAAATCACTAGTTTCCCCTTCAGCATGTCTTTGTATTTCTTCATGCCCATTTTCGGATACCGTTCCACCCACAATTTGGTTTTTATTTGGGCTCTGTGTTTCGCGCCATTGTGGGTCACACCCTTCGTGTGGCCGTCATCATTTCATCTGTAAAGGTTACAACAGCAGGTCACATATTCATGGTGCTGGGAATACCTACCTGTGGATCACAAATGATAAAAATGAGTGTGTATTTGGTACTTCAGGGAAATTTTTTCTGACTTTATGGATATAGAGGTTTGAAGTCCAAGCTGATGGCTTTGGTGCTGTTACAGGCAGAAATAGTCACTTTTCTCCAACAGGGCACAGATTTGCAAGCTGAGCAGATACAGCTCTGCAGAACTGAGAGCGTTGTGCCATTAACTTGGCTGTCTCCAACAAATCATTTGTTTGGAAGCTATCATGCAAAAAGCACAGCTCCCTGCCCTTGGATAGAGGACATTATTATGAGAGGCCTATGTGTATAGAAGGATGAAGTTCTAGTCTTCAAGAAGCCAGTGACAGGTGTAATCAAAAGAAAGCATCTTAGTTATACGGTATATTTAGCAGAAAAACTCATGCTATCTCTCATTACCAAAGCATTGACTTGCATTTTCAGAGAAGAATCCCCTTCTGTGTGCATATATATGCTTATAAAGAAAAAAAGCTGATTAATTCTGTGTAAGCTGTGGAAATTTTGTTCTGACAATGGACCTTACAGAGATGAATAAACTCTGTGTGCTACATAAAGAATGCTACACCTCTGGCTGAGGATTATGTGCTTGTCATTGCATAGGCCAGTGGTGAACAACGCTTTTGGAGGTACTACCTTGAATTTTGTAAGCCTCTAACATAGTTTAGTGTTTCAGCTCCAGGCCTTGGTTTTGAATTTAACTGTGATAATCCAAAAATAACCAGCCAGGTAGCTCAGAAGGACTGAAGTGAAAGTGTTCTGGATGTCTCAGTTCTGATTACACACTGATGGAACAAGGTACGTTAAATTTTAAGAAACCTCGACAGAAACAAAACCCAGAAATTTGTCCCTTCTTCTTAAGGAATCTACCTGCTAAGGGAAGGGGATAAGGATAAACAGAAAATTCAGCAGGCAATAAAAGCTTAAATCCTTCAATGGTGAAGTCAGCTCTTCCTCTCCAGCTTAAGCAGATAAGGATTTTGACAGCAGATAGACTCTTGGGTGATACACAGTGATGAGGCAATAGAAGAGAATTAAAGAAAACCACTCTCAATTCCTTTGGGTTAAAGCCCAGTAGTTCTACTTATTTCAGAAGACATTTTCTAGATTTGTAGAACTGAAAATGAGAGTTGAATCTCACTAGTTCTGTGGAAAGTTGTGGTCCTGCTTTCCCTGGAGTTGTTGGAAGTTTTGTCCCTACTTTCAGTGGGAAGCCCAGGCCAGCACACACAGTTTAACTGACCAGGTTCTCCCATTCCCTCCAGGAACAACAACGTTGAACAGTTTTGTAGTTGATTTCACAGGCTCAATGACAAATCAGTAACTCTGTACTTGCATCACAAACTAATTCATAAATTATCAGTGATTGGAATCATATTCTTTTTACTGAGAAAAAAAAGGGGAAAAACTAGACTGTTCCAAAGCAATCAAAATTGATTCTTTTCGAAAAGTCCCCTGTCAATGTAAGGTATGTGGAATAGATAACATGACAGAGAAGGGATAAATTCAGCTTTCTGTAGTCTGTTATTAAATCTGGAGTTGATACATATTAGCAAGTTAAGTTCTTTTAGCTTTATTCAACTGTAATCAAGGACAGAATTTAACCCTTGAAATGAGAAAATACTCTGCTCTCATCTGTTGCTCTTCCCTAACACTGAACGGCACTGGTGGAGTGGGATGGAAGGAGCAGGTCAGTAATGGGGCCATCACTTCCATGTTACCTGGACTTCCAACATTTGTTACTATTAAATACATGTAAAATCACAGCTAACAGAACACATGGGAAAAATTCAGAAGGCAACAGCTTCACATGTGTTTTTTTACTTCTCCAGCTCAGACCATTTTCTTTGGTTCAGCAGAAACTCAGCTGTCCCCAGAATCCCATTTTATTATTTAGTGCTGGACATGCAATGTATTGTTAGAGAAAAGAGTTTTACCCAACAAATCCCATTTCCCTCTGCCCTTGCTTTCTCTTTAAGCCCCTTATACCAGAGAGTTGTTTCTCCTCTGGATTGCTAAGTCATCACATCAAAAAGACAAATGTGATAACATTTCCAGACAATTCGACGTTGCAGAAATAGCCCGTGACATTACCAGTGATCCCGTTGGCCAATAGAGAAACATAGAGAGGCAGATCTGAAAAACTGAGTTCAAGTTCTGAGTATTCAGTTTGCTCACAGCCAGGAAGGATAATGACCAGAAAGCAAAGAACAATTTCTTGGGAACTACAGCCTGTTAATCTGATATTTTTACAGCCAATTTATTAAACAGTAATTCCCTTGGACTCAGCAACTGCAAGGAATTATTCTCATCACTTTTAGATGCCGATAACACGGGCATGTACATATGGAGTAGTTCTTAGGGCTTCCTTTATAGGTGGTGGAGAGAGAAAGAGATTTCTACAATGGAATTAATCAGACAAATTTTTGACCACTACGTTAGTGTGAGGTGAGCTGACCTCTGGAAGTGACTCCTCTCCACTGCCCCTGAGGGAAGCCCAGAGTGATTAGCTCTGATGTGGCCACCTACATGCATATGCTAACCCTGGACAGATGGATCCTACTCTGTCTGTCTATACTGTACTGTTTAACCAAGCTTAGCTAGTTAATTATGAAGATACTTTCATGGTTCACCATAAATATTTGTAAGCCATAACACAGTTGCTGTTCCCTGCCTCCCAAGCCTGTTTCCTTGATAGTAACCAGGCTGGTGCACTGGTAGCTTCCTCTGGCTGTGTCTTAGCAATGGTATTGGAGAGACTTCCCTAAAACAGTACCCGTAATCCAAACCTTTTATCCAGTTTTCCCTAGTAATCCAGGCAGTATTCCAGCATACATTCCCATTATTTTCCAACCTTATCCACACAATGTGGAATAAGTACCTTTATCTTCATAAGGCGCACGAATGCAAACACAATTAGACAGCATATCAAGTGTTGATGTACAAATACAGTTGACACAGTTGTGTTGTGGAAGGAAACAACACAATTGAGCTGAATTGATTACAATTCAGTGTCATGGCACAGCAACAAAAGCCCAGCTGGATGTTTAGCTCTGAGAGGGCTTGCTGTTTGGAGGGGTGTGCACCTGGTTATTATACTTCTTCCTTTAGAAGAGAAATACGTGTGTGATTCAAAAGGATACTTGTGTACCATCTAAGGGAACATCTTTCTGAAAATAATATAATTTGAGTTGGGTTTTTTAAATAAAGATTTTTTTCTCTGAATATTACCAGCCCAAGTAATATAACCCAGATATTTGGAATGTATAACAAAGTATGATTTATTTAGGGTATATAATACCCATTTATACAAATATACACTACTACAGAAAAGTATTTTTTATATAATTTAAAGCACTAAGTTCAGTAAATTAATGCATATGCTGCTAACCAAATCCATTCTAAACTAAAATATAGCACAACAAACACTGTTGCACTGGGGCATCTCTCTGTACTACCAATGACTTGACAGTGTCCCACAAAATACCTTGGCAGGAAGATTTTTCTCTCAAGATGCCCTTTTATGCCTGGCCTTTTAAATTTGGCGGAGTTTGGGGTACTGCAGGAGAAGCCATTTTGTAGTGGGAAGATATTTATATATTCTTACAATTGCTAAGAACCTCCTGAGCTTTCCCTTTGTATTGCTCAGTAATGGTGGAACCTCACCTTAATCAGTCATATCAGAGACATGTTTTTAACCTCTTTTTCAAACCTCCTTTTCAATCCATCTATGTCCATGAACAGATAAACTTACCTTAATTTCTAATTCAGTGACATTTATGTTGGTATTTAAAATTATAAGGCTAGCCTACTTCAAATTTGAACACTTGTTCCATTATCATATTGTGTCTGTCCCCTGACTGGATGTGCAATAAGTCCTCTGATTATGTTTCATGCTGTGAATGTTCCCAGAAGCAAATGTGAACTTTGCCTCATGGCTGTGCTTACATAGGTGTGTCAAGTTTGCTTTTTGAACATGTGTTTTCACAAAAAGAAATTGAATACTGAAGACTTCATGTATTTTTTTAAGTTACCGGAACAAATTTCTGCCTACTAATTTTAAGGGGTCAGCAATTGTTTTAAATGTGACAAGATTTTAGGCTGCTGTGCATTTCAGTATTATATCAGTACAATATTCTTTGATCTCACAGGTCAAGTAAATATACAGTGGTTTAAGCAAATGAAAGTATCAGGTATCAACATCAGCAAGAGGGAGGAATCTGTGACTTTTCACACTGCATGTTACAATTCTCCCTTTTCCCGAGAGGCCTGGGTGTACCCTACAGTCCTGAACAGTGCAAATTCTATATACTAGAAATTAAAACATCGATAAAGTAATAACCTACCATCTAGACAAAGAAATGAATTACTGGCTCTGTTACAGTCCTGTTCTCTGTCAGTGCAGGGGGTTATAAACTAAAATTAAATGTTTACAGAGGATATTGCCCTGGCCTGTGACAAGAAAAGCCTCTCCCTGCTGTGTCCATGGCCTGGTAACTCTGCCCCTTTTCCCACTTCTGCAGTGAAGGAAACCAAGAACAGTGACTGATATTGTGGCCTCTGGGGATCACACCTGGAAACTGTTCCAATACATGCTGAGACTTAGGCAGCCCCAACCCGGCTCTACAATGAAGGCTAGACCATGAATTATCATTTCTCCCTATTAGGATCTTACACTTCCGACCAAGACTAGGAGTGTCTGAGTTTCTCTGCATTTTTGACTACTTTATGTTGCTTTTCTAGTTGTCTTCTGATACTGGAAAGCAATGAATCCCAAGCAGAAAATACTGGAATATCCTAATTTGGAAATCATTTAGGCACAATTTTTCTAAGAAATGGAAAAGAAATGAGTGATAAAGCAAAAGGATGCTTTAAAGGGAAAGTTGGGCACACAGACTCTGGGAGTACTTTTAAGTAATATGGACTTAATTATCAAATGATGGGAGAACTCCATGGGCAGTACAATTACCTTCCTTTTTACTGTGTGGTTGTACTAGTAATATTATCTTACATTGAGCGAATTTCAGCCAGGTGGAATTCAAGTGAGCACAAAGACAGGAAGGTGCTTTCTCATGATCCTCTAATCTACATTGCTTCTATATTGACAGTACTCCACAAAAAAAGGACATCTAAGATAGACAAGAAGTTACCAATTTCCCATTGTCATCTAAAGGACTGCCTTTGACCTGCAAGAAAAAACCTGCTCAAGAAAATACCTGTATTTAGGTGTTTAAAGAGTAATTTTAGTTGACATTATTAGGGCAGTGCCAGATTGAAAAAGGCAAGAGTTCTTGTCCTGTTCCATTAATGGGAAAGCTCAGATCATTGTCTATGAAAAGCAACAGTTCCCATTCCATACCCAGCCCAGGCTGTAAGTCTGAACTAAAGTTTTTATTGGGCTAGAAGTGCCTCCCTACAGTATCTGAATAGGATTGCAGATGGAGACAACTGAGCAGTTTGGTTGTCAGAGTCAAGGAAGGCTAAATTTGATTAAAATTCTAAGAGAATGTAGGAACTCCTGCTGATGGTGTGATGTGTTATTCCTCACTGAAAATAACTCAAGAGTGAAAGAATTGAGACACTGTCCTTCATTTTGCTGCAGAATTGTTATTGAGTAACACTGCCTTTTGATGACAATTAGCAAAAATGGCATTAGAAGTATAACCCCTCATATGGGCAGCAAAATAATATAGAATAACACAGGCAAATAGCTTAATTATTTCCAAAAGTACTGTTTAAAATATAATTTGAACATGCTTTGTCTCTGTTTGCAGATGGTTTCTACACACCAGAGTAAATGATACATGGAATGCCCACAGCCCCCAGAAATCACCTGGTTTCATCTACTTCATATTGAAAGTGAAAATATTAATAGAGAGGATTTGGAATGTATTATTGTCCTGACAAAATACAGCATTTAGGTATCTTCATTTCATATCATAATCATGATGTTGCATTTCTCCAATTGCAGGAGTCTGTCTCTAATCAAATTATCTGTACAACTGTAACTTTGGATTTTGGATACTTTCTGTTTTCATCGCATCAATCTTGTTGTTTACTTGGTGTCTGCATCTGTTTTGTCAGAAGCATCAATTACAGATTCCATATTTTCTAAAATGCAATTTAAGGGATATATGTTTTCAGAGTTACCTAGTTATAAAATACATCTGAAATACTATTTTTCACCCCAAACAACTTACTAACCTTGTATTAGGAATGGTCAGAGGCAAGTAGAGATCAACAGAATATAAACAGTGGAAGGTCAAGATTGAAAGACTTAAAAATGTTGAGCACTTGGCTCTTCCTTTTAACTCTTACACAAGTGTTTAGAAATGTCCCCTTTATCAATGTGCTTCCTCCTGCAACCAACACAAAAAAAGTGGGAAGGGACAGTTAAGATTCTTTTTGTGCAGCGCACCCATTTGTGCTACTTAACAATAGGCACGAGAATCTGAAATACAAACCAGAATTTTACCTCATTCTTAAGAGCTGGGAAAAAAGTTCTCAGAATAGTCAAGGAGACACAGTCAGTATGGTGACCCTGTACTGGCTTGTTCAGTGCTGTTCCTGTTTCTCTAAAAGGGTAAAACTATGTAAAACTTTCAGTGGCAGTTTCCTCAACACATAGAGCCTTAAGTGGGCACAAACTGGGCTTTATTCCTCCTGAGGTCTTTGGTGCAAAATATACTTTGGGAGGAGGAGGAGGCTGCTGGTAAGTGGGTGTCAGTGGCATTGCATCCTCATGGGATTGCTGCCAGCTGGAAGGGATTGAAACAAAGTTGGAATTGCTGTGAGGTGGGTTGGGCTGAAAGCTAAGTCAGCTGTGAGCTCTGTCACTATTGCCTGCTTTGTGCCTTTGGTAGAGTGGGAAGGCACCTTAGTAGTCATTTTCTTGGAATGGAAAGGTAAGAAATTTTACGTGCCTTGCTTTCTGGACCTCCTGTAGCTTTTTGGGTTGATAGTAGATCATGAATTGTTCTCTTAGTACTAAGATGCGCCTTGGAGGGGAACTTTTCAGCCTGGCAACAACAAAGATGCAAAAGTTGTTTGAAAGTCCCAGATGGCATTAGGAGGCAGTGACCCTTGTCACCTTCTTGTAGTTACAGTACTGATTTCAATACCTCAGTTTCAAAGTTTTGAGGTATGCTGTAAATGAACCAAAGCAAAACTATGATTTTAGGCACAGTTATCCTGGGAAGCTGTAAGTAGTTATCAGGCCAGGAATGGTGTGGTACCCAACTAGGGGTACCTGAGATCACCGAAAATGCAGAACCCCCAACCTCACCTTTGTTAGCTGAGTAATAATGGAAGTGCTCTCAGAGGTGCCCCTGCACTGCTTTAACAAAGCTTTCAAGATGAATTGTTGTTCTGCTGTGCATCGTGGACATTGGCCCCCACTTGGTAAATCTGCTCTGTGTGTTCTGGGTGAATTGGGAGGCTGGAACCCAGAGAGCTTCAAGAGCTTTTGCACTGCTTGGACCTGATATGTGTCACTGAGAAATCCACTGAAGGACGGGTGTGCTCTGGGGAACCTCCACCATATGTGGAGGTTGTCCCAGGTCTATGCCTGTTTCCCATCGTTGTTTCTACAACAGTATCAACAATAGATTTTTAGCAAGCGAAAAGAAATAAAATGGTGAGTCATCAGCTTTTTTGCTGCATCTCATGTGTGTGAAACACAGAATGTTAACTAGGATAGTTAGGAGTCAGTGGTAAAATTCCAGCTTTATGTGCCATCTTAATAGTAGGATAGAGTGTTACCATAAGTATTTTTTTCTGGAAATACGAGAAATGAATAACTAAAGATCCACTGCTGAATAATGAATAAACTAAAGGCTCAATTAGCACCTTTCAGCTTTAAGATAATTTTAGTGCCACAGCTATTTGAGTCATGAAGAGATGTCACCGAGAGTAAAATGAACAAAAGAGCAACCATCTGAGATGCCGCTGTTGCTGTGAGGGTAGTGTTGTATGTTTGGCTGGTTAGTGAAGCTCTCCCTTAAGCTCTTAGGACACCCTCATGCAGAAAAGCCCTGCCAAATTTGGGGGGTTTATGATTAACAGTAGGAGTAGATCATGTGTGTGGTGTCATAAATCAACCTATCAGTTCTCAATATATGATTCAAAAACCTACTTCAAACAAAATGAATGAAATGGTAAGGGTCACAACATGGTGAGCTGACAACTGTGTACCTTCAAGAAGAGGAGACAGTTCTGGCTGAGGGGTGGTACAAAAAGGAAACTCTTCTGACCCCAGCAAAGGAGAACTTGTACAATAGGAGGGACCTATCTGCAGACAGAATCAAAGTGCTAAAGGATCTGTAAAAATGCTGTCACTGCTTTTAGTAAAACTATAGAAATTTTGGTTGCATGACTAGGAAGTTTGCAGGACTATAGAGAATAAAAGATTTGTAATTGAGAGAAAATACCTGACTGATGAAAATGCCCTTACGTGCAACACAACTTGAATAGGAGCAGTAATTACCCTCCTCCCCCTCTCTCCACACACACAGGTACACACACAAAAGTGCTGCAGGGTTAATGGAACACCAAAAAAGTCATCAGTACATGTAACAAAATTTGAAGCTACAACTGCTAATAGTGCCAGTAGTAGTACAGTTACCAATGCACAGCTGAAAAATAACAAAGGATCAAGAAAAAGTATTGGATTTTGATTTATCTTTAATAACAAAAATAAATCTGTGTATCATTTATATGTTTCAAGTTTGGGCAAAAAACCCCAACTATTTGCAAACTTGGTTGAGGCTGGAAAAATAAAAACTTTGACCAGCCAAATCTAAATCATGGTACTCCTATATTAAAGTAAATACCAGATTAAAAATCCACACAAGCTTCCTCAAAAGATGGACTTACATTTAGCAGCTCATTTTGTTACCTATCCATTTTAAAAATAATTTGTATTAACTAATATACGATATCTACTGTTTTCTAGACAAAAATCTATTCTTGGAATGATTTGAAAGTGATCCACAAGATCAGTGCAGCCCTATAGCTGTGTGAAGCCACCCTGACTGAGTTTTGTCATAGGATGACTCAAAATGTATGTGCTCAAATTTGGCTTCTCTTCCTGTAAGGTTGAGGAGACCTAGGAACAAACACACATGGTGAATACAGCAGAGAAGGCAGGCTTGGGACATGTGCACATAGGCAAGAGATTAATGATACTGATCACGCTTCAGTATCTCCTCAGAATACAGGAGTGATGGGATCACAGGAAAACGGGGAACTCAAACTATTCCATTTCGTATTTATTCTTACAAAAGTTCTCAGTGTAGAAGAGTATGAACCATGCACTAAATTTTCATCAGTAAAACCAGCTACATTGCTGGCACTTAGGTATCCTGCTTGCAGTGGTTTTAAATACATTGTTTATTTTCATCCTGCTCAAAACCGGATACAGGCTCATTTCAAAACCCACTCAAATACAAACCCACTACTTTTGATGGTAAGTGGATCACAGCCACAGCACTTTGCAGGGTTTGGGATGTTTTGATTCTTATTTTTCTCTTAACACATACCACTGTTGTTGTTTCTGATGAGGAAGAACTACGAATACCTTCACCCCAAAGTGTCACTTTACAGGCTGCCATTTCACCACAACTGTTGAAGTTCCTCTAGCTCATATTGTGGTCTCATTTAGTGCCACACAGAAATATTCTTAATCTCAGTACTAAATATAAGGTTGAGTAAGAGGAAAAACCTAATATTACTTAAGAAACTTAAACTCTTCAGGGCATGAGTGGGGGAAAGCACACTGAGAATATTGCTAGAGATGCCTGCACTGCTGCTCTGGCTTTGTTCTCTGGATAAATCAGGCCTTCAGTCTCTCCAGATAGTTCAGCCTGCATCCTTCATCCACTACCAGCTTGCTTATTAAAAGACATTTCTAAAGTCTGATGAAAGGAAATAACCTCTTCAGTGTTCTCAAGTGTTCAATGTATGTTCAACATAAGCTTCTCATAATCTCTAGTTGGGAGCCAGCACGGAGTGACTCGGATCCCTCTGGCTTGTGGTGGTGGGTGTGTAACTGCAGCAACTGCAGCTGGGGTGTGAGGAGGGTGTGATCACCCCTCCAGAGAGAGGGAATTGGAAAGGAGAGACTGAAGAGAAATCCTCGTAGCTGCTAAACCTCAGAAGGATGGAGGGTTCTTTATGGCAGCAGCAATTTGTGGGTGCTGGGGTTCTGTGTTGGTGTTTTGTTTTGTTTTCAGGGGGAGGTGTTAGTGGAGAAAAAATGGTAGCTAAAGAAGCTGATGCATCAGATACAAAGACCTTTTTGCTTTACTGTGAGTGAAAAGGAACTTAGTTTTTATAGGTCTGTACAGAACTTTAGATGGCAAAATGCTGTAAAAAAACTCTTGGCTTGGCTTTTGAAACCAGGAGCTTCTTAGCCATTGTACTATGCTTAAGTGTTTATGGTTGCAGTAAACGTGTATCTGTGTTTTGGACTGGGCCCAGAGCAATCCCATATCAAAACCAGAACATGGGTGTCTTCCCTCATATTCACTTCATAAAAAAAGGGTCCTTTGAATCAGAGAGTAACTCCAGCAAGGGCTCAGCTGTCTGAGGTGTACCTGCTGAAGCTCCTGCATGCAGCAGGATCGTACGACTGTCAAAGCTTCTGAATTTCAAAAGAGAAGCAGAATGAGACCAGGCGTAGGCTGCAGCTCTAATCTGTGCTTGGTAGCATCCAAGTCCTCTCCCATGAGTCACACTTCTGAGAACATTGTGGATTCTCTTTACCCTCTTGGGATTTTTCTTTTTTTTTTTTTTTGCCCTGGACTGCAGTCTAATACTTCTCTCACTCCTCATCTCCCTTCTGTGGATAAAATCATGTTTAATTTGAATTTTCCAGATGAAACCTAGAAAATCCACAGTTCTGATGTAGATACCTTCTGACATAGTTCATATGGGTAATGTTATATGTGGCCCAAGGCTGGAAATTGCTCTCTACCCTACCTACCAAATTCATCCCTGATGATAGCCCTGCCTTTTATGCTGATATCCGCACTCTTTCTTCCTTTCTTTCTCATACTAAGAATTGCATTTTAATCCATGATTCTGTCTTGTTGTGAGGCTGATAACATGACAAACCTGCTGCAGTTATCTTTGTCCTCCTCTAACTATATTCTATATTCCTCCTTTGACTGTATCTGCTGTTGGTAACTTGCTGCTCCTGCATACTCATTCAACCTATGGCTGTTTTTCTGTTTTTCCATTCACCAAGGTTCTCTAGATTTGTTCTCTGTGAAACATTACTCATTCTTTGTTGCTTAGTTCCCAACTTTAACTATCATATCACCACTCCTCTTCCCCATGCTCTCTCTGAGCCTTTCTGTGAATTCAGTGTTTGTTACTTCTACTGAAACACTTTGCTCAGTTTTGCTTTCCTCCTTCCAAAACCTTTTGCTCTGCCTCTCCCTGGAAGGTCTGTCTCACCAACTTTCTAGCTCTGATTCACTCTCAACAATGTCCTTTTTCTATCAAAATCATTCTGATGGAAGTGTGATGATCTAGGGGACTTCTTCCACCATGGATTTATTCTCTCCTCATTTTTTCCTCCTAGTGTAGTTAAATTCCATATGTGCAGACCCATCTTTACAGCTTCTGACTCAATCTTTTCCCACTGATCTTTTTTTTCTTCTGTGTGCAGATTTCTGATTCTCTGCCAGTGCGGTATAGTAAGACGTGTCCATCTGCTCTTCTCGCCTCATCTTTCCTTCCTCTATTGCTATCTCTTCCCTCTTCTTTCCATGGATACAGGAATTTCTCGCTTCCTGTGTTTATATACCATTCAGTTTATCCTAGAAATCCTGCCTAGCTTTTGTGACTTTACTCTCTCATTCTTTGCCTTAGTTTTTGCCTCTTATCTAGTTTTCTCTGAAAACACAAAAGCAGAACAATTGTGATATATTTCTGTTTAGAATCTCCAAGATGCTTTCTTACACATTATCACAGATAAAACTTGTCTGTTGCTTCCATGATTCCTATTTACTTGAGCATCTTTACCTTGTTTCTTGCTTGGCCTTGAGCTTCAATCTTTGGGTCTTCACTGGCTGCTTTTCTGTATCACATGAAACAAAATTCTTGTCTTCAGGGCACTCTTATCTGTACCAGGCTCTTGTGTTCTTGCTACAGAGATTCTGATTAGCTCATACCTGTCACTGGGACAGCCTAAGCCAAGGATGGTTTTGCTTTGTTATGTGCCCTTGCATGCACAGGATGAGACACTTCCTTTGACAAGGCTGCATTGTTATCCTGTTTCAAACCCTTCTTTACCTTTGTTTTGCTATAACTACCAAAATGTCCCTATCCTTCATAAGGTATTGTGTGCAATAAGGTAAAATGATGATGTGAAATTTGCTGCTATATTCATCACCAAACATAATGTTTACAATCTCCTTAGGTTCTGTAAGACTGATGAAACGGCAACCCTGTGGCATGGGTCTTAGCTGTTGAATCACCCACGTAAGGGTTATGATGAAAGCAGCTCTAATGAAGACATAACCTACACTACTGTCATCACCTGAGGTGCTTACACAGCACTGAGTGGATTCTGCATTTTGTTTGGTGCTTTATTACACGTTTTTAAACGAGTCTGATGTTTGTATGTCCCTAAAGCAGATGCTCTGGGTGTTGGTTCTTCTTGCCCTTGTCCAGCAGCCAGGATTTCTGCACCCCCACTGTTAGACCCACTGTAATATCCTTGTTCTTTTAATGCTTCTTTATAGAAGTCTAAAGGTCACCTCTAAAGCAGCTGCTGTGGCAGAGCCTGGGCTTAGTGAAAACGCTGTGAAGCACAGGCAGGTCCCAGGGCACGCCTGGCACTGCCCTGGGTTTTCAGCAACACAGCTCACAACAGAGCTGGTGTGGATGTGGCTCTGGTCAAGAGTCAGTCATTATTATGTATTGGTTGTGTTGATGCTCTTTCTCACTGTTTCACAGGCTTTTCTGGATGTTGCTAAAACAGGTAATGATTTAAATACCTATCAAGTACTTTAGGTATTAATGCTTTATGGATTTGTGTTTCCGACTTCCTGAAGTGAGTGAGGTGTGCACAGTTAACAGGAAAATAATCAATAGGTTCCTGTTGAATGCTTGGTTTATAAAGAATACTTTGTTTTCACTATAGGTTTTTATGTTTCTCTAAAGCTTGAATCAAGCCTGAATGCTAAATTTTGGCTGGGTGACATACTTAGCTAGTGGGCACCCCTAACTAGCATAACTTGTGTTGTGGTACTGCTAAAATGTGTTGGATATTTTCCAAACAATAGACAGAGATGTGATGTTTAAACCTATGAAGATGATATTCAGTCCAGCAAATCTGTTCCATTCTGTCAGTAACCCCTCAATTACATACTGAAAGGTCTAAACCTATAGCAGCAAGTCATTTTTTGGGGGGGGTTCTCCATTATTTCCTTGGAAAACTTCCTTCTGCCATGTGTCACAGGATGGCATCCCTAGGTGGCAACTCTATTACTTGAGCTCAGGTTTTACACCACAGATCTGAGTATTTCTATAAAATCCCAGTGAGAATGAGCAGATAAGTACCTAATGGCCCTCCCAATGATCCTTCTGGGAAGTCTGCTGGAAGCAGTTGTCTGCTGGGCTGGTAACAGTCCCTGCTGGTGATAATAAAGAGCTCCTGGTATGGTACTAGTTCTGGTCAATGCTCTTCTCATCCCCTGCTTATCAAATAATGAAATTTCTTTCTTCACTTCTCTGACTAACAGAATATTCATTTTAACTGCTGCAATAAATAAATCACAAAGACAGCAGCGTTCTCTGCTATGTTTTCTTGTTCAGCAATTAGACCTGGCCCATCCTTTGCTTTGGGTAGGATTATAGTGCCTTAAATATGTAATTAAAAGTTTAATTTTGTCATAACTGAACGTACAACTTCTGAGTATTTTAGTGTTCATCCTTACTATCTTTCTAAAGTATTTTAAAATTTCCCAAATCACTCTTTTTTCAAACAAAGCAGTCTTAATTTCTATCACAAGAGCTCATCTGTCAAGCTGAGACTTAGATTCAATGAAAAGAGTGAACAACACCAATAACATGTTGTTACCCTGCGTGTGGAAAGACAGAGTGAATATCAGATATTTCCAGAAACACTTGCAGGCAGACAGTTCAGGATCAGGTTTGGTGATTTTGGTTTATGCTCCTAGCCCTGCTTTGTTCAGAAGTGCCCAAGCCATTCTTGTACAAAAAATTTCCCCTGACATTTATTTAGAGATAGATATCTGACAGAGGTAATTTCAATGTGAGCGCTTTCTCAAGGCTTTGAGCAATGGACAACAGCAACCTAAATAATATATTGTCAGCCAACTGAAACAAAAGGTTATGCTATCAACTAAGAGGTTGGATTAAGAAAAAAAATGAATCCAGTTTTTCTTCCTCTATCACCTTTTTTCCTTCCTTTTCTATCAGATTTCAATGATTGTCTAAAGAGAATGTCATTACGATCTGTGGCCACTTTATTCCATAATAAATGGGCTTTAATCACCATACACTAAACAGTAAACTAATTTCTGTGGATTTGTTTCAGCCTTGCATTTCTAATGCATGAATGTCTGGGACTCTTTCTGGCTGCTTTCCTGGATTCAAAAATCTGGACCAATTTTCCCATTCCTTATGAGCCTCAGTTCCTCTCTGAAAAAAACCAAACCAACCAGAAAAGCCTGCTTAGTAGAGCACTTGACTTCCTCCCCAGTAAACTACCTTGGGTATTTCCTGATATATCACACTCCCTCATGTCTTCTCTTTCATTAATAGTGTAAGAAGTGATTGAAAGTTTAAAGCTGCAGAAATAAGGTTTTGTTAAAGTACAGGAATTCTCAGTGGATGTGAACAATCATTAGAAACTGATTACAGTAGGTTGGCTTACACCTGTAAGTCTCAGATATGTCCTGTGCCACTTCTTGCTACATTTACTTGCATTTTTTACATGGACCCATGTTTGAACAGGCAGCTCCAACCCCTTAAACTCTGGTATAAGTAAGGAGAAAGAAGTGGTCAGAATCAATTAGCTGGCAAAGGATAGCCTGGGTAAGGTTTTGCTCTGCTAGTGTATGGGCTGTAATAGTGACTTGACTATGAGTCCTGAATTAACAAAGATTGCCAGCAACTATAGCCAGATCTGCTGTGGAAAGCTTGCTGCAACCTTTTCAACTTCATTTGATTTTCTTAAATTAGGTACTACTGGGGAAAAATCATATGTATCATCTGGCTACTGGGATGAAAATACTGTAAAGACCCAAATAAGATTAGGCTCCCAAAGATGTGTGTGTGTGGGCTGGTGGTCATGAAGCTAAGTTATCAGACTACTGGTACCACTTGCATTTGAGGGATAATACAGCTTTGTGTCTACAATTCCAGCTGAAATTCTGTCTGCCAGTAGTATCCAGTGTGCACAGTCCTGTGCTGCCTGGGATAGTCACAGCCCTTGTCTTTATTCTCAGCCTGGCAACCGGCTCCTTTCTACGAGATCATGGGGGAAACATCTCTCAAGGCAGGTTCTGTAACTGCATTCCACGATGACATGTCAGTAGCTAATGCATCCAGAGACAATACTTGGATCTTTCCTTATGGAAATGTTTACAATTGAATCGTGTTGTGTCATTCTCCTTCCCTACTCCTCCCTCCCCTGGCTGCCGTTACTTGGGAACATGATGAGAAAGGGGGTAAGTGTTTGTGATTACACACAAATCAGATGGGTCGGGGCAAAGAGCAAACCAGCAATAATGCCTGGTTTTATTGGCTAGACATGGACGGCCAAAGAACATGCTAGTACTAAACAGCCTGCTCAGGTGAATGGGCTTCAACAGTTTATATAATAACCAGTGCAGAACTTCGTTCAAGTATCCTTCCCACTGCAGAAATTAACTGTGTAGCATTCACTGCTCCTTTGATCATGGAAACAGATCACTGTTAGCTCAGGATTTGGGCATGTTATTTTATCCTGGGGGAAAAAACTACCCATTTTAGTCATGACAAGGCAACCCATCTGTGTCATGAGATTTAACAAATATATTTTCTTAACATTTTGAGCAGCTTCAATTGTCAGAACGCAGATGTATTAGTTTAGATACATATATACAGTATAATCTGGTCATTCAAATAATAAGATTTCTTTAAACAAGCTTTAGACAAGTGTGCACAGTGAAAGGAAGCAATAGGGCTTTCCGTTGGAGTAACTGAAAAGACTCTTATTTAATTAGAAACTTACAGCCATGAAACACTTGCATGTTTAATATGAAACCTGTTTTTAAACATCAGAACGAATTCTAGACTGCCTTATTTTCTGAATGTATTCCAAGAAAATGTAAACCTTATGAGAGGAAGTCACCTGTTTGTAGCCAGGACAGTAAAGTGGAGAACGTAATTGTTTGTGGAGTTATTCTCTTCCTGAATTTTAAAAGGTATTGACTGTGAGAGTGGAAGGTATTTTCCTCTGTACATGGGACAACTTACTCAAATAAATCAAACTTTCTAACTGCAGTGACTATTTGAAAATAGTATCTACTACTCTGCTTTACAAAGTGGTAACATCACCTCAGTGTATTACTACTTTAAATAGTGATATCCAATTATCATTGCAATGTATGCAATAGGAATGACTAGAAGCCAAAAAACAAAGGAAATTCAAGAATGTAGAACTCATTCATGCTTACATACTCCTGGTCTTCCCAACAAGGAGATCCTACTCCATCTTTTTCTGTGTTAAACATATTAATGAATGGCAAACAGAATAGCTGATATGTAAAACACTGTGAGACACGAATGGTGCATCTGAGTGTGTTGTGGAAATGCGCAGTAGGAAATACTCTACAGAATGTATGAGCTGAATGGAGAGAATAATTTTTTTCTTGAAAGTGTCTTTCTACCAAACCATTTGTCATGAGCGTTTTGAGGCCAATAACATGAAGTTTAAAAAAAGTCTGCTTGTCTTATAAAGGCATAAAATCTCCAGATTTATCCTAAGTACTCGTGTATTTTGGAAGGAATCTGTGTCCTCTTGCTGCTTGTTGCTAGCAAGCCTCTTTTGTTCAGGATGAAACTAGAATAAAGAGAGGAGAGGGAGTCCCATTTGTGCTTCTTGCAAAATTTTTCATCTATAATCACAGAGATGTGTAGAAAATGTCATAAAGAATTCAACAAGTGGTTTTATCAATGACATGAAAATGAAGCCTCCGATGATGAGGACTTAAAGGAAAACCAGTTTGAAATGTTCTGAACATGGCAGAATAAGCATGATTAATGGAACCAACTGTAAGTTCTATATAAGTAAAATAAGAACCTGGCCTGATACCTAATACAGTAATTTCATTCTCTCTGTGTGGCTGAAAAGTTACATTAAGAAACAGCTTCCTCAGCTCTTAATTTTTCATCTTCTGTGACCATTGGAAAAAGTCAATTATTTGAAGACAGTGTAACTTCTCATTTGGGAGGGTTTTCCTTTCCACATCTTCAGAGTAAGTAAAGTTGTGCTAATTGCCATTCTATTAATGTGTACATGCCATTATTTTAATTTTCCGCTGCCTAATCTGTTCTTCATGTGCTAATGTCCTTCTGTCACGCACAGAGAAGCAAGAAAAATAGGGCTGATATTAAGCCTCTCTTGTAGAATTTTAGACCAGGTAATAGCAATACATGGTGCATTTGGGGCAAACGATTTGGATGTCTTTATATTCAAGATACCCCATGTGATCCATACAGGCAGAGACCACAGATAAGCATTTCCAGCTTCTGTAGAGGTGACTCTATGTGCTGACTGGACAACTAGAACAACTCAGAGTAAGGTTGTCATGGTTAGTTACACAGTTAAGTACATGAGGTTGCAAGTATTTGTAGTTTAATTTCTATTCTCACAAAAGCCAGGGGTTCAACGTCTGCCTTGGATCCTTCTGTCCCTCTCCTACTAGTGTGGAATCCTCTTTCTCAACATGTATTTCAATGCATTGTTACATCTACATTGAAATGCTGGTAAGTTCAAGCAGGAAAAACTTCTAGGGCAACTTTGAAAATGGCATTTGAGAGACTTAGTTTTATTAAAATGTAGTAGGAATTTTATTTCTTTAGTTGACTGAACTTTTGCTTAAGCCTACCTCTGAGAACATCTCAGTGGCTAGTTGGTAGAAGTACTTACTGAAGGCCCTCTGGACACAAATAACCAGACAAAGGTGCCAAGGTGGGCAGGGCCAGCACTTGGGGAGGAAGCTGTGACATCTGTGGTTCTGCTGCCCACTGTGCTCAGAGCTTGGTGGGAGCAGCAAGCCCTTCCTAGGAAAGAGGCAGATTATCCCCAATCAGTTATTAGCAATGTGTTTTCCCTCTGTGAGAGGTAACTGCTTCCTGCTGTTGCCTTCTGCAGAGTTCCAACTAGCAGGCTTAACCTGTAATTTGGGAAGGAATAATTGCTCTAACAGTCACTGAAAAGATGTCAGCGTTGCTTGGGATGGTGTTTCCTGTGC
Source organism: Acropternis orthonyx (assembly GCA_035583155.1). Lineage (NCBI taxonomy): Eukaryota > Metazoa > Chordata > Aves > Passeriformes > Rhinocryptidae > Acropternis > Acropternis orthonyx. The sequence continues at coordinate 2,799,185 of JAWWEU010000037.1, read as the reverse complement.
TTTTTCTAAGAAAAATTCACCTTGTAGTCACTGTTCACTTTTAGCGTACCTCAGAATTTCCTGTATTGAAAATGGGAGAGAGGAGGCTTAACCTGCCTATAGGAAGGAGCTTACAAAGTTTATTGTAGTAGTTCATTTCTTTATTGATTAAGCAGGATGCAGGTAGTGTGTTTAACAGTACTGTTCTCCAAGGAGGGGGAAAGATCTGGTACTATATTCTGCAAAGATCAGTAACTCTTCCTTTTACAAAATCATGAAACAAAGTTAATCAGCTTGCTTTGCTTCCTAATTTAGTTATTTAAATGTTCGGTGCAAATAGATAAGATGAAAGAAAACTCAGTAGGACATCTGTCCAGTACAAGATGTTGATATAAATAGAGAGACTGTGAAAAGTAGTTGTGAGTCTGTTTTGTTTTCTACTTCAGAAAAACCAGTTGGAACAGGACTAGGCACGAAAAGCACTGCCATAAGCTCTTGCTGAGGGAGAAACTGGGGCACAGCTCAGCACTGTTTGTTTTCATGTAGGTTTAGATAATAAAACACAGAAAGCTGAAAGGGAGATTTGATTTACTATTGTTCAGAAACCACATTTCTTAGGTCTGCAAGCTTCAGCTGTCCCTATGTTTTTACTGTAGTTTTAGGTATTTGCTTTTCCTTACATATTTTTCCACCTGTATTTTCAGTTTGGCATGACAAAAGGTTTAGGAGTCTAGAAAAGGAGAAAGTGAGTGGCTTGCTGCAAGAACCAGAGTCTCTCATTTCATTCATTGCTTTTCTCATTGTTTGGCAGGTGGAAAGCACGGATTTACAAAGCTGAACTGGATCAGCTGAAGAAGTGGGTGAAGAGAAACAAAGCAAGTCCAGTACCAGTGAAAAGAGCTTCAGCTTTATCTCACAGCATCATCACACCAACCAGAGAATACAATCGGAGGACAAGGAGAACAGAGAAGGTGACAGTGTGACTCCCTACCTCTGGACAGAAAGCAGCAAAATAATTATGCAGAACAGAAAAGGGTATTTGATGGTTCTAGACAAACTGTGGCAAAGGGAAGTGTCCTGTCATTGACAGGAATGTGCCACAGTTTATGCACTGGAAAGGGGAGTGCCATGAGATCTACTGGAGAAACTATTTCTGTGGTTGCGTATCTACATGTGTTTGCCTCCCTGCTGGGACTGAATTAGGTGGCTGTAGGCACCGTGGACCATCAGGTATTGAAAAGTGACCTTTTTTCCCATTCAGGGCGTACCTGGCACGAGAACTGAAAGGCACCGCAGATCCGTTTTCAGAGACGCAAACAGAGTGAGCCAATCTCCAACGTTTCCCTTCTGTACCTGCCTGCTGTACCATGGGATGTCGGCAAAGCTCGGAGGAGAAAGAGGCAGCGCGGCGGTCCCGTCGGATTGACCGCCACCTGCGCTCTGAAAGCCAGCGCCAGCGGAGAGAGATTAAACTCCTCCTCCTGGGTACCAGCAATTCTGGGAAGAGCACTATTGTAAAGCAGATGAAAATCATTCACAGCGGTGGCTTTAACTTGGAGGCCTGTAAGGAGTACAAACCTCTGATTATCTACAACGCCATTGACTCTCTCACACGTATCATTCGGGCTCTGGCCACCCTGAAGATAGAATTCCACAATCCTGACAGAGCGTATGATGCTGTGCAGCTTTTTGCCCTGACGGGCCCAGCCGAGAGCAAAGGAGAGATCACCCCGGAGCTGCTGGGGGTGATGAAGCGGCTGTGGGCAGACCCCGGCGTGCAGGAGTGTTTCTGCCGCTCCAACGAGTACCACCTGGAGGACAACGCCGCCTACTACCTGAATGACCTGGAACGCATCGCAGCACTGGACTACATCCCCACGGTGGAAGATATTCTGCGGTCTCGGGACATGACCACAGGGATTGTAGAAAATAAGTTCACCTTCAAAGAGCTGACTTTCAAAATGGTGGATGTGGGTGGACAGAGATCTGAACGCAAAAAATGGATCCACTGTTTCGAGGGGGTTACAGCAATAATTTTCTGTGTGGAGCTGAGTGGATACGACTTGAAGCTGTATGAAGATAACCAAACAGTAAGTGCACTTTCTGCTTGTTGTTGTCTTGCCTTCTCTTCCTTTCTCCCTCACCGGTATATGGCCTTTTTTCTCCCTTTCCTCCCTACCCTTCCAAGGCAGTAATCCTGGAGTTCCCAGCCCTTTATTTCCTTCCCCTCACCCTCAGTATTTAGGAAAAAGCCAGAAGCTATGATTCCTTTATTTGGATAGCTTTCCCCACTGGACAGAGGGAGTTACTTCATGTTACTTTTGAGAAATGGAGGTGCTCTTCACATGACAGCAAATCGATTATTTTTTGGTGCCTTTTAGCTAAATATTTACCTGGTTTAGTGTTCCTTCAAACACCACTTAAAAGGTAGGCAGCAGTGACATCCTGATGTACAGGGATAGTTTGTCTGGACACCATGTTTGCAGGCCCAGGGAAATTTTGAAGCTCAAATAGTAATAAATAACAGTTTTCTCCCCCTTTTTTCTGGGCTTTTCAATTGGAATTTGGGATGAAATTAATTTTAAAAAGTAATAACATCTGGGTTTTAATTAGAATGAAACTGTTTTAAATTTAAAATTGTCTTTGTCTGGTTTTGGTTATACGGCCAATTTGCCCTGTCCAAAGAACAGCTATTTCTATTGAATACCCTTTACTGCTGTTTGCTTCTGGTTATCTCAGCACACAAGTACAGTAACTGTGGAAAATATATGAATACTTATGCATATGCAAGTATGTGTTTGCTATCACTTTCAGGTTGCCTGAGTTAAGCTTTATAGGGTTCCACTAGGACTTACTTTTTGGCAGCCTTGTAAAACATGCTGTTAAGAGCAAGGAGTTTGTGGGTGGGAACACATAATGATTCCGCCATCTATCAATCCCCAGCCATGGTGTGTTTGTTTGACAACAGCGGCCTTTCAGGAAGAATTAAAATCTATACTGTAAAATCAGGACATTAACCTTAAAATTATGCTCCTTCTCTTGTACTCCTTTTACACACCTTCAGTTGTTTTACATGTAGAAAGCTTGTCCACCAATATCAGCTCCTGGAGAACACCAGAACCCTTGTTCTATTACAGCAGGTGCATTACCTAAGTGGTGTTGAGGAGGAAATTGTTCCAAGACATTTTTATACGATATTTCAAATCTAACTGGACCTCAGTAAGTTTACAGAAGGGGATCTTTCAGCCGGGTCTAATGATCTGGTTTGGGCAGTCCTCTCTGGAAGAGTGTTACCGATCAGCATTAACTGTTTTTCTTGAACCTCACCTAAGCTTGATAAAACTTTTCTGAAATACTTGAATTTTACTGTAAGTGAAATATGCATTAGGAGCACTAAATCTTTTTACAAAGATTTTTTCTTATTAGAAAGGAGCTAAGTGACAAGTTTGAGAAGCAGTCATACTAGGTCATGAGAAATTTATGGCCAGGGAAATTTACTGTAAGAAAAAAAATTCTTACCTAAGTTTAGTAGCTTTGTGTTTGTTGTTGTGTACTCCCTCATTGTCTCCATGTGTTTGAGGCCATTCTGTGAGTATGGAATTCTTTCTTAAATGATTTTTGCCAGCGTATTTCCAATAATCCTTGTTGGCACTGTTTGAATTGGTCCTTTTTTGTTGGTATATCTTACCACATATGTATTATTCCAAGGGTTGGACTCGATGATCTTGGAGGTCTTTTCCAACCCAATCGATTCTATGATTCTATTTCCCTATTCTTATCTTCTGTAGTGATTTTTACAGCTTAAAAACTGCACTTCCATTTTCTTCTCTGTACTACTCTGGTAAACCATTCCACTGTCCTACACGTGGACTTACACTTCATTATCTGGAGATTCTTGTCTTGGTATTAGTGCCTTCTGATTGCAAAATATTTCTAGATCTGATTTTTGTTTAGTAATCTCCTCTTGACATGAGACAAGCATTGCCCTTAATTTTCTCTTTGTTTACAGATATACTAGGAAAAGCATATCTTTTTGCTATCTAGACCCTGCCTAGGAGTTAGTTGGTTTGTTGCAGTTCTTTAGACTTTTTCTGCCTTGCTCTTCAGATTTAAAATTCAGAAAGAACTAGGTTACAGGGGAAAAAAATCAATGTACTCTGAAAAATCTTCATGGATGTGGGTCCATACAGGACGAACACTGGTTCCTACATTGGTACATCACAGGAACTGCAACACTGAGACTGCCACACATGAGGAAAACCCTACAAAGAACAGTGTTGCAGAGTCTAAAATGCTTCCTGGTGTGGTATCTATAGTGAAGAGAACTGTTAAATAAAACCAGTCCACTGCCAAACATAACTTAGTGCTTGAGAGAGCGTGTAAGAATCTGGCTGGTTTCTAAACTGTGAAAGCTGAGAAATGATCTGTATGGATATGATCCCTTCAGCAATCCTGCTGACAGAAGTGGGTAAATGCTCTGCCTGAGCTCTGTCTTTATTGAAGATGTGTTAAAATAATGATTGACAAACGTGGTAAAAGCCGAGGGGAGGCTCAGTGCTGCACACTGGGGCTGCTCACTGGGGCTGGCTCATGGGGCCTGCTCGGTGTGAGATGGATCGCTGTGGTGACACCCACGTGCAAAGGGAGAACAAACAATGCCCAAACTATCAGGTGCCTGGACAACTTCTCCTTTGAGTGTAATTTTAAGTGACAAGTTAAACCTTATGCTCCTGAAAACAAATGACAGAAGGGGAAGGCAGAATTTTTCTGGGGCTTTTGTCTTTCTCCTGCTATGCGTTATTCTGGTGAACATCCCTTGCAGGGCCAAACCCACCTGAGCTGTAGACCTGGGCAAACGAATATTTTGCCTTGGCTGTTTAACATGTGATATTTACCTGCTTACTAAAGAGCAAGATAGTGAAAACTGCAATGCTTCTTTTTTTTTCCCCCCCTCCACCTTGTAAGCTTTCTTCTGGCACTCTGTAACAATATTTTCCCTGTTTATCTAGGGTTATCTGCAAATGTGATCTGGGTCTGGTTTCATTTCCACAGTGTCTTTGGAGGTTATTTCCTTCATAGCATAATAAATATAGCTGGATCTTTCCATGCACCATACCTGGTTAGCATGACTCAGCTGGGTAACAGCTGCTGCTTCTTTTGACACAGTTGCAAAATTGGTTTGTAAAGTACCTGTGGAATGCTATTGATTTATTGTAAGATTATTATTCTTGACCAACACTCTGAGGAGATTGCCTTAAGTTTTCATATCCCCATGCTGCTTTCTTCTCTATTATATCAAATAAATTACTTGTTGTAGCTTTCATGGTCCTTAGCAGCTGATTGACCCATTCTATCTTTTATTATATATTAAGATGTCATCTCTGGCCTTTCATAATGTCAAATTATCAAATGATCTTTTTTTTTTGGCCTTCTTACATGAATGAATATTGCCAGTATCAGACTGTCAAAGCCTGCAAAGTGTTGCTGTGAGGTTTATCCATTTAATGTAAACAGACCAATTCCTAAGACAGAGGGTATTGAAACCTAAAGGTAAACAAATATATTTGTCACTGTAGAGCAGTGGGCTTAATTAAAAGAGATGAATTGGAAGAAATTTAGGGAGACAACAACAGAAAGACTTCTACCTGTTTTGGAAGAATATGGCAGGAGAGTGATGCTGTATTCCTGCAGCATTCCTGCAGTGGACCTACTGAGTACTATTTGCCTGCTTTGGTATCCAGTGTTGGTTGTCAGACTGGGGTCTGAATTAGATGACTAAATTTCCCAGTGTATTTAGGTAACCAGGGAATGGCTCAAACCCCCTATGAGAAATGCCCCAAAGCTGATGTAACTCTGGTTTTGGTCTCTGTGACAGGCTGTATTCAAAACTCCTAGACTAGGTAAGCATCTGACTGCCACAAAAATACTAATGTGGGCTGTGTTTATAAACCTCAGGTCCATCCAGTGGGTAGAGGTGTTGATACAATCTCTCATATTACTGTCTGTTATCTACTTAAAAATCACAGTGAATAGGAACATGTCAATATGAAAAAAAAAAAGTTCCACCTTGGTCTGGAAAAACAGCTACTTTGGGATATTTTTGGAACTGTCTAAGCTGTAACAACTCTCTGTGGTATGCCAGCCCCGGAGAGAGTAGTGGAGTCCAATTAGCCTTAAAAACAAGCAGAAATGCTGGAACAAAGGAGGATCCTTGCTGTTAATACAGCTTCAGAGGGAGTTTTGGTGGTGGTAGATTTTTCAGAACTTTCTTCCATTACTACAAGTCCATATTTTAGGTAAATATATTCTTCTACAATTTTTTTTTTACCCCTGGTAATACAAATGTAATTTGACATAGTCCTGAGCTTTCTGTATTGGGGGGTTGGCAATCCAAAACCCCTTCATGATGTTAGAAGATTTCATCAGTATGTATTTCCCATATATATTTCTTGGTGTGTCCAGAATCCTCACTGACTCAGAAGACAACTGGCTTTGTTTGCTAATCTGGAAAACATAACTAATGGAAATGTATTCACATGTCTTATTGCTAATGTGTGAATTTAAAAGGCTCCTTGACTGAGAAGAATAGACACCTGACACAGCTCTTGTACCTGGGAATGCAGAAGGGTGCTGCATCTTGAAATGGAGGTGGAAGAGAATGTTTCTAGTCACTGTTACTCAGTGGAGTTGGTACCTCACTGCTCAGAGGGCAAGAAAACAAAAGACTGAGCTGAAATTTTACTCCTGAAATGCCACAGCACTCGTTCTTGCTGGCCAATGACAAAATCTCTCCTAGAACAGTCACTTACTAAAACTGTCTGGTTTAAACATCTGTAACAGAAGAACTCATAAAACATTTGACAAGCTACAGCAAAGAAAATTGTGTGGCATGACACAAGAAAGCTGGAAGTGATCTTGAATACCAAAAGCCCTCCATGGTTTGACAGGATTAGTAACAAAGACAAACCAAAACAGTCAAATACTACAGCTGGCAAAACCCTGTTTGAAATCTGAAAATCCCAAGTACCCGTTTTTGAAAAGCTTCACAAGGTGAATAGCAAATCCTTCATTGTGTTGTAGTTATTACTGTTAACATCATGGTACTTGTAATTTATTCAAGAATATCGTTTGTTGTTAGTGTAATGCACACACAGGTCAAAGAACTCGGAGAGCTTGGTAACCTAGGATAGAACATGCAGGCATGTGAAGAAATACGCACAGGAACAAATGAGGATCTTACAAGGGCAAGTAATGCCTTGGCAAGTTGGTAACTCTGTGTATGTTGGTTGTTGGGTTTGGTTTGGTTTTTTGGGTTTGGTTTTTTTTTTAAGGAACAAGGAACTACACAGAGAGATGAATCCAGAAGCTGAAACTATTTTGAAACTTTGGAAAAATTTTTTTTGACTAAGACTCTTCCTGAGAGAAACAAGGGTGCTGTGGCTTTCTCCTTCCACAGCTGGGAATGAAGGCTTGTCCTGAACAAACAGCTGATTAGAGGTGGCAGGAGCAGGGTCTGCTGTGCAATTCTTTCTGTGTAAGGAGATAGCAGGAGGAGCAGTAGATGGTCATCAATTTACACTGTTTTACATATTTCTAAATTATATTAAAAAGTTGCTGTTCAGTCTGACCTACTACTGCTATTTTCAGTAGTGCTGTTACTGATATTTATTTTTCTATACTCTGCTTTAACAGGAAATTTCCCTTTTTCTAATGCTGAAAGACTAAATCCTTGGAGAAGTTTATCTTATATATCACTATCGTCTTTGGAACTAGTCTTGGACTATGCCAGGCACAGGTATTAAACAGGTCCTACCCATTTGCAGAGACGTAGTATTTGGCATTTGTTGCTGTGGTTTTTTTACTGCTTCCCGCCTTTTTTTTTTTTTTTTTTTTTTTTGGATTGTGTGCTGCCAAGACTGAATACATAACCCTGCATTTTGGAAAGACTTTTGAGTATCAAAGTGCCTTTTTTTTTTTTTTAAGCTATTAATACACTCAGTTAAACTTTTAACTTGTCAACCAATGACAGTGTCCCCTGATTATACTTCAAAATTAGCAGACAATGAATAACTCCTCTACTCCAATTAATTCAGTTCTCTAACTCCTGTCACTTACTTTTTAGATATTTAAGCTTGATACTGTCCTTTCTTTCCATTATTGAACTGATTGAAACAGCTTGCTTTCAGTACGCAGTCCACACATTCCCTGTGTGCTTTTTCTCATTATTTTCCAGTTTATCATATTTTACTTTACAAATAGGAACCAACCCCCAACTATTTATCATCAGTAGAAAGAAATTATTGGGAAGAGCTTAACAGAGTTTTGCATAAAATTAGAAGGAAGAATCCCTCAGTCCCTTGGTTATGAGCAGAAAGCTTGTGACTCCACTGATTTTATGGAGTAACATGATGGTATGTCACACATATGTTAACACTTCCCTCAGGACAGACTGGCCCCTCCACTTTAACCACCTTATGTTCCCTCCTTGTGCAGTTTCCCTGGAAACACGGCGTGGGGGGCTGTCAGAGCAGTGGACAAGGAGCTTCAGCCATGTCCTGCCAAAGCTCCCAGTGTTTCCAGCAGTCAGAGCTTTCTCTCTGCAACTCTGACACAGCAGTGAGGTTTTATTTCCATTAATATTTGCCAAAATCAGTTGGAATTCCACTGGTGTAAATGCTTATGCAGTAAGGCCCTGATAATACTGATTAAGACTGGACTTGTCAGAGTACACTTGTTTTTATAATGCCTTTTAGTAGCAGGTATTCCAATAGCATGGATTCTCCTGGCAATGATACAGAGGGATGGGTCTAAGAGCAGCTTGCATAGTGCCTTTGCTATTCTTCAGAGATCAAATGAAAGCAACAACTAGAAATAAATAAATGACCCCCCAACAACCCACATATGGAAAAAGGACAGCAATCCAACTGAATCGGAAATGTGAGAGGTTAAAAAGGAGGTTACAGATATGTTAAAAAAACCAAAATGAAAGGTTGACAAGACTTAATGCATTGTGGCTGTGCCTGAAATGTCCTGGAGGCAGTGTTCTGCAGAGCATCTGGCTGTCACTGCTACCCAGAAAGCCAGACTGAGACTTACAGCATTTAAAAAGGTTTCAAAAGGTTAATTAGTTTTGTAGAACTAAAAAGATTGTGAAGTATCTGCTTAGTGTATAAATACCTGAAGGAGCAAAAAATGCTCACTGGTTAAAGAAATGCATAATCTAATGGAGAAAGGCAAAATAAGAACAAATGGCTGGAAGCAAGGGCAGATAAATACCAATGTGAAAGAGTGCTTTTTTAATTTTATTTCTTTTAAGAAGGAGGCTGAACCAGTTGGACCAGCTCTTTTCTGGAAGCTGAGGTTTAGTCCACCAGCCAGGTCAGCTCCAAATGACCAGGCTTAGGACAGGGAGAACCCAACAGACGGCAATAACTGTAGTTGTGATAAATGGAAGCTAAACCAAAAGATGCAATGTTTGTGATGCACTCAGTTTAATATTTATTTAGATAGAGATAAAATAGAGTAATAGGAGTTTGGGAACAGAAATTAGATTCTCAGTCAATTTCTGCTATATTTTTTCAAGGATGAAGCAGACTGGGGATACGTGGTAGGATGCACTAAAAGCCAGGGAAAGCGTGAGTGAGAATGAGAGCGAAGGCCAACAAGGTGGATGTCATGGTGGGAGTCTGCTGAAGGCCATCCAAGAGGGAGGTGAAATATTCTACAGCACCTGGGAGAAGTCTCACAATTACTAGTCCTTATTCACATGGGGAACTTCAACTCACCAGGTCTCTGCTGGAAATACAGCCCACACAGTGGAGCAGGAACAGTCTAGGAGGTTCCTGGAGTGTGTGGAAGACCTGATGAAGGAATCAAGTAGGGCAGGCACTGTGCTGAATCTTGTTTGTGAACGGAGGACTGGTGGGTGATGTGGTGGTTGGAGGCTGCCTTGGGCACAACAGTCATAAAATGGTAAGAGTTTTTGACTCTGTGAAATTAAAGAGGGAGGTTGGCAAAACGGACACCTTGGCCTTCTGGAGGGCAGACTTTCTGCTGTTTAGGAGCCTGGGTGGCAGAGTCCCTTGAGAGTCAGTCCTGAAGGGCAAAGGAGTCCAGGAAGGCTGGACATTCTTCAAGAAGGACATTTTTAAAGGCACAGGAGCAGGTTGTCCTCAGGTGCCAAAAGATGACCAGCGGGGAAGACGACCTGCCTGGCAAACCTGTGTGGTCGTGGCTTGGACAGGTGTGCCCGTTTAATAAACCATCCTGCAAAATATGCAGTTAGATGGTGAAAATCACTATATCATCATATATGTGGCTTCATAGTTGAAATCTTTGTTTTTCTGAAGAAGTACTGGGAAATTGTATAGAATTCCACCAGATTGTATTGTAGATGCTGATTATATTTTATTGACAATATTTTTCAAGTAACAAAAGTGAATGAAAATATTATTACCACTGATTTTAATATGAGCAAAACCAGGCTCCAGATTTTAATTCTTTGTCCTTTGCTTTCCTGATTAATACTTCTGTATTTCTGTGCTCTTTGCATTCATTATTTGCTGTGAGGAAATTGCTAATTTTTATTAGTATAAATTTTCTTTATTAATACTGCACATTGTCAGTTGTTTCCTTCATTGGTAAATAGATCCTGGATGACAGCTTTATGAATCAGTAGATGACTTCCCTATTTAGGAACCAGTTTTATATGCATTTTGTTGCATTGCTCAATGTATAGGCAGGGAAGCCCTTGTACAATAGAGGAGGGTGCAGACTTGTAGGACAGTGATTTAAGGTGAAGCAGAGTGTAAGATAAATTTAAGGAGAATTTGGACTGTAATGTAATTCTCGAAGAAACACTGGAGCCATCAGCTATAAACACATTTACAAAGAGAACAGATAACCTATATACAAGATTGCTCCACTTTGAAAGCAGAGAAAGCAGCTTCACAGAAATGTACAGTGAAACAAGGCTGTCAATTCACAGCCTCACAAGGTATCACAAGTGCAGAGTCTTTACTTTCGGTGACCTGCATATTATTTCCTCAGTCCCTTCTTTTCCACTTCCAATATTCTTCTCAAAATCCTTTTCCATGGAACATTGTCATTACAGATTGCAGCTTACTGTCTTTATCAACAACTTTCTTGTATGCAGAAAACTCCTACAACCGCGAGTATCTTCTAAAGCATCACCTTCTAATAGGGCATGCCTGGCATGAACCACTTCAGTTTCTACTGAAAGAAGGTTGGAAGGGGGGGTGTGGGTGGTTGTTATTCCATTGCATGCAAACTTACATGGGGAAAAAAGAGAAAACAGACACAAAGCCCTGAAAAAGTTTGATTTTTAAATTAAACTGGAATTTCAAAGTCTTTGGCCAATTTCCTATATTTTATGCTTTTTATTGGATGACAGACACTATCCCAGAGTAACTGAACCCCACCTGAACTCCAGAGTAACTGAACTCCATCCAAATGACGTGGTGCATTTAAAGGGCAGTTTAAAGAGCCTCAGCCTGTGAGGAAATGTAGAACAGGCCCAACATAGATCAGTTGTCTTGGTCACTGATGAAGTGAAATAGGCTGATGCCTTTAGTGAGAATGGTGTAAATTGTCAGTCTGTTTGGATGCCCATCTATTCATAAGCAACAATGTAAAATACTGTTAGAAAATAATGCTTTGGGAGATTTTTCTACTCTAGTTCCTATAGCAGTCTTGGCCGATTTCTAGCAAAAATAGTGCTTATAGCAAAAAGGAATTAATTTAGTTGTCTAAAACAGATTAGAAAAGACAATAACAACTCAGTGTAAAAGCCTCTAATTAGAGAGTTCTGCACAACAGTTTTGCAGAAAATTCACCCTATCCTCAAGAAAATCCTTTGAGAATGTTCTAATCTAGCTAGTGGTAAAAATCCAGTATCATGTGCTACTTTTTAAACTTCCATTTACTAGTAATCCTGCACTTACCCAGGGTACTGGTTCAAGATCTATTTCACATGCCCCTTAGCAAATTGTTACTTGTTCAACAAGTGAACAGAAACGCTGCCAGGTTTATATTATGGTATCAAATCCTTCCAGTAAGGAAATGAAAAGAATTAGTATGTCAAAAGGTATTTAAGAATGTATCCAAGACATTTCAGGAGAAATCAGGGACTGTACAGCTATGAAATAGAGAAGAAAAAAAATCTGGCTTTTCCCAGTTTGATTGATAAATCAGCCTCCCTCATCAATATGATTGTTTTCATGACTGCAGCACATTGACTTCACGCCATTGTGCCACTTCTTTCAGGTGACATAGATTGAGAATAGTTCCTGCTAAAAGGGCATCAGTTTCACAGCAGGACCATGTCAGGTGAAGTGAGGCTTTCCAGCAGAGAGAAGATGAGTTATAAGATAAAGTGTCAGCTCACCCAAATGATTGTATATTGAACTTGGAGGTCATGCATATGGAAGGCTGCAGATAGTTTCCCACTGTTTACTGCTTGGTATCTGAAGTCTTTGCCCATTCATAAAACCTTTGAAAGAATCTTGCTTTTTTCCCTTCACTTTTTAACGCCATATTAAAAATTATTATCTTAAAGATAGGTAATATAAATTAGTTTTCAGTTTTGCACCAGAGGCAGAAGGATTCATAAATAATCTGGTTTTAACATTTGTGCAATAATATTTTTGCTGAAAGAGTTCTGTCCCATGTTTTGGGTTTTTCTGCTCCAAAGCTGCCAGCATCTGGCTTTAGTGGAAGGGAACTAGGAGTGATTAGACAGAGATTTAGTTGAAAACTATTCTTAACAAAGATTTTACAGATGGTATAATTTCAGGTTCAACTTAATGTGAAGATTTGAGAGAAATTACAGTCCTTTGTTCACTGGGGATTTCACAATGTGCCTTCTGGGTTTACCTCACACAAAGGGTTCTAGAGCAGGCTCACTAAGGAGTGATTGGTGATTTTTGGAACAGTTTGACAAATGCTTTTTTAAAATTCTACTGTTTCCTCTATCATGAAAATGATCATCCACTGAACAACAGAGAAATTACATGATTATCCAGAAGTGCAAGCTGGAAACCAAAGGGTTTTCTAAGGTAATAAATTCTGGACATATAATACCTCCAACTGTTCTTAAAATAAAGAGATGAAGTGATATCTGTGTCACCTTCCTCATCCAGCCCTGATTAGGGCATGTGGCATTTCTGGTGGCACAAAAAAGAGAAAAGTTTAAAAAACCCCAAACAATATGACTGACACCTACAAATGCACCTTCCAGAAAGAACAATTGAGCTGCTGCTGTCCACATCCTCTAATGTGGTTACTCAGAGTATCTTTTCTTCAGTAGTTGCTTTGTGTCCTGCTGTTCTTTCTTGATGCTCATCAGACCCACACACATGAAACATCCTTGATGTTCCTTTTGATGTGAACCTCTTGATTGGGTGTTGGGATTCGTGTCATACATTGCCATGGAAGGAAGAGCCTAGTTCCTAGAGCTGAGGCCTGAATGGCAACATCATAATGCAGAACTGAATAGGAAAGGATGGGTATTATTTTTTAAATTTTAATTATTAAACTTCACAGATGCAGTCAAAATAGCATATCTGCTGTGAATGTACAATTCCTCAACTTCTCTGTAGTATAACGTTCCTTTTCTGTGTTATAAACCCCTCATCTCCACTGCTCTTCCTTGATTGTTCTATCAACTTGCGTCAGTGGCTTAATCTTCCTTGTTCTGTCTCGCTTTTCTCAGTTCCGAATGTGTATAGCTTATTAAAAAAAATCTTCTTGAAGGAGATATTTCCTTAAACACTTTTTGTAGCATAAAAATGTCTCAGAGTATTTGTTGCATGCAGAGCTTGGATAAGAGGTTCAACAGACTGGTATCTTATATTTTTTGAGTATCTTTCAAATAAGGATTTACTGACAAACATGCCTGAAGTCAGGCTGATTTTATAGATGAAGGCTAATAAACATTTTGATAGATCGTCATTGGTATGCACTTGTCATCTGCCTTACGATGTACAGGTTTTTTTGAGAATAACTTCATGCAGACAAATCAATACAACATTCCTGATTTCCACTGCTTAAAGTGATAGTGCTGTTGTTTTGACATATTGAAGTGTTTATTTTTATAAAGTTATATTTTAAAAATGCAATTGTTCTTGGAAAATGAAAAACACACCAAGTCTCTACACAGTAAATATTGTAATAGCAAGGTTTGAAATTATACCTGTATTTACTGTTTGTTTTCCATAGGTTTTAAAAGTTGTCTTTACATGACATACTGTGTTCCATTCTCCTCAGGGTCAAAATATTTTAGTGGAATCCACCCATATAATGGTCTTTCAAGGACTGGAGCTTATATTTTGAATCAGAAACCCAGATCTCCTAGGACAGAAATGCTTATTTATACTATTAGAATAAATTCAGACATGCTCAGGATTCAAATCTATGTAAAGAGTAAAATAACCAAAACAACTAGTCTAAGTAAGATCCATGAATAAAAATGTAGATAAATCAGTATATTTCCTGCTTCCAATTATATTTTCTACCATTACAAGAATGTTAAAGTTTTATGGCTATTTTAGAACATGAAATGTTCTCAGAGTTTGGAAGTATGAGTCTTTTCAAAGGGGTGAAAATCAAATATTCTATTTGCAGTAAGTGAAAGGATGTTGAAGCTTTACACAGGTAAGACTTTAAAATTTAATTAATTAGTTTGGAGTTGTGAAATTTTTCAGTTAGCAAAGATAATTCTGTAAGTTTAAATCATGTTCTGTTCCCTTGAGAAAGGTTTCAACTTCTAATGGCAAAATCTTAGCAGTGTTTTATTTTGCATTGTCCTGGGAAGTCTTACATTCCAGCTAGAAATTCCTGCTTTCTCTGCAGGTCAGATTTGTGCTGCCTATCCCTCCTTCTCCTCTTTCTGGCAAGAATAAATCCTGGTCTGGTTCCTCCCAGAATGCATTCGCTTACACCTATGATCATTTACATACAAGGACCTGAAATCTGCCTGCCTGCTTCAGCAATACAGTATCTGCCATTTAAACCAGCTCCTTATCCCTTTTTATGAATATTTTAATGCCAAGAATATAAGCACATTCCTCTGCTATTTCCATGGAAACCTGAAGAGGGACTTGAATGCAATGGAAAACAGAAGCTGGAGGAGCAGGGATCTCAAGTTCTCACTTTGTGCTCAGGATTAGGTTAGGGGCTCACTGGACCAAAATTATTCTCTCTTATAACTGGGTACAAAATTAATTATACTATTTATGACCTAATGTTTAAACACTGAGTTGAAAATAGGGAAGCACTACAAAACCCAAAATTATATTCTTCTCCCTTTTAGTAGATTGAATAGAAAATTATTCTATATTTCCTTAAGAAATCCAAGGAATGGACAAGTGATAAGCAGCCTTGCAAAGAAATGAAATTCCTCTCAGACTGCAAAAGCTGGCAACTTGGTTAGTTTTCCCCTGGTTTCCTCTGGTATAAGTCATTCTCAGAATGTCTCTTTCTTGATTCAATCCTAGATCCATTATGAAGAGCTCTCCAAGCAGACAGCAGTTATATTACAGAGACAACATTAATAAGTTGATTTGTTGCAAAAGACATCAGGCTGGCTGCCAGGAGTACTGCAGTGTTACTACATGGAGTAAGCCTTCAAAAAATAGTGAGCATGACTTGTAGTTCTGTAAGAACAGAAAAGATCAGGTGCTCAGCTTCCTTTTTTTCTCCTCTGTTCTGTTACCTAAATTGTCATTACTCTACCAGCACTTCCTATGATTCCTCATGTGATCCCACAAGAAAGAATTCAACCAACAGGGTTATTTGTTTTAAATAAGCTAATAGTGCTGTTTTTATTGTCTCCTGAGAACAGGAGGGTGCCAGGAGATGCTGCTTTGTGAACAGGCCCCCTCCACTGTATGTAACTCAATCAATCTCAGCACATCTGACATCCCCCTTGCTCTCAGTTATCAGTTTTAGTTGGAATTGTGAGATGGGCAAATTAAAGAATGTGGTATAGTCAGACATGTGAAATCTCAGAGTTTAAGGGAAAAAAAATCCAGTCTATGTGAAATTCATAATGAATAATAAGATTTGGTGATGGATGTACAAAAGGAACAGCCTTATCTTCTAAGCACAACCAATTCTAGGATTAGTGTAAAGCACCACAGGAGCTTTTCCCCAGTGTAGGAGAGAAGGAATTTTAGAATAGTACAGTAGGATCAATTTAGAAGTAGATACAGCTGAGATTCTTTATCAGATCCCAATACACACACACACACACTTTATACACACCAAAATGACTCTTTCTGTACCAGATTAGAGGAGAAAGCTGGGAACAGAATACTCTACTTCTACCCTTCTGCAAATGGTAAAATGTATGGTGATTTTAAAAAATGTATTCATTTGCAGAGACAAAAATATTTTCAACTGCTATTAAAACACAGTTACAAATTTCATAATTTTAACACAATCTCCTTAATATTTGGCATGGTCCTTATCTCACAGATGTTTGGCTTTTACTCCTCGTTCCTTTGCAAGTCTGAATTATTTTGAACTGTGCAAATTTCTGTGCTAATATGAATGATATAAACCATTATAGGGAGATCTGATCAGGCTCTAATGGTACAAATCATTATAAGCACCGTTCGTCATCTGGAATGTACAAGTCAGAGGAGGAAATGGCACTGGAAGAGTGAGAAGGTTGCGAGTAAGTTTAGATTGTGGGGCATTGTGGGTTGAGGATGAGGTGGAGCAGAGTTTAAGTGCTGTGGTGAAATCAAATAGTCACAAGTTAGAAAATGGGAGAATATTGTTGTTGTAATCTGATTTTTACTGTCTTGTTTCTGTGTATTTTAATTCAGACTTTAATGGTTTTTTCCATGGATTTCATGCCTCTTTCAATGAATACAATGCTTTTTCTATGATTAATGAGGGCTCATGTGATAAGTAAGGTTGTCAACGGCAGGAACACTGCCATCATCTGTTGCAGGGGGAGGAAAATGTGAAATGAATGGAACATAGGATTACAGGAAAACAGGAAGTTCATACGGCTAAAGCAGTGGAACACTACTGAAAACCTGTACTAGAACCTGGCACAGGTCCATGTTCCTTTTTAGTTTCATACATGTTTCTTAAATGAAAATTTTCATAGGTAATCCCACATTCTTCTTTACTTTTTTCAAAGGGATGTAATTTGAGATTCTGTGATTTGATTTGTAGGTCTGATTATTTAGAGCTACACCAGCTATCACTGACAGCTTTAAAAACCTATTAAACTTTGTTAAATCAATAAATATATGTGTGAAAATTTGGTTCTAGAAAATTAGGTTGGGTGTCTAAAATTACTGGGTTCCTTCTAACTATAATTTCTCATTGTATGGATTATTTCATTCCCTATTTCTAAGTTGCTTTTAACAGCACCTCTTGATCTGACTACATGCTGTGGAAGCAAATGTAGTCAATGAAATATTCAAACACAGTAATTATAAGCTTGAGAAGAAACCACTAATTCTGTCTTTGGAGCAGTTCATAAATAGCAAGTTTATAGTAAAGCACAATTCTGTAAATTGAGTTGTGACTATAAAGACAAACATTGACTAACATGTGACACTGTCCATCTTGCAAGTTGAATGAGACAGGGTTCAGTGAAGAGAAAATGTGTTCCTGTAACCTGAGACCACAGCGTGGGGTTGTTTGGTTTTTTTTTTTAATTCAGTCTCAATCAACCAAAATGATTTTTACTTCTTTGTCTGCAGCCTGCCAGAGTAGAACTTCCTCCTCAAATATGGGAGCAGCATTTTTTTTTTCAGCATATATCACCATTTCTTTCCTTTAGTTCTTCTCCAATTGCTCTAAAATGACTTCATGGAAATTATCTCTTAAAACTGATTTGATCTAAATTCCAGTAATGTTGCTTAAAACCAGAAGAATTTATTGAAAGTGAAGACAAGATTCTCCATGATGCCAAACATTCTGGTTTTTGGACTCTTAGTACTCCTTTCAGCTTGGCAAAAAAGGCCAAGATCAGGCACAGATTTAGACCCTCTAGCTGCAGTCGCTTTGCAGTTTTTCCTTTATCTTGCCTTCTCTTTCCTTTTCATTCCTGACTGAACGCTGACCTCTCTGCCCTCAGCCTTTATGCTTCTTCCAGGTTAGTACGAGGCAGCCTCAGAAAGAGCATGATGGGAGAACTTTGTTAGAATTCCAGGCAAGGGTGCTAAAAATAACCACTTTCTCATGCTACCTTAATCTTGCAACATAGATGGGATACAAGGGAAGATACCTGTTGTTTCCACAAGAGCTCTTGCTGTGCCAAACCCTGGAAGCATCCTACAGGCATAAGGAAGTATCTTCAAAGATGCAATAAAATGAAAAGCCAGTGCTACTGCAAGAACTTGTGAGAGCAAAACACATCCTTCTCTAGATGTCACATAGACTGAGAAATAGTCCCACATTTTGTGGGAATTATTTTTTTTCCTGCGGTGAATTTCTCAGTATAAAGTGGTACTTACCTTTTTTGTTGGGCTGTTTTTGTTGTTCAAACACTACTGAAGAATGAAAGTACTGGCCAACTTTTTCTGGTCAAAACTGGCTCAGCATCAATACAGGCAAATTTTCTTTCCTTTTTTTCCCCCTTTTTCCTTATGTGTCTAAGAGAAAATGTAATTCTCTTCCTGTCATTCAAACACTCGGGCGTTGGACAATGCTAATTAACTAGAGGTCAGTGCTTCCAGTTCCAAGACCCTTTGCCTCCCTTTTTTATGAAAAACACTTCCTGCTTGAAATTACAATAAAGTGTGTAAAACAAACTTTTTCTAAACTGGACAAGACTAATGGGAAAGGCAAAATTGTCTGGAAACTGTAGCAACAATGGGCATTTAGGAAAGACTATGGGAACAGATGAAGCATTCACTGCTGTGTCCGGCAGTTTGCCCTACCAGATAACTGAACCTCAGATTGCATCAACATCTTTCTCTGTAAGTGCCCTTTTAATTTAATTGCTTTTTGAACCCAATTACACTTTTATGACTTTTACTATTATCATTATTATTCTCTAAGACCTCATGACAGAGTTTTACATTTAATTATGCACTGCATGGAAGGAATACTTGTCTGCTGTCAGATAAATGAATTTGATGTTTCTTACTTCTTGCACTGTATGAAATGGTGCAAAAATCATTCACTATTCACCATTTCCATACCATTCATGGTTCTGTGAGCTCTACTGTGTTCTCGCGCAGCTGTTTCTTTTTCCAGGTTGAAAAGAACTAGTTTGTTTAATTTCCTGTGATAAGTCATTACATGCTTATGGTAATTCCTACTGGTTCTCTCTGTTTTCTAGTTATGTTAGACTGTTACAAATGATCCTTTATCTTACATTTATTGGGTTTCATAAAGATCCAGGGTCTTTTTTTTAAGCTGGGCTTGACGGTGTTGGAACGAAAACCTACTTATTTGAAAAGTCCTCTTTTCTTTATATTACAATTTATCAAGTTGGACTTCTGTCACTGACATTTCAGATTTCAAATTTTTTTTTTTATCCAGAGAAAGGGTTTTCACAGGCACCAGATTTTGCAATCTGTCCCCCTGCTATTACTCTGTTAAACAAAATTATTGAACACACCAGTCATTCTAGTGGCACACTATGGGAAAAAAGTAATGGAGTTCCTTCAGTTTTTTAAAATATATTAATTCCCTCTTATATTGTTTCACTTCAATTAAGACAAAGCAATTGTCTGTGTGACAGGAACCAATATTCCTCCTATTAACACCTTTTCCCACCCTGCAGTGCGTTAGGTAAATGCCCATTTCAAAGAAGGTGCAAGGAAAAGCGTTCTTCCTTTACACAGAATGTATCAGCCAGAGCTTGGGTAATGCACAGACTATACAAAAGGTGGGTTAGTCAGTAGCCTGCATCAGTGATTAACCAGTGAATAAATGTCTTGCAGGTTTCTGCACTGGTTCAGTAGCTTAGGGGCTACTCTAAGGACCAGAGATCATGAAGGAACAAAAAACAGTAAACACTGGCTATTCCACAAAGGCCACAACTCCATTTTTGGACCGTTTCCTTGTCATCCTGCCTCACCAACAGGATAGTGACTCTTTCCATCAAAGGAATAGCCCTTATGCTTAAAGCGCTTTCTTGGGGATGCAAAGTTTGAGATCTGCTCAGAGCTGGGTGCATAAAATTGACTTCTTATTTATGGATTCAACTATAAATCCATTTTTATAATTCATGGAATTATGGAAATGTGTGCTGGATGTGACCTAGGTCTGGACTACTGCCAGCCGTAAATCAGGCCAGCTATGGCTTTATCTGGTTAGTTGAGTAAACAGCCTCTATGGATGGAGATTTCACAAAACTCAGCAAATCGTTCCAGTGCTGTGCTGGTGTTCCAGAGAAACCTAACATGTAATGTGAACCTTCCATTAGTGTTCATGGCTGCTTACTCTTCCCCCTGGTACTGCTGGGGGTGGGGTGGGGGGGTGTCACCATCTTTGAATTACGCTTCAAGCCATTTTAGGTTGTTCTTCGATCAGCCTTTGGTCTCCTCTTCACTAGCCCATAGAAGCCCAGTTCCCTCAGCCTTGCCTTGAAGGTCAGTGCAGAGTTAAGTTATTTATTCTGGGTGGATGTAAATTGGATATTAGAAGAAATTATTTACTATGAAGGTGGTGAGGCCCTGGCACAGGTTGCCCAGAGAAGCTGTGGCTGCCCCATCCCTGGACGGGCCCAAGGCCAGGTTGGACAGGGCTTGGAGCAACCTGGGCTAGTGGAAGGTGTCCCTGCCCATGGCAGGAGGTTGGAGCAAGATGAGCTTTAAGGTGCCTTCCAACCCAAACCATTCTGTGATTGTCTAGACACAGAAGGCTGATATTAAGCTTAAAGGTCTCAAATGAGGACAACTGAAGTTGGACCACTTTATGTGGAAAATTGTGCAACATTTCAGCTACGTTGAATACGTAGTTGGAATGCTCCTTTTGCCCTTAGCTAAGTAAATAATCTAAAGGCCTGGAAAGAGAACAAAAAAAAACCCAACTCACCCCACTTGAAAACACTGAGTAGGCATTGAAATCAATTAAAATATGTTACCAGGAACAGAAAAGCTGGCCTCAATTACCATACAGAGAACTCAATCTAAGGATAAAACATCCAGATATTTACAATTAAGATATGGATATTCATGCTACTTTGAATATATTTTCAAAAACGTTGAGATTTTAAATGAATATGCTTTTAACAAGAAAATGTTTTTAAACTAGATTTTTTTCTAACCTCTAGAAATATGCAGTTTGCTTGGAATACTGTACAATGCTTAAAAAATCTCTACCCCCCCAAAGCAAGCATAGGTATTCTATGCTGCTAATTTACTTCTTAGAACTGAGTGGAGAACTATCTTAGTTCGTACTGAGGAAATCTTAATTTTCTGGCACTGTCAAAGACTGTGGAGATTTATTTTTATATTCTTTTTATGGCATGTTTGCCATCTTAAAACTGCTTGCACCCCACAATGCCACACAGAGCAGCAGTGCATGTGCTCAGAACTCGGATGCAGCATAAAGCTCTGCTGACCTTTGAGGTTGTAAAAGGAGAGTGTTAACAGTTACTTGCTGAGCAACTGAAATATAGCAAGGCCTCCTTTAAGGAGCAAAACCAAGCTCCCTGCACACTTGAATGATTCTCCTGGGTGCTGCCCTGCCTGGACACGGTCTGTGCAATGTGTAGGTTTTAATATGTCGGCCCATTGTGCCTTTAAGTTTCTTTTGGCCTGTCAGCTGCAATAGCATTGCTTTTGCCAATCTCTCCTATTATTGCTTCCCAGAAATATTGATTTGTGGTGGTGTTCCATCAGGCACAGGACCAACATTGACCGCTCCATATTTCTCTTCTCTTGAACATACCTTTTTCTAGAACGTTCCTCTGGACTTATAATTCTCTTATGAGTAATGATAAATATAGCACCTATCACATGAACATTTTATGACTTCTAAATATAATTTTTCTTTACTTCAGCTTGCTTAAGAGATATGTATAGCTAGTCACAAGAAGTAAGTTGTCTACATGTATTTCTCCATTTCTGTTCTGCCCCTTTCCTTGTTTTTTGAACAGCCTCTAGTACCCTGTCCAGGAGTAGCCTTTATCTGTATCTTCTGGAATTTCTATGGAATGATGAATGTCCCACCCTTTCTGATTCTTCAACTCAGTAATCTTTCCCACTGTTCTACCCAGAGTTTTCTATCTATTCTTTAGGTTCCCTTTAATTTAGAAATCCTGGCAGAAGCACCTGTTGTCCTGCTCCTTTGCTTGAAAATCCCGTCTCAAAATCTAATCCTTCTGTCAGGAAATTTAATCAAACTTCTTTTCCAGCTCAACTCTCCTTAAAATAATCATAGCTTGGTGTCAGACTCTATTTACTGGGATTAACAAAATGAGATTATTCCTGATCTAGGAATATCAAAGAGTTCTGACAGATGGTATTAGAGAGTGGTTTACCCCAGCCTGTCACTGGCACATGTATTACATATATGTAACTACTACATACCAATGTTTAACTTAGCACCTACTCCTAAGAGATGACTTGCTGTTTCAGTGGATCAGTTTTGAAAGGCAAAAGTTCAGGACTCTGTTAAAGTAATACTCTCAATAAATCTGCTTTGTCTAGTCTAGTCTACAGGAGGCCTAAGTAACACTACAGGTTTTTTTCCAGTCACAGAGATCATACATGATAAAATATTCATAATGTTTGCATTGTCATCCTACACAATAGCCAAGACTAAAGGTCCTCATGTAATTCTCATTCATACTGCCAGGTTCAGTTAGCACCTGCAGAATTTTATGTAAAGAGAGTAGCAATATTCAATAGGAAATCATCGTGGGAGACAGGATGCTGCAGTACTGCTTTATTTATTAGGTTTGTTTTCCCTTCCTTCTCTGAAAAAGAGGTATCAAATACTGACTACTGCCCCCTCTACCAGTCCTGCATTTGCACATATAAACCTTAAGTATGAACAATTACAGGACATTATCTTTAAAATCATGAAGAATTAATGTAGTAGTTTACAAATTCTGTTTCCTAGTATATTTCTTCCTCCTGTTTTGAGGATGAATCTGTTTAAAAAAACTCAAAGCAAACTTGTTTGATGCTTAATAAGTTTTTTTGCCCTCACTATATAAATAGACATCTGCCTAAAAATCACACAAAATTTCTTCAGGGCTCCACTTCATAACATCTCTGTTTCTCAGCCTTCTGTCAACTCATTTCATGCTAGAGATTCAAGGTTCCTCTAATCTAAACCCTTTCATCATCCCGTTCAATTTCCCTTCATTATTGTGGCAAAACTAACATGCTCTGTAAGTTTTCCACCTTTCTGCACGTCACATTCCTCGTATGTGCAGGACACTGAAAGGAATTTTGGTAGGAAGGACATAAATAGATGGCATGTGCATGTATGTATCTGTAGGATAGGTACTACACTGACATAGCTGCTTCTAATTATCCTGACCTCCCTCCTGGTTGGACTGGTCAGGAATTCCTGCAGTGGTTGTGGGCCAGTGGAACATTGTTTTGGTGGTGGGATAATGAGTTTGTCTGCTTGTAGCATAAGTTAAGTTGCTAAGTGACTTAAGAACACTTCTTAATGAATTCACAGTGGGACTTATCCTTCTGTGTCACCCTTTCTTATTTTGACATTTTAGAATTGCCACCATTTTCCAGGAAAACTCTGGGATCCCAGGAGTGGAAAGAAAGGTTTGAAAACCAAAACAATTTTGTCTAGTTGAACCCTTTTGATTATCCTGTCCCTTCTGGGAGATGCCAAGGCTAGAGACAGGTATATACAGGACAACAGGGGGAGAGTGTTTTATCCCAGTTTAATCCTACGTCAGTGAGGTTATTAGTTTCTCTGAGATATACAGAGTGAATTGGCTTAAGCTATTTACTTCTCTCCAACACAAGTTCTTCTTTTTGATTTTTAAAGTAATTTTTTCAACTCATTAACTTATCCTAATTTTCCCCACTTTCCCACCTGATCCTTCACAGTCTTGTAGGAGTCTTCTTCCTTTGAACAAAAGATGAATCACACAAAAGTGTTTTCCCTTTTAAATCCAATCTCTCTTACCCAGCACTCAGTCAGGGCTGCCCAACTGCTACACAGGAAGGACATTTCACCTAGCATTCAACCTAGGCTTTTTTTTACAAGAAAAGAATTATCTTTGTATTTAGCCAATCTATCTCTTCCTTTCTGCATCATCTGTAGTTTTTGTCTGTAAAATTCTGCTTTCCCTCTGCCTTTATTCAACATAGTTTGAATTCCTGAATTGCTTTGACTATGACTGTCTTGGGCAATGGTATTTCCTTCATTTATTTTGCAGACTGTCATTATTTCAGAATGGATTCCATTTTGTCTGGTAACCTTAAGGAAAAAACAATGTTTTTACATCCAGCTGATTCAATTATCTTTTCACCCCACTATTCCTTCTTCAAATACGTCAGCTTCACCTGCTTTCTTTAGGTCTTAAGTCATGGATCTCAAAAGAAGCCACTTGAAACAAAAAGAAGAGATTGGTGCCATTTTGTGAAATAGCTCAGAGCTACAGCACATGTTAAATGTCAGCCACTATTGCAAGGAAAGCCTCAACTGGAAAATAGCAACAGCTTCCACTGGTTCTTTCAAGATTTACTGACATTTAAGGATTTTCTAACTTTACTGAAAAGCAAACATTACTATTCCTGTACAGATGTTATTCATTATTGTTTATGGTTTACACAAGACAATTTTCATTTAGTTTAGTTAAGGTTTTCAAATCCCCAAGTGCCTGCCGGTTTGAAAATGATGATGATGAAAGAGAAATAATGACTGAAAGTTCTTAGGTATTAACTACAAATGGCAGTTAATTCCCTTATTTGTGATAGTTTCTCTCTTAATAATTTTTCTCTTTTAATTTCAAAGGTCCCCCAGCTGAGACTGGAAAGCTTTAATGTGAAAGCTGTAAGGAGATACAACATTTCAATTTGGCTCCATTTACCAAGTGATTTTTTAAAAAATTACTTGCTAAATTGATAACTGGAAACTCTTAGTTGTTCTGAACTCTTTCCTGCTAATCACACCTCTCCGGTTCCAGAGGATGACCAGGGACATTTATATGTCTGCAAAGCATTGGAAGAATAAAAGCAGCCATCTGTTCCTTAGCAAGTTCCTTCCCTTAAGCAACCAATTCCTTGTTCTTATGCTCAGAGAAGAATTTGCAATTAGCCCCCAACAAGGCCATCTGGATAAGGCATTGGCATTATCTTGCTTATACCCCAGCTTGTATATAATTATAAAATTATAGCAGCACATTTTTTCTGACCACCTTCAAGATTCCAGAACTGGAAAAGACACTGCAGAGAAGAATGCCTTTTCCTACCATTACTTTTTCTCCATGTTAATATAAAATTTTAATAACCCCTTTAGGAGTTGTGCAATAATTTATTCTATTTTTATTATAATGAGCCATAACCATCTCAAGTTCACTTTCCATATGATATGAACAGTAGTTTTGCAATATTAACAAACCCAGAAATGAGCCTGTTATGTCAGCAGCATATGAGTGGATACATCACGTATTTTCAGTGTCGGCCTTCACCTTAGAACTGTGGACATATCACCTCTTAAGACATGGCAGAACTCATCTGGCTCTCCTGCACTACTGTTTGAAATGTGGTTGATGCACTGAACAAATCATAAGCCACCACTCAGAATTTATAAAGGCCTTTTTTTCCCTTAGCTGATTTTTTCTCTTAGGTTTGAACTTAATTGTTTGTCATTTAATTCCATGTGGAACATGAGATTGAACACTATTTCATATCTCCATGTTGACAGGTAAAAAAAACCAATCAGGATAATTCCAATTAGTTTTCTGTTCTTCATATGGAAGCAGGTGCTGCCTGTTTATCTTTCCCTAAATTTTTCATAATCACATGGATGACATCTTACTGTTACTCACAGCTGAAGGACGCGATGCCACCCAGAAGGACCTGGATAAGATTGAGAAATGGGCCCATGGGAATCTCATTATGTTTAATAAGACCAAGTGATGGTGCTGCACCTGGGTCAGGGCAATCCGGGGGGATCAACAGAGGCTGGGGATGAACTGATGGAGAGCAGCTCTGGGGAGAAGACTTGGGGTGCTGGTGGGGGAGAAGCTGGACATGCCCCAGAACCCAGAAACCCCCTGTGTGATGGGCTGATCCCACAGCGTGGCCAGCAGGGGAAGGGGGGATCCTGCCCCTCTGCCCTCCTCAGGTGAGACCCCACCTGCAGAGCTGCCTCCAGCCCTGGGGTCCCAGCACAGGAAGGACATGGAGCTGATGGAGCAAATCCAGAGGAGGCCACTAAGATGATTAGAGATGCACTAGACACAAATGACACAGATTTCGGGAGAATTAGGCCCAAAATACTGTTATTTCTATTAAAAGCCAAAATCATCCTGTCGCCTCCGCTTTCCAAACAGGAAAACTGGCCAGAATCCTTCACAGTCAAACAACTAAAATGCCCAGACTCCGAATTATTTTCACAGATCACAGAATATGTTGACTTGGAAGAGACCCACAAGGATCATCAAGTCCAGCTGTAACCCTGCACAGAACCATCCCCAAGAGTCTCATCCCCTCTGAACAAAAGCCAGACAAATGGAACACGTACATATTTGCAAATAGTCTTGTAAACAAAATATACTCTTTAGTTTTGATATCACAAATCCCTTCTGTTCACTTACTCTGGACCACTGCAGTGACTCACAACGCGCACATAATGTTTTCAGAAACCCAGACATGCTGGAAAACATTTTCCTGGCCAAAAATGCTCCCTTAAGGTATTTTCTGTATCTACCTTTGACAATATTTAAGTGGTATTCATTTTAATAATCTAGAATATTTTCTATTCAAAACATTACATCTGTTTACACCTATTTATAGGTGTAAACCATCAGTAAACAGCCTCCCAAGCGGGTGGTACCATGGACAGCTCCAGCTGCATCAGGAGTAACTGTCACAGTGGCACCACATCAGGAAAATTTCAGACAGCGGCTGATTCCTAACAGGCCTCTCTGCTTTCACTCTAGAGCAGCACTAGGTTGCAGTTTCCAAACTGTAATTGTGGTGGTCATCCTCTGTTGTTCATAAATGGAGTTTACCTACTCAGGGCAGCAGACATGTTAAACACATCTGGCTAAACTCAGCTTTCAGCTATAAACATTCAAGTCATCCCACCGTAGCAGAACGTGGTTCTTGTGTATTCTCTCAAGCTTATCATTATACAGTGGGGGAAGTAACGCAAGGAAAAAATCCTGAGCATGTATAGCAAGCTAAACTACACATCTAATGATGCAGTGTTATAATTGGGCTGTATTAGTTCCATCTTAAAAAAATAAAAGCAGAATGTTTCTGTGCTGTGAAATCCTTAGAAAACACCCATCGCTTTTAAAGAATATGTTATCAGTGTTAATCAGAGTTTGAACAGAACTATAATTTCCCAAATTACACCTACTGTTTCTAAATCTTCAGTTTCAGACTTTTCCCCAAATATTTTATAAAATATAGGAAGAAGTAATCTATGGTGAAATGTATTGTGTGAAAATAAGTGAATTAAGATCCCTCAAATTTCATAGTCAGGTAAGATGAACAGTGATCAAATGAAAGAAAGCTTGTTTGTAAAGGCAGATTTTGCTCACTGATAGACCATAATGTATTTTGTGTGTTTCCCACAGCTATGCTGAAACACTGCTGTTGACACTGTTGTTCCCTCTCCTACAGAGTCGAATGGCAGAAAGTTTGCGTCTGTTTGATTCCATCTGCAACAACAACTGGTTTATCAACACTTCCCTCATCCTTTTTTTGAATAAGAAAGATCTGCTGGCAGAAAAAATCCGACGCATCCCCTTAACAGTCTGCTTTCCTGAGTACAAAGGCCAAAACACTTACGAGGAGGCAGCAGTCTACATCCAGCGCCAGTTTGAGGACTTGAATCGCAACAAGGAGACCAAGGAGATCTACTCACACTTCACCTGTGCCACTGATACCAGTAACATACAATTTGTGTTTGATGCAGTGACAGATGTCATAATTCAGAACAATCTCAAATACATTGGCCTCTGCTAAGATTCCTTGGGCTTAATCTGTTTTCCTGGAGAGATAAAATAGGGGGCTAACCACTTCCACTTCTAGTGGAAAAAAATGGGGCAATGCTTAATAGCCCAAGGAGAGAAAAGGGGAAATCTGATGTATGAACACAGTTCCTCTTATGGCCCCTTGACTTGCTACATTGTTTTCCACAAATAAATGTTCTGGAGAGTGCAAGTCTCCTCTCCAAGAAAACCACACACCCCAGTGAAAAAAAAAACCCAACAGCTCAAAAACCCCAAACAAAAAACAAAAAAAGAGATTGAGGCCTAAATCTGTGGAGATGTTTCACCACAGTCACTGCACTTTTAATCCATTTGTTTCATTCCATTTCCTACAGTGGGAGTGTTATCATGTTCTGTGTAAGAAATAATTCTTCATCCAGTTGTCCTAAAATTTTATTGACATAAAGATATAAATCTGGTGAGTGGCAGATGAACTTGTTTGCAAGTTGTGGAGCAGAGTGGTTGTGTTGGAGAGAAAGCTGATTCAAACCAGAAGCTACAGAACAGGAGAGTTTAAGAAAAATACTTCTGTAATTTGTAGAGAATGGGCATGTCCCCACAATATTGGTACCCACAGTGAAGAGTATGTACACATCCATCATGTATGCACATGCACATGACTCAGATATACTATGTACACACCTCTGCTTTACTTTACTGTTTCTCATGGACACCTTGCCTATTAAAGGAATTGTTGGTGCGCAGCTGTTTTGTGATTCCCAAACTGACTAGCAGCTCCTTCTGCTCTTTAAGGCTTCAATATGCAGCAAAACTACATGAAATTAATCTATGACTAGGCCAAATTAAGGTCAGTGTTTCTTCTACTGGTAAGGAGTTTTATACATCGAAACAGTCTTCTTTTACATCTTTTTTTGCCAAATCTTGTGGTGTTTCACAAAAACCAAACTATATTTAAGAAGTAGGTTAGTGTTACTTTTTTAATACAGATTAAAAAAATAAATCACAAAGCAATTTTTTAAATTATTGTTGTAGTGTCTGGATTGCTGAATGTGAAAGTTGCCAACGGACAATTCTGTTCCACTGCTCCAAATACATTCTGGGAATTGTAATGTTATAACACATTTCCCAAGAAGCAGGAGCCATGGAGATTGTGTAGTATATAGACTCCAAAGTCCTTTTTTGTTGGTTTTTTTAAATTATTTTTAAAATGTGATGTATTATTAGAAGGTTAAAGATGAGCGATATGAACAATAACTAAATGTCTTGATATTTCAATTTAATAATTTAAATTATTTACAGTTTAGTGAAATTAAGGAAACTGAAGAGATGCATTCCTCAGCTCCAGGTTTCATCTCAGAAAGAAACACTACTGGATGGAGTAACATTCCTGCAAAAGTTTGAATGCATAAGAAGCTCTGTGGGACTATACTGGAAAATCTCTAATGGCTCATATAGACCTAAGTCTTTGGTCAGTTGATTCTTTCCCCTGCCATAGAAAAGACTTCTTAAAGACTTCAGTGTAAAGTTGGTGTGTAAATAAATGTTTGATAACTGTAAAGCACATACGTACACACAGACACAGACACACATGCACACCGGAAAATCACCTTCTACTTTTGTTCCCCTTACGTACTATTATTAGTGCAAGGAATCTCAGCCAAGGGCTCTAAGAAAATTAAAACAAAATGGTTAATAACATCAACATTTAAATTGTCCACTTAAAAAATAAATAATTCAAATGATACTGAATGTGTCTATAGTGTGTTCATTAATTAGTGTTCTAACAGTTGCTTAATCAGATAATACTTGGGGTGTTTTCTTTCCTTTATGACAGGCTGCTGCGGTTTTTTGATTTGCTCCAGATCTTCTTCCTCAGTTTATTCATGACCATTCAGCAATTTCAATATTAAGCAATTACGTTTGAGCAACTCAGTGAGATTTAAGGGATGTGTTCCCATTAATCCCATAATAGCCTTACAAATTCTGATTGCTTGTTACTGTTACGCTTTTGGGGGAGACAGTTATAGACCAAGATCACTTGTTAGAGGATGGTAGATAAATAATATCCCTGGAGTTTAAACAAAATTTGACTCAGAATCCTTCACTCCATTAATTATTTCTGACACCAGCTGAAAATATTTGATAGTGCTTGGATAGTTTTATTCCTTTGATTGCTTCTTGGCATTGCTACAAAATGCATATAAAAGTTCTAATCTTTCTTATCTTATGTTTAAGAATCCTCTTTTGACCTTCTTTGAGAATATCAAAATGCAAGCTAGGATTTTTGTAAGTGACCCAGAGACTTCAGCTAATGATGAGCTGGGGCTGCCAAGAGAACTACAATACTCTTGAAGGCAGTGATTCAAGCAATAATAATTTTCAACCTTGCCAGAGAATACAAAATAAGAAAAATATTCCCTGAGGCTCAACACGTAGGTTAAGACTTTAAAACTCTTCAGTCCAGACATCATAATGGGGGGGGAAATTTTGTCTAATTTTGAACAAGGTATTTTTGGCCTGTACTGAAGACACAGAGTCCCTTTAAGCATTCCCTGGTAACTGTTACAGCTGGAGAATAGAGGCAAAAAAGCCAATGAGGCTGTGCCTTCAAGATATAAAAGGTCTGTCATGCCACAGAGGGAATATTTAGGTCTTCTACCGAGAGGGTGCTGCTGCCTGCTTGTGATGTTTGCAGCCAGGCTGCTTGACTCGGTGAGTTTACTAAAAACAGTATGGTAATTGCTGATCAGGATCCTCTGAACTTTGTTTACTGGTTTCCAGTCTAATTTGCTTTCTATTGTGTGATACCCTATTGTTAGCTAGTTGAGTCGTGAAAAAGGTAGAAAGCTAGTCAGGGCTTCCTTTTCCAATGAATGGTCTATTAGATGTTATGCCTCTTTCACCTCCAGCTTTCATGGGACTGTGGCCATTAAACAAGTGACAAGAAAACACCAGCATTCATTACAGCACAGCTTCAGGATAAGAAAGCTGGATAAAACCAAAAATATAGTCAAGTTATGAGGAGGGTAAGAGATATTTTACATTAAAAACAAATCTTTATTCAACTAAGAAGGTCCTTCCAACATAAATATTAGAGACAACCTACAATGAAATGGAGAACCTAGATATCTGAACAAAGGCCTTAAGGGGATTTCTAAAGAAAAGCAGCCAGTTCCATTTCTCACTGAGTGAAGGCTGCCTTGAGGAGAAAATAAAGTAAAACACCATCCATGTCACTACTCGACTTGAGAAAAGCACAGGAACAGGGAGGAACAAAGAAGTAAATAATTGTTTAAATAATCAATTCACATAATCATGATCTCTGAATAGCAATTTCTTGACATTAACTCTCTAATAATTTAAATGCTATGCAGTTTTTGATCTTAGTACTCTGAGTAATTCATAGTTACTCTGTTATGTAGCTGAAGAATTCAAGATGTTAAAATAAATTCTGTTTTTTATACAGAAAACTGTAGAAAAATTGCAATTGTGTAAGAAAACTGAGGTATCGGAAAGTTAAAACTAGAAAGTCTGGGGTGAAGACAAGTGCTGAAATTAAATCCCTTGACTCTTAGTCATCCACCTGGATAAATCATGCCATTAAATTTGCATCTATTTTCTCAGTGCTCAGGTTTATCAGTGATGCAGTGCACTGCCACCTGAAAGAGCTGAATTAATACAGCTGGGATTTCACTTCACCTGGGCAACAATGACATTCACAGAAGAGATGTCCCATCTGCTGCATTAAGAATGCCATCTGTCCTTTCAGCATTTGCACTCCATGCGGCAAAACAAGTTTTGAAGGGAAAAAGGTATCCTTAAACAGTCCTTATCCACACATCCAATTGGTTATGATTTTTCAAGGGTGGAACAGCGGAGGCACTGAGAGTAAGTAATGTAGGAGAAATATAATCTCAGGCTCTTCCTGAATAGAGGTTTTGGCAAGCTTAAAGAATCCATTGCCCCATCCAGTCTGCCACAATCTTTGTCTAAAAGGATGAAGTACCCCAAAACAACAGGATAGATAATAGGTAAGAATTACTAAACTTTTCCAGTATTAATCATATCCCTGGAAGATACTGGTATACATCCTTAAATTTAGGGGAAAAAAAATAATCTGTAAGTGGATTTACTTAAATTAAGCTAATGTTCCTAAATTAGTCTTGTTTGGAGCAGAACCAGGTGGCCTGGAATAGAGCTAACTGGAGTCACTGATCACCTCCTAGTTAACAGAAACAGCTACACTTGATGCCAAGTGCATGTACAGCTGATGTCCATTTTTGTCTAGCAGAGAACATATTGCTTTATTGGCCCTGTAAATTACTTCAGCTCTAGAGACCATCAGAAATCAAGCTGTGGATGGTGCATTAGTTACTGACTTCCTTCAACTGATCCAAGGTACACCCTATCTCATTATCTGGATGTGAGGTGAAGAAGTAAATGCAAAGAGGGAAGACAGACAGTTCCTTGGCTGAAGAAGGCTGAATTACCAAGCAGAGACTATTTTTGTATCTGTAATTTGTTAAATGAATTATGTCAGGCCTTGTGACTCTCCCATCTATTGGAAAATGTTTGTTGTTATCCCTGATAATTCCCCAAATTATCTCAGAGCAAAGTTTTAGCACCCTTCTGTTTTTCTTGTAAGTAGTAATCTGTATGTGAGTCCATTCTACAGTGACACAATTCTGCTCAAGGAGTTATCTTCCAACCCTTAAATATAGGCATGTATGTTTATATACATATTTTTTTCTCTAAATAAACAGAAAAACACCTTTTTTTCAAGGATAGTTACTCAGAGATGCTTTCACAGACTTTTCGAAGAAAATCTGGTTTTCTACACTGATGTTCGCAAGATTGTTTAGCCAACATATTAATATCCTTCATTTGAATTCAATTATTTAGGGTGCTAAAAAGGGTTACAAGCATGCAAAAAGATATCTTTAGATTTTTAGGATTCATGTACACTCAGCAAAGCTTTAAGAATTCATTTAATTTTTTTAAGCACCAGTAATAGAATTCCTCAGACAATATACTTTCCCTTTAATTTAAACAGTATGGCTTTTTAATTGATAATTTCTATCTACTGAAACTTTAATTTTAAAATTACAATTTTGATCAACTGAAAAAGTTTTGAGACTAATGTTCTGATTAGAAAACTTATGAAATTAGTGCATCATGATGAACAGCTGATCCACATGTTGAACAGAAGAGGAAAAAGTGACATTTTGATGCAAGATTCTGAAGTACAAATTCAAGCACGCAATCCATACAACCTGTACCTTGAGCTGGGAGCCTGAATTAGCATAAGACTTAAGAAAATTAAGAAAGTAAAGAAAACTAAGATGAGCAAATATAGAAAAGGTAGTGGTTTTAAATATGATTTTCAAGGAAAATGGAATAAAACTAGAATGTATTACATAGGTGAACTTACCTGATTTCTTCTCTGCATTGGCTATTTGAATATTTAACTACTTAAAAACCCCCTACCTTCAGGTAATTTTGCCATCATTTCTAAAATCTGATGGGTGTTCTTCCGGCAGATATCTACTGGATCATCCAAGAGCCCAGCGAGGGCAGAAATCACTCCATTTTGTATTAGCCCTTGCCTAAAAACATTGGAGGACAGATTTAACAAAGCACAATAAAACTTGGGAGGTAATAGACTTGTCAAGAGAAATGCAACATAAGAGGAGTTAAGTATCTCACGTGAGATACTTAACTACTCTTATGTTGCATTTCTCTTGACAAAACTGAGGGATTCTGTTCTTGTCTCTCACTGAAACACCTTTACCACTTCCCATACCATTCAATAAACTTTGGAATTACACCTACCTGCCAACACTGTGCATAGTCATTAGATGGAGAACTTCTGTTGTTTTTTGCCGGACAATACTGTCAGGATGTCCCAGCAAAGTCTTCAGGTTATCCAAGAGTCCTATGAGACACCATAGTTGACTTTAACATTTCTTACCATCAGCATTAATTTGAAATAGCAATACTTATTTTTATCTCACAATTTGAAGTGCAAACAATCAGAACTTTTAACTTGTCCTGACAGTGAAATGTTCATTGTCATATCTCAAGTAGGGAAGAAACTTTCAAATTTCAAGGCCTACTGCCAAAAATGTCACACTACAAACAAGCTGCTGACTTCTGTATGAAGTTAAATCCTAATCCTGCAAATATAAAGTGACATGACTCTAAAAATAAGTCAGTGAAGCTACTGATGTCTTTGGGAAAGCGTGTGTTTGCAGGATTGGTGATTTTTAGACTTCTCTAGGTGTAGCACAGGCTATGTGAAAAAACACTTTATACACAGAAATAAATGTGGTGAACCATTAATGATGCTGTGTATGCACACATAGCACTGACCAAAAACCTCACCAATCTCACATTGCTTTGGCAGTTACTGTTAATTAAGCAATAACTTAATCAATTTTAAATATGATCATTATCTTTTATGAGGGGAAAAAATACAAAGGAAGCAAATGAAGAAAAAAGCAGTGGCAAACTGGAGGACTTCTTCAGTGTTACATAGGAAGCTATGTAAATACACAACAGATTGCTACAAATTCCAAAAATCAGCCTGTGGTTGTTTTTTTCTCTTTCTCCAAAATCCAAACTTATGATTCTTCTAAGTGCTGGGATAAAGGCTTTTGAAAATAGTGGTGGCCAGATGTAATCCTGATGAGTCTGACAAATTTAGTTATATTGCCTTCTATCTTAATTTCTCATGAAGTTTCAGGTTTGGTGTTTTGTTTTGGGTTTTTTGTTTGTTTGTTTTGTTACAGTCTCATTCTACAGCCACTAAGATCCCACTGAGTAGGAGTTCTGCATAAAAAGCTCTTTATGTTTTGTCCCTCTGATAAAATTATATCTGGATGTGCCATTTTATCCACTCCTGAAGGAATTAATGGCAGAAGATGACTTCACAGGTTCTGTAAACTTATAAATCTTTTCCGAAAATTATTTTATTAGTTATTAATTAAAATGTTCAGCAGAGTGGTTTTTTTCCCTGTTGTTATTATGTGATTTGAGACATGAGTATTTTGAGCATCTCAAGCATGAAAAATCCAGGACTGTGCAACTGTCCAGTGTCTTACGCGATAGAAAATACCTAATGAAGGAAAAAAACCACAGGGATTTTGACTTTTTTCCCTGCTGTAGGATAACTGAAAGCCTTTTATTTTCTCCTTTCTAAATAAAATATGATAATAGAAATATAAATTCACTGCTTTATTTATGACTGAAAGGTTAATGGATAACAGAATTAGAAAAGATTCCAAGCAGATGAAACTTAACTAAGTGGCAAGGGGATGATGAGGGTTGGGTTTCTAACTTTGAATTTTTTTTTCTATTTAGTCTATGTTAGGAGTTAGCTAAATTCAGAATAAAGACTGGGGATATGGTTTGGCGGTGAATACAGCAGGGCACAGCTAATGGTTGGACTTCATGGCCTCAGAGGTCTTTTCCAACCTTACCGATTCTATGGCTGGGGGGGGGGGGGGGAAGTATCTGCACTACTTTTGTATTTAAGGGATGAGAAAACTTAAAGTGGGCCACTGATAAATCCTAAAGTGAGGTTTGTGTCATCGATGATCTCTTAAGGAAAAAGTGAAGTGGGCATCCCTCCTGCCCCGCTGTGTAGGAGCTGAAGACATCAGATCACTTACCTATTTCTATTGCCTGGTAGACCTTCTCTGGATCATGGGCCAGATGGCAGAGCGCCATCAGTGCCCTCTGCTGCGTGAGCAGCTCGGGGCTCTGCAGCTGCTCCTTCAGTTTCGGAAGGGCCCTCCTCCCGAAAGCCAGAGCAGCTTTTGTGGGGTCTGCATCAGGGGGCAGGTAGGCTGAGATACGAGGATGTGCCATCCCCAATTCTCCTGGGAAGGATTCTCCCTGTCTCTTAACAATACTCCAAAATGGCTGTAGTTGGGTGACTGGACAGATAACGTACCAAAATGACACCTCCTGACTTTAAACTGTGCTATGTGTGCCAGAGGAACTATTTAGCACGCGTACACTGTCAGAAGCTATGAAAGAGGCTGGACTGCTGCAAGGGCATCAGCACTAATGTCTGTCCATCTGCTGAATTGTCTTCTGGTTTAATTGTCGACTGAACACTGTAGAGAAAACAAAAAAAAAGGCAAGCTTAAAATTGCGAGGTGACGGAGGGAAGTGTCAAAGTGAAGTAACTCAATACCCCGAATTAGAGAGGGGCGTGAAATAATATTAAAGAAGAAGCAAACAAAACGACATTGTTTTAAAAGGGATCCAGGTGGAGCCCGCCCTCAGAACTCGGTAACGTTCGGTAGAATGGGCGATGGCTGCCCCCCCTGCCTCCCTGCCCTCAGCACGGAAACTGGCTCCGCTGACAGACCCCTACGACCTCTAACACCGCCAACTGCTCAAAAAAAGAATCCGAAAAGTTAAAGCAACGGGCAAACAACTCCGCTTCTGTCTCCCAAACGAAAGAAAGACATTAAATACCCGAAGCCGGCCGTATCCCACCACGTCGCCGGCTCCCGCCCCTCAGCCCCTCATCGCCCGCGCGCCCCGGTCGCCACAGCGCCCGCTCTTTGAGTACGCGCCGCTTCGTGAATAGCGACTGCTCAGCGGAGCGCTGGGGCCGGCCCTGCGCCAGCGACGTAAGTGCCGCGTTTGGCGGTGGCTGCCCGCGAGGGAGTTACGCCGATGGCGTAGCCGGGGCCGAGGCGCGGCGCCTGAAGGCGGGAGCCTGTGAGGGCGGGGATCTGCACTCCTGCCCCTCCTCTCTGCCAAAGGGTGGGCTCTCTCAGCTCGCCCCGTTTTAAAAGTAATTACAGTTCAAGAAAATCGAGAAAAAATCGGAATGAAGGAAATGGTGGTCGAGTTAAGGGCAGAAAAGACAGCAGGCGAGTGCCTTGAGGTGCAAGGGTCGAAGGGCGGTCAGTAGTTTCGTACTAGGTTTTCTTTCCTAATCCTCTCCAGAATATCACTGTGAACAGCTGGAACGTGTAGCAAAGGTCTCCGTTATCCTTACGTAGCTTCACAGGTGCTCGGAGGAGGCGACACGGGACGATGGTACCCTTGCCGTGTTGCTGGCACAGCCTGAGGGTGCCCTGGGCTGGGAGGTGCGCTCTGGCCTCGGGGAGAGCCCTCCTGCTGTAAAAGGTTTGGTCTCAGTGCACACAGTGAAGACGTTGAGATGCTTTTCATTATGTCCGAGTTAACAATTACAATAATCAAAGTTTTTTAAACTGGATTTTACAAATCCAAGGTAATTCAGATCAGCCAGATTAAAATACATCACAGGAGTAGATTCTGCTTTGTTGAAAAAAATCCATAAAAGAAAAATTACTACTTTAAAAAGTATTTTCTGGAAAGGATTCATTTTTTCTGCAACACTTTAGACCAGATTATTTCAAGTAGAGCTTATTTTCCTGAATTAGATTAGACTTCCACTAACTATGTACTTGTAAAGTTTCACCCTATTTCCATAGGAAGAATGTGAACTTTTATCAGAGTAGAAGGGGCAGAAGAAAATCAAAGACTTCTCCTGTCCTTCAGTGTTGACTCTGCTTTGGGCATGTGTTGTTCTGTCTTGTCCTTCACCATAGCTTGGAATACTGATGTTGTTAGTGGTCATGACATTAACTTTTTTTATGTATGCCTTCTGAATGCCTTCCTCAAAACCTTTGTCTGTTCCAGAGGATCTGCTGGTGCTCCTGTTCTTGCAGCGTTGAGATAAGGAGGGTTGTGATGCCATGGAGACACTGTGTTCCCAGCCCTCCCTGGTGACTGAATCCCCTTTCAGAGCTGTATGAGGAGAAAATCTGGATCTCAGTACTGATCATCCTCAGTATTTTTAGCAGCTTTGTATTTCTTAATTTATTTTTTTCCCTCTGATGGTGTGTCTAATTTGATGATTTGGTAGGCTGGGATATGTTTATGTATGTATGAGATTTAGATTAAATACACTAAATATAAGTGAAGATGGCCCCTCAATTTTGATATATTTCTCTTTGTTTGCTTTGGTTCTTCCTGTGCTTTGCACTCACCAAGATTTTTGAATTGGGTATTTTTTTGTAGCTTAGTTTGTGAAAGAGCTCTAGGAGATGAGCAGTGAGTCAGCCTAGGTACACATGACAGGTTTTTAGATGCTTAGGATGTGTTGAACTAGAACATGCAGAAAGCAAGTTAATGTTTGAAACGCTTTACAACTAGTGGAGTTTTCCCTTTTAGAACTATAGTTCCAGCATAATTTAACACATTAATATTGCCATACAATTATTCAAGCTTGCCAAGAGGGTGGGAGCACACCATAAAAAGGGTCTAGATGTCTCAAGTTTTATATGGTCACAAGTAGTGTACCTAGAACTATATGGAAATAGATTAAATACTGTAATGTTGCCTTCTTTGGTGAATAACCCATCAGCTGCAAATCTGGATTCTTTGGGGGGAAGTGGCTGTTTTGGTACAGTTGAGATCACATGGGTATCTAAAGTGGTTTAAAAGCAATTCTTCATGAAAGAGAATGAAACATTAATTCTAAGTGGACTAGCAATTTTCTTGAGCATTATTCTTAGGGTGAGATTGTAAAACACAATTGCAGGTTTTTTGTTACGTACTTGCTCGCTGTTTACAATTACTTATCTGCATTCATTTGCCCTTTGACATTTTTAGTCTACTGCAAGAGTGGGAAAGGCTTGTCTCCCTGTTCTGAGCCTGTTCCAATTTTATCAAAATATGACTGTTAGAATGGGAGAGCTTTCTTTTCTCCCAAAATTTGGAAATTTAAATCCTAATGAAATACGTAACAAAATCTTCTAGCATTCTAAATTGCACTCTGGCATACTAAATGATGTCTAAATTAATGAGTTGGTTAACAATACTTAGGTAATACAAAAGAGCTGTATGATTTTTTATTCCTTGTCTTTGGTGTTTTGCACATTAGAAAGCAAGATTAATAATGACTAGAAAGACATTTATATAATTCAGAATGTCTCATTAGTGGCATGCGCATCTTGACTCTAAAGCTGAGATGAAATCAAGTTGAAATGCTGAAAAAATCCCTTAGGAGTTTCTTTATAATTGCTACTATGCTTAATATTAGCACTGTTAAGAGTTTCCCACTCCGTTAGTTGCTTGTCAGCTGGGTTAATCCTGCTCTTTGTATCCACATATACAACTATGTTTAAAGAAAATGAAACTATTTCCTTGTACAGGATTAGGTTCCACTGGGTCTATTATACAGCATTTCTGACCAGAGGAACGTGTATGACCACTAAACTCAGGTTTTCTTCTAAAATCAGGGTGTTATGTGTAGTTAAACCACTCCAACTCCGCCTTCCCGTTCTGTGGAAGAACGGGAGGACGGGAATTGTTGCAAGCCTGTTGCTATGGCCACGTAGCAGTGGGCTGAGCTGTTTGTGTGGCTGGAATCCTGCTGCATCAGCTGCTGCACGGTGAGTCCTTCCTTACACTTTGCTACATGATGAAAATGCTCTTATTAGAAACGTTCTTTAAGCGCCACTCAGAAATT
This sequence comes from Acropternis orthonyx, assembly GCA_035583155.1. Taxonomy (NCBI): domain Eukaryota; kingdom Metazoa; phylum Chordata; class Aves; order Passeriformes; family Rhinocryptidae; genus Acropternis; species Acropternis orthonyx. The sequence continues at coordinate 2,759,565 of JAWWEU010000037.1, read as the reverse complement.
GCTACCCTATTAAGGATCCCCTCCCCCAGCAACCCACGAGGTTTTATTGCATAACCAAATTGATATGTCTCAGGTGAGACATCTAAATGCATTTGTGATTTTCATGTGAACAATATTCTTTTTCCATGTCAGACTATCTACTGATTTCATTCTTTCTGAGCTGATCTTGGATGAAAGTTTGAGGTTGTGCCAAGAAACGTCAGCAGCTTCATTTTCCCTCCTTTCTTATGACCAAATGAAATCTAGTATCCCCTAAGATTTATTAATGTGCTCAGTGCAGAGGCATTTGAAACAGCGATGAGCAAGATTTTAAAATTAAACACTGCAAAATCCTTTGAGAGCTAAAGTGCAAGCACTTATGCTGAATTAAGTGAACAATTCTCTGCCCTCCCATGGAATTAGTGTTGATACCTTGTAGTTTCAGAAGGCCACTGTTTGCTACTACAGCTGTGCACACTGAAATGGTCCCTTTTACATAAGAAACAGGTTTTCTTCAACAACAACAAAAAATTACAACAAGTCTATAAGAACTTAGTTAAGTTTTTGTTTTATCGTGTGTTACCTGTATTGAGGTAATTCCTGAATACTGTGTTTCTCTTTACATATTTCTATCTGGTAGAATTTAATTGAATTTGGAGGATGAAGTCCAGCCTAATGCATTTGATTCCCCCTGTGAGTAGAGACAGAATAATCTCCCAGTTTCCCAAGGTAAGAATTCTTTATCCCTCTCGTCACAATATGTAGCCCATGCCACACTGATCTGTCTTTCCCTTGTGCTAATACTTTTTTAATTTAATTGAATGTACACTTGTCTTCTGTTAAAATGACAAATTATTTAAGAATTTATCTCAGAGTTTAATATGACCTCATATTCCCATTCAATGGTGACTTATGTAATAATAATTCTCATTTTTTCTTTTTAACCTTTACAAAAAGTGGCTTTTGCCACAAAAGTGTTATTTTATATTATTTATCTTGTTATTTCAGCAATATACTAATAATTACATGCTTAAAGAGCTACAACACCAAGGGGAAATAGGAACCATAGCTTATCTTAAATATGCAAAAAAGTCTAATTAGGAGGCTTTGGTTGAAGAATTTGAGGCAGTTTTAATTTTCTGTTTGTATAGGAACCATAGTCATACAGTAGATCAAATGTTGTAGGCACTGTAGAAACACAGACAAAAGACCTTTGATGTCCCCAAAGACTTTTTTGTTTGATATATAATAGAAGAGTTAAGGACAGGGAAGGACAGGGAATTACCATTCTATTTTTTCAGTTGTTCAAAAGATTCTTTTAGGAGAATTAACTTTTTTTTCCCATTCTTGATCTCAGACACATACTTTGCTTTTAATTTTATGAAAAATACAATGGGTATTTTTAGCAAATACAAGGTAAAACACATTTCCCTCATTTTTAACTAATTCCTAGTTAAATGTTGGTAATAAAAACAGTGTTTCATACTTCCAAGAGATCAAAAAGACTTCACAGTAATAATGACTTGCTGGTGGTAAGCTCCCATCTGTGTTTGTCTTGTATGTCTTAGATCACTGGGATAATTTAAAGCACTTAGTGTTGTACAGAATGATGAACAAATGTATTTGTGGGTGTGTGGATGCTGACACTCAGAAAGGTCATCAAGTGATGGTCCCATGGAGTTTTACAACATAACTTATTGCTTTCTAACCCAAGCTATCCCTTTTCTTAATGCCAGGATAACCCTGTGCTTGACAACCTCTGAATAATCTTCTTACTCGTTTTTCCTTGCCGATTTACTCTTGCAAACCCCTTTGTCCCAGCAGCTGTTCTCTGTTTGCAGTGGTACACACCTGAGGCCTGTCTGCAGTTTAAAGAGCACTTCCATGCACAGGTCAGGACTGCTTGTCAGCAGAGCACTCCAACAGCAGGGTAAGTTTGGAATCAACCAGGTATGCAATGTAGAAAGTATTTTAAGCTCTTCATAGCCTGCTTTCTTCATTGGCTTTTCCTTCCTCATTCCTCGTGTTCCTCACTCCATATTTCAAGGCAGCCAAGCCCTTGCACATGGCTGTTCTCCAACCTGTTTGGTAGTAAATGAGTAAAGTGCCTCTTCTTCCCATAAGTGTCAAAAATACTTTTACTGCTGGCATAAGTAGCATTGAAAAAATGGTGGAGCAGTTTAGCAACAAATAGTTTTTTAACACCTTTGAAGTAAATACTTCAAAGCATTTACTTAGTTCAAAAGATCCAGCAGATCCAGCCTTGTTGTGTTCTCTGCTGGTGTTCCAAAGAAGAAGTTAGTAAAGGCTTTGGAGGGATAGAAACACAGCAGTTCTAAGTTTCTTTAAACACCTAAGAGTCTAGTTTTAGTCTTTTTTTGAAGTTTACATGCTGACAAGTTTTTTTTTAAATGGTTCCTTAAAACTAGGGGAAAATTCTGGTAAATACATAACATTCAAAATTCCAAATAAGTTGTTTTATGCCCTAGTAATAATCTTGAAGTTGGGGGTGTTTTCCCCCACTATATCTCCCTCCCAGAACAGTTACTATTACTGATTTAATCTCTGAAGCAAGGCAAGAAAGCTAAACTGTGTTAGAAATCATCACTATTCAGTTAAAATAAATAGCCATACGTTTTAGTGATAAATGCTTCTGTGTTTCAGTGTGAAGGATCTTCCATGAAGTGAAACTTCTTTGAATACTGAAAATTAGCTCACTGTTCTTTCAAATCTGGAGTTGCTGGTTACCGTGAAAAGTACCCTGATATACATCTTTCAATGCAACATTTTATTCATTTCACTTGGGAATCTTGCTAAAAAAAAAAGCTAAAGTATGTCACCCTGGGAGACATCAGTGACTTTACTGGTTTTTTTCGAAGCACAGTCACTATCTTAGTTTCATGTAAATTTGTTACTTCCTTTAATGAATGGAGGTATTTTCCCGTTCTAATACCAAGATGTATTTGTTTAGAGGGTGGGGGTTTTTGTTTGTTTGTGTGTTTTGTTTTGTTTTTTAATTTCCAGAGTAAACCAAGTCTCCAGTTACTTTATTCTGGTAACAGAGTACAGCTAAAAAGCTTTACATTTTGGTTTTGTGAATAAAATTAAACCACTTTTCTGTCACTGCTCTCTAGATATGGTTATTATTCGGTCATTTAGGTCATTTTTTTGGTGGAATGGGGGTAGGAAGGGCAGACAGAGTGTTTTGTACAGTACTTGTAAAGCTTGACAGGAGGAACCATTAAGTAACCATTATCTTCCTTTTCCATTATCTCAAGTAATAAAATATTTCTTTGTCATTTGGAAAGCTAGTCTGAGAAATTCAGTAGCTAATGGCTGTATTTAAGACTTTTGATATTCCATCAGTGTGTTAAATTGTCAGTTACTTTTTTGCTATTCCCTTATGGTCGTTGATTTTATTCAGTATTTTCTCAGTAACAGTTAATCAGGCAGAGTCATGTCAGCAGCATGGGGGTCTGTGGCCACCCAGTTAGTGTTGACTGGCACATAAAACACCTTCTTTTTTTTTGAAAATATTAGTCCTGCAGCTTACCAATCAAGATTTGGACTATTTAGAATAGGTAACTTAGAATCAGCATCACATGGGAGTCTGTCATAACCAGAATAATTCCTTTGTTTAAAAAGCCATTCCTTGATAGAAAAGAACATTAAACCCCTTAAGCTGTTTTTGCCAATCCAAGTTTAGGTCAACAAATACACTTACATTCACTGATCCACCCGTATCTCCTAAAAGGTACACTCTGTTTCAATTTTAAGAATGCAGGCTGAGTCACCCAAAGCCCATCTGCTGTATCCTGTGGGAAGACCTAGAGCAAAGAGGATTATTTACATGAAGCCAGCTTCAGATTAATATTATTCCAGGTAGTCAGAAAATTTATTGGCTCTAACCCTGTGGGTTATTTTTCCCAGAAACACAGTCTGCAGTGGGATATTTCATTATTAGCAATTTTTTGTTCCTGCACTTAGGGTTTCATTTGTGCTGCTAAAGTCAATGAGAAATTTGAGATTAATTTTAATGCAAAGGATGCAGATACTCTATGGTCTTATGTTACTGCCAAATGTACATACTGGTAGTCAAAGCAGTTTTAATTGAATAGACTTTATGTCCCACTGGATTAAAATTAAGAAAAAATTATACAGAGTAAGAAACAGACTATTTCTGCTCCAGGAGGGTTTGGTTTTTTTGGTGACCTTCTTTCTTGCAATTTAAGACTCTGCTCATGTAGCACAATAGGACTTAGGTAAAATGAAGTCACAGGTACCTGGGCTCATCACTTGCAATTTAAGGATCTAAACCAGAATTTTTAGAGGGAGACTGCTGAAATAAGAACTAAAACCATATAATATCTTCAAATATTTATAACAGGCTGAAAATATCCAAAGTGGTTGTGGTAGGAGACCTGTACGTTGGGAAAACCAGTCTTATCAACAGGTACAGTATATCTGAGCAGATGGTTTGATTCTGCTATTTCTCAAATAAGTGTTATAACATTTCCATTGCTGTCCACTTAGAGTAGTGCTTCATGAACCTGAACCAGTACATCATGGGTTTGTTATTAAATGAAAGACAAAACTAAGTCTATGGTGAGGAAGGCTTGATACACCAGCACAGAAACTCATGCTCTAGCACTTCAATCAGTTTATGTTATATTCTAAAGTACTCTTATCCAGTCAAATATGATACAGTGTTTTCTTAAGAAATCCAGTCTAAAGGCTAAATACTTGGAAAAAAAAAATCCAGTGTCTGAGTCTTGCCTTCATGTTTTCTCCTTAGTTGCGGGGCTGTTCACTGAAGTGCTTTTCAGACATCCTTGTGTGGGTACCTGTACTCATTCCTACAGCTACAAGACTCTGGAAGAAGCTCAAGTTTTTCTGTAGCTTATAAAATAAGACAGATAAAATGCAGAATGCCTTAAAGAATAGTTATTTGATTCTTTACTGGATGTTAAAAACAGCCCTTATGCTTTTTGTGTCCAAGTCCAGTGAGCAGATCACTAAATTTGTGTAGCTTATGATCACTGTGACCACGTTTTGTGTAGCTTGCAGCATTATCATTATTTCTACAATGTTCTTAAGGAGATAAGGTTTTTGATCTCATTGATTAATCATTGGAGTCATTATTTATGGCACAAAATACATTCCCTTGTAAGTAAAACTATGAGATACTGTGCCTTGCTTGACACTCCAAAGATGTTTATTCTGGTTGTCATCCTGAGAGCTTATTAGATGCTTGAGCTTTCCAGTTTGTTATACAGTATATCCTTTTTTTAATTAGTGTCTTGATGGTTTTTATATATGCCTCTACAATATATAACAAATCCACAGTTAGTTAATTATTTTCTTCATAATTTACCCTTGACAGTGTTTGTTTTGCAGTTATTTGTAGTTGTGTCTTACTACTATTTCATCCCTTTTTTTAACTGCAGATTTTGTAAAGATAGTTTTGACCGAGACTACAAGGCAACCATTGGAGTGGATTTTGAAATTGAACGTTTTGAGATAATTGGAATGCCATATCATCTCCAGATGTAAGTTGAAACAGCATTGTTGTTAAGCACTTCACAGAGTAGTCTCAGCAGAGCTTGTGTTGCTGCAGGCTTTAGTGACATAAAGATTTTTTAAAAATAATAAAATTGCACAGAGAATGTGATCTGAAAAAAAGGTTCTGTACCTGGACTTGCAGTTTTAGCAAAACTTTTACTGTCTTGGATTTCTGATCCCTGAAAAGTGTTACAAGTTTGTCAATGAAAATTCATCTTGGATGTCTTGTGCCATTTCAGTAGAATTCTGCCTTTTTTACTCAAGTTTCATGAAAGAGAAATGGAAGCTTTTGCCAGAACCTTTGTCTAGTTCTAGTGTTACCCCAGTCTGTCACTTGGGGTTAGTAGGCACAAGGAGCACTAAACTTGGCTTTACTGGGAGTTTTATTCCTGCAGCCATTGAAATTAATGTAAGGTGTCCAGTGATTTCAACATCTCCTAATTAGGGACTAATTAATTATCCCCAAATCATGGAAAGACTGCAGTGTTTTTATTAGCATGTGAACCTAATATCCTTGATTTTCATCTTTATTTGTCAGACTAGTGGGAATCCTGCCCTTCTTTCACCTGCTTTGGGCCTGCTATAGGATGTCCTTTGGTGTTTCTGGTGGGCAGCAACGTTGTTCTGTAGAGGGCATTATGGAATCATCTGTGCTGTAGTGCAATCTAGAGCAGAAATGAGATGCTTTGCACGAGGTATTTTAGGGCATGAATCTTAAAAACCTTTTCGCTTAGGAACACTTTTTTGGTTACATCACTGATGTAAATAGATGGCTTGTGGTGTTTATTGAAAAATACTTAGAAATCCATTTCCCACTCATTTCAGTGCAGTTTTGTTTTGGAAAATTCTTCCTGCCCTTGAGTCCCTCTACAAGGTAGATTCATGTATTCAGTTTTGCAAACTGAAGCAATCAGGTTTGTGAGCTACTAAACATCAGGTTGTGTTATCTGCAAGGTCCTCAGGAGCTGGGCAGAACCTTTCCATATGATAAGCACTAGTGCCCCCTCTTGTTGAAAGATTTCCATACTAGATAAATTTGCAAGTAACTGTGACTGGCAGTGCTAGGCTACAATAACCCCCGAACATCTGTAGTGCTGGCAGTAGCTGAGAGCACTGCATATCATGCTCATTAATAAAAACCACTTTCTTGATTTTATTTAATGGTACCTGGTGGACTGAACTGTAGGTCTCTAATTTGTAGTGTATGGACAGATATATCTAGCAGGTGCAAGATTCTTTCTAATCTGGACTAATACATGATTTATTTAGTATTAGTAGGGGAAATGTACAAAATTAGATTGCCCCAGAAATACATGCAAATGGCATAGATGAAAAAAGTATTTCAAGGAAAGCATGCTACCATGCAGAATAATAATATTTGAATTGTGCCTCCAAAATGAACAGTATTAAAAAAAAAAAAAAAGGTAAAAACAGAGTTCACATATCTACATTAAATAATAGAGCTTTACTGTATTTCTCTCAGTAGTTAATGAATAACATGTTCCAGATGGTGACACTTCTCTGGTATCACATTCTTCGCCTTGTACCAGTCTGCTGCTTCATTAGCGTGTTTACTTGGGTTACACTGGGTTTCATTAACCTGAAATTTCTTTTTTTCCCCCCCCATTGCACAGATGGGACACAGCAGGTCAGGAAAAGTTCAAGTGCATTGCATCTGCTTACTACCGAGGAGCAGAGGGTGAGAACAATATTAATTTGATCCTGGCTGTGTCAGGAGGTTGGTTATATTTTATACAGAAACATATATGCTCCTCAGAAAGGTACCTGTAGCCCCAGTGTGGTGGCATGGATTGTCTGTTACTGCAGGGAAGAAGGGATGAAGGAGTTCATGAATTGGTGTGTTATCACATCTCCAAGTTCTGAATGTTTTGATAATGCAGTGATTAAAAATTGGCACTTGTGTCTAAGGGGGAAAGAATCAGGGTTTGGGTGAGATTAATGTTAGAGTCAGAAGTGGATTTTTCTGGCATTCCCTTTGGTGAGAGGGAAATTTTGGCAGGAATTAGTGATCCCAAAACAAAAGGGTTTATAGCACTATAGGAAGCAGACTATAAGTAAAGATAAAATAAGGTTGAAGACTAAGGACTTAAGTCTTACTGGGTGCTAGAAAAGGAATGAGCAAATGGATAGTCTTCCACCTCCTCTGTGTGAAATCTGTTCTTGCACCTTATATGTAAACATTCTTTCTGTTTAACAAGATGGGTTGGAGAGAATTCTGATACACTTTTTAACTTAATTACTTTTTATTCTGTTCTTATCTTCTATTGCAGTTATAATAACAGTGTTTGATCTGGCTGATATCCAAACTTTGGATCACACCAAGTAAGTTTCTGCATTTTGGCTTATTCTTTAAAGGTTTTACAGCAGGTTTAATTGTCTTACATGTGTAGGTGTTGAGAACTTGCTGGATCATGAGTGTATTTTCTATTGAGCTAAGAAATGAAAAATGACAGTCATTTGTTTGGATTACATAGGGTGGGATTTTTCTGAAGAAAATGCAGAGCATAAATTTGAACTACCTATACTTGGCTTACTTCAGTAAAAACTTGGTCCTTCCAAAACCAGACATGCAGGAAGAGATGAAGTGCACCCCAAAAGTATTGTTTTTTTACTTCACTTGCTATAGATAGAATAACAGGCTGGCATCTAATATAAATGGTGAAAATGATGAGGGGCATCTTGTGCATGATGTCTCAAGAGTCTCTCATTTTTTAGGTGCACTGATAGCCAAAAATTATTTTCTTTCTCCAGTTTCTGAAGTGATTCTGTTGGGAGGGAAGCTGTCAAAAAGAGGAGAGAAAGTTGAAAATTGAAAGCATATGTAGATATAGATAAACTTACTGGTTCAGATACTTGTAATGGTTTGGTTTCAACAGCATGTTATTTGTTATGAATAAACTCACTCTGCTTTCAGTGCAGGATGCAAAACCCTACATGGATCTATGATCCCCACTTGTCACAGCTCAGAGCATATGTATTTCTGATGTGCTGTTTTGACTGTAATGCAGGTATAGGCTTCTTTACAACCTATACTCTATCTTATTTGAATGTGTACTATGGTACTTAGCTCATTTACGTAGGACTTTGTAAAATAATAGATATATTAGTGTCTCTGCTTGGTTGAAAGTAATTGAAGCCTGTGAACCTGCTTTCCACCCCACACTCCCCACCCCACACACACACTCCCTTCCCTCCTTGACTTGTGTTGGATGACTCAAGAGAAACTTGATTGCCAGAGTAACAAAAATATAAAAGCTTCTGAGACAAGAATCATACAGCTTTCATAGGGAGCTGTTTTATAATGCTGAATACATTATTTCACCCTTCTGTATTTCCATTTATATCTAATCTGCTATGTGGTTCATCCCTTTTCCTTTGCTTCCTGCTTTCTTATTCCTTATCTCGATCAAAACTTTGCCCTTTTTCTTATACTGAGAAATGCCCTCTCTGGGTGCTAAAATCTTTGTTGAATTTATACTCTGGGTATGTCTGAACTTTACCTTAGTGGAAGACATGTACTCAAAGGAGTTGGAATAGCTCCTGATCTCTTTCTATCTAGAAAAAAAGGCTTTTGATACTCTCACATAAGTTCCTCCTCTCACTTTTCTTGTGACCCCATTATCTGTTACCTTCTCCTGTATTCCTCATTCCCTCTGACTGATTCTGTAATTTCTCTTTTGTATTTCAGACAGTGGCTAAAAGATGCATTGAGGGAGAATGAACCAGATTCCAGCTTCATCTTTCTAGTTGGAACAAAAAAAGATTTGGTGGTGAGTAAATTGAATGCAGATAAGGAAATCAGATTTTCCCTAGTTCCTCATGTGATTTCCCGTATAAGTTGTGCACAGTGTTGTTGAGATAAAGACCTTGAGCAAAAACCTTAACAGTCAAATAGAACAGTGCACTTGGAAACAATTTGAGAAGAGACTTTCTGAAAAAATGGGTAGTTATGAAATATTTCTTGCATGATCTTTTTCCAGCTCGTACAAACATACCTAATGATCTTGAAGGTTTTGTTGATTTGCTTTTTTAGGAACAGTGTATTCATATTCAGGAACAGGGAAGATTTCTTACTTAGTTAATATGACATTTTCAGAAGAACAGAATATAATGCACTCAGTCTATACCATTCTCAGTCTTTGTGTTTGTCTTCCTGCAGCTATCAACACTTAGTTTTTAAAGGTCTCAAAACAAACCTTTTTGCTCTGCTGTTTAGCTGATTTTTTTTTTGTCCCTCCCAGCTACTACAGTATCACTTCTGCACTTTGTTTCTTACCCTTCAGTGAAAATAAGTCCCAGAAAACTGCATGTCTGTCAGTTTTTCTGGTACTTTGTGTTGTTTGTGCTGATTTTTCTGAGTTGCAGTAAAAGCTAAATGTGCCAGACTTCTGAGGACACAGATCTGAAGCCTTGTCTAAGATAGAATACCTTACTGCAAGTTAGTTTCTGATTTTAGAGCGTAGTGCTTTCAACCGAAAGGGAGACAATAATAAAGCAAAGAACTGTAGGTTCTAGGTATTACTTCAGTGTGGACCCAGTGTCTTCCCAGATGGATTCACGCTACTTTTTGATGCCACATTATATTTCCAAATTTTTAGATTTCTTCTCAATTTTGCAGGGGTTCTCCATTGTAAGACAATGCACAGAAAACTGTCCAAAGATGACTGGTGTCATCCATCCCAAATAGGCTAGAAATTGAAAGCAAATAGCAGCATACTTATATGACTGGTGACAGAGAACAAATGAGAGGGTGAAAAGACCTGAAAATTAGGTGCAAGGAAGCAAAATCCGTTGAAAGGGCAAGAAATTTTAGCCTTAAAAAAGGGAGGAAGGCCATTGTATTACAGCACATCAAAAATGGATGGAATAGAAAAGTGGATCTGAGACACAGACAAAATATATTGAATCCAAAGAACTGTTGTGATTACTTGGTCCCACAACTCTTCTGCTGAGAGTGATGGGATGACAAGGATTTAAAGACCAATAACTGCCGTTGTCTTTCCAGCTCCCTGCCATGTTATGTATGGATACAATGTCTTGTTAACCACTGTTTTGTTTCAGGGCTTTGGGAGGTGAGTGGAGACTCCGTTTTAAAAGGGCGCTAAATACATGAATATTCTTGCAGTCGTGTTTGACTACCCGAGTTCTAAGGCGAGGTCAGAAAGGCCACTGAGAAAACTGGAAGCATCACAGTGTGTAGTGCAAGCAGTACCTCTGTGCTGTTACCAGCCCAGATACGCTTGTGATGTTCAAGTTATTCCATGTTGTTTCCCAGTCAGATGCTGTGTGTGAAAGGACAGAGGTGGATGCCATCCGTTTTGCCAATGAGATGCAGGCAGAATATTGGTCGGTGTCAGCCAAAACAGGTAAATTACTGCAAAGGATGTACAAATAGTGTAACCACAAGGGCTCGTGTTGGGGTGGGAGGAACTTAACCCTCCCCATTCCCAGGTTGTTTTTGTTGCTTTTGCATTTTGTTGCTATTATAAACTTCAGGTTTATTAATGCTCAAATTTTATTTGAGCTTTTTTGTTTGTGCTTGTGCTGTCATGTTTGCAGAGAGAAGTAATTGAGCTGCTTTGCAGTGTCTGAGCATGTTTAATTCATAGATAGTTACATAAATGCACGTTAACCACTATTGAACATTTGCAATGGAAAAAGATTATACCACAAACTGAATTCTCTCTGTTGCTGACTAAAAATAAAGGTGCAGCACAGGGTACAGTATTCCAGATTAAGAAAATTAGAGGTTCTCTCTGCAGCGATCAGAATGGAAGACAGATTGTTGGAGGGGCCTGTTCTGTCCCAGTATTGAGCAGTGAGCTGTTCACAGATGTGCTTGTTATGCTTGATCATCTGTTGATATGCAGTTGTAAAAACACATTTCTGTTTTGTTTCCTAGGGGAAAACGTCAAAGAATTCTTTTGCCGAGTTGCTGCCTTAGCCTTTGAACAGTCTATGATAAAGGAGCTGGAGAACACTCCTGGGCACATGGCCAAAATTGGGGCAGGAAATCTCATCAGTATGTGGAGTTTTGCTTTTTGAGTGCATTTTCCTTGTTTACAGTCTGAAGGATTGGGGAGGTTTTTCAAGCGTTAAGGCCAGTTTCAAACACCTGCAAGCCTATTCATGTAACTGTCTACCCAGGTTCTCCCCTACAGGAGTGACTGGGCCTGCGTCCAGCTTTTGTTACCCTTAGTATTGGATGGTATAATTTCTTGTGAATTGATTTTGTAACTTTCTTGTTTCCACAGAGCTGGAGAAGAACATTATGGAAATCCCAGAAGGCAATGCTCAAGTCAGCCTGAGTTGCTGCTAATTGTCAACTGTTCCTGCAAGCACTGTGTTTGTCTGCAGCACAGCACAGAGCACCTGCAGCAATGCAAGCTCTCAAAACAGAACCAGAGAACTTTAATTTGGAAAATGAGGGAGGAAAAGCTTATCTAAACTTTCTTTCTGAGAGTTCCCTGCTGCTGCAGGCTCACTTGTGCAGGGTGGTACAATTGTTACATAAACCTTTCTCTGTGTAGTCAAAACATAACATCCTTGTCCTAATGCAGGAAGACATTGCCAGTGCCATGTGCTCACCTGTCTGCCAGAAATGCTTGTAGTCAAAAATGATGTCATTTTAGTGTGTTGTTCTTTGATAATTCTCTAGAAATCAAGCTGCATTCTCATGGGGGCAGGAAACAAGTGGCAGTTCAGAATAAAGGGTGCTATCCATATGGTTTTGCCTTTTAAAATCACAGTATAAAATAACTCTGGTTTGTTTTTATAGATTCCAAATATTTTTAAACTATTCCAAAATAAATCTTTTTAAGTATCAGGTATGGAAGTACACAAATGCAGACTGCATAGTTTCCACTGTGGTTTCTCCATCCAGGAAAAAGTTGTACTATTTTTCATTTTCCACTTGAGAATCAGAGCCCAGTATTTAAGTATTTCCAAGCCTAGGAAAAGTCCAGGTAGGAAGTTTGTTGTTTTATCCAATCTGTCTAATACTTTGAAAATGTTACCAGATAAGAATGCTGTTCTTTTTCACTCATTTGAATAAGAAAGAATGATCTCACAAGTGCATAATATGGAACACATGAAATCTAATTTTTGTCTTCCAAAGAGGATGCAGGTTCCTTCTCTGCATTGACCTTCATGAGTATTGTCTACACTGCAGTTTTACTTTGTGGCTGAGAGTAAATCACAGATTTCACAGAGTGTTCACAGTTGGAAGGGACCCACAAGGATCATCAAGTCTAACTCTTAAGTGAATGGCCCATATGTGGATTGAACCAACAACCTTGGTGTTATTAGCACCATGCTCTAACCAACTGGGGGGTTTTGTTTGTAATAATGTAGTAAGATTTTGGAACCATATGTGGTCTCAGTCAGGAACCTGATCATCCCTGTCTGTGGTGGGAAGTCAGAACCAGTAAGGTTGGATTCCATACTGAAGTAAAGCAGCTCTTTTGCTCTTTGGGCAACAATGACTGATGGCCAGAGACATGCCTCTTTCAAAAGTCATTGCTGCTGCCAAATGACATTGCCAGAAATTACTATAACAAATACTTGGCCAATATTTGTGAAATTGCATTACTATGCTTGATTATGCTAATTAGGTTTAAACTGCAGAAGTACAAAAGAAGTGGAAGGAAAATACATTCATTTTATTTCCCTCTAATTTTTCCAATAGCTCACTGAATTCTAATATTCAGTTGTGAGTATCTGGTTAGTGCTATTTCTCTAAAGATAAATGAGATGCTCTAAATCTTTTGCTTACAGTAAAACCTTCAAATGTATGGCCCTTCAAAATTACTGTAAGCACTCAAATCATAGAATTAACAAAGAAATCAAGGTGGGACAACAGAAACATTCTTTCTCTAGAGATCTGTCAGCAGCTTAGAAATCCATGTTTCTAAGATTTATATCCAGCACTTCATGCTATACTGCCCTAAAGAAAAATAGATAGTATTCTAAATTTCATACTGCAATAATTTTAAATGGAGAGAAAGGAGAAAACCTATGAAGAGTTAGAAGTTACAGTTTCTTAAGATATTCATTCAATCATTGCAGAAACAACAGTATGGAAAAGTAATTAACAGGACCTTTCAGATTTGAGCTGCTCAGAAATAAGGACATTTGTTCATAATGCAATGCATCAAACTGAAAATATTCCAGATTCTCTGACCTTTTCCCCAGTTTGTTTGATAAGACATAGGAAAAAGTGGACAAAAGATGCCTTAAGCTTTATTACTTTTATTTTCTTATGATGTAAGTTACAGCAGCCTCATAGAATATGATGAATAGAGATCTAAGAATTCTATCTTTTTCTATTGGACAGTCTTCATTTGGCAGTTGTGCTGACTGTTGGCGAAGACACAAATGTAGCATTTGGTGGAAAAAATGAATCTGTGAGGGTATGTAAGAAGCTATTTATCCCAGTGTGTAATATTTTGACCTTATGGTGTTCCATGTATTAGTTTGGTTCCCAAGGATGACGAACACACACTCAGCTTGTACCATGGGCTGGGTGAGTGGGCAGCATGGCCACGGCTTCATATTTGCTGAGTGTGAATGAGAGTAGGAAAGGTGGTTCCCTTTGCTGCAGCAAGTCAGATTGCCTGGGCCTGGTGTTGGGTTTCAGTGCTGACACGCTGGTTTAGTGTTTACAGTGCAAAATGACTCAGTAACACAGCTAAGAAAAGATGAGGATTTTTCCCCCCCTCCCAAGGAATGTATCTCCCAAGGGTTTCTTTTGTTGCTGAGCTCAGTTATTGTACAAAATCACAGAGATGCAATCTCTCCAACAACAATCAAGTTACTTGGAAAATCAACCGGGACAGTTTTTTCCTAGTGATTCAATACATTGCTTGGTGTCATTACTGTTTAGTATCATCTGGAGCTCCAAAAACTTCAAATACAAAGCTCTTAGTCATTAACTACCACTTGACAACAGCCTGACTCTATCTATTATATGATGGATGCTTTGAGACTGGGGGGTTTTGTGGTTGGTGTATTTTTGTTTGGTTTGGTTGGAGGGTTTTTGTTTGAGTTTTTTTTTTTTTTTTCACTTGGTTGGTTTTAAGGGTGTCTTTTAGTGCAACTGAGATTTGGCCTAAAAGAACTCAGTATTAATAATTGATCATCTAAAATGAATCTTGGATCATGTTGCAGATGATGACTTGCTTAGGAAAGCACAAAGGAAACTAACTATAGAAAATAAATATAAATTTACAGGTTCTATCTGGTCAGTGTTTTATCTATGTATGTTAATCCATTCTATCAGCAAATTAATTGGCTTCAAAGAAGCTTTAATGTTACGGAAAACAGTGTTGAAAAAACTGTATTAACTCTAATCATAGGCAGCCTAAACAGTTATTTCTATAGCAGCTGAAATCCCCACAGTGATTATGGCAACAGTCACAGTGCCAGCTTCCTTGTGGAATTTTCAGGAAAGAAATTGAAGAAGTGAAATTTGGAGTCAGCCCGAAGCAAAGGTAAAGAGCAATTTGAATAATCAATTTGCCCAAAGAAAGACTAATGTTATGCTGTTTCGTGTCTTAATAGGTAGAGGCTAGCATATTAAATGGTTATATAAGGATGCATTTGTGCTGAGCAAAACCACTGGCAATGGATCAAAAGCTATTTAAGAAAGTCAACTGTCAGAAAAAGTTGATGTCTTACTATAAAAGCTTTTTCTTCTAATTTTTAATCGTGTTGTTTTGCCTTTTGAGTGATTATTTGACACTCTGGATACGATGATTTATGTTCATACAGGTCATGTGATTCAGATATTTCTGAATCCTGTTGGGTCCCAGCTCAGGTTTGCCTTGTGGTGTGACTGGAGCCCATACTTCACCAATAATTGTGTCCCGCTGTGCTTGTTCAGGTTTCCATCAGTAGTCAGAGGTTGTTCTAATAGAGTGCACTGGTGAGTGAATGCTCTGAACCCCTCTCTGAATCACGTCCTCTGCACATGAGAGTTAAAATGAAGTATTTGGCAAGTAGTAGGAGAATCTGCATTTGGTAGTGGAGAGAGTTGCTCAGTTTCCTGTGTTTTTGGCCAGAAGGTTGTTCTCACAGCAAGAAATTGCCATTCTCTGAACTCGGAGAGTTCCTTTTTTTCTAAGTCCATAGAATGATTTATACTGCACGGGACATCTCAAGACTTGCAAGCATTGTCAAACTTTCCCAGAGTGCTGCTTTGTGTTTACAAAGATCCGATTGCTTAGTTTCAGCCACAGACTAATCAGAAATCATGTTTTAATTCTCATTTTAAAAGCTCAAGTTATGTCCTACAGTTATTTTTTTTGATCTTCCCACAAACCCTCCGGTTCTCCCGCGTGGGATCACGCTGAAGGACAGTGCCTAGGTGACAGCCCGAGAGCTTTACCCTAAGCCAAGCGGCTTCTCTTTCCCACAAGAGGGAGCCCGGCGGTCACTGCAGGATGAGATCCGTGCCGGCTCGAAAGGGCTGCGCGATCTCTCGCAGGCCAGCAGAGGGGATGTGCGGGGCACTCTGGCCCCAGGTTAGCCCCTCATCGCAGCATTCTCAGTCTCAAATCACAGGTATGTGTCTGCCACCATAGTCTTAATGAAATTTTGTATCCTATTGAAATAGTACTCTGTTGAATGCATAAAGTATCAGCAAAAATTCAGAGCACCCTTCAGTTCCTACAGGAATTTCTGATGTTGTGGTACCTCAGTAGGTAAAGAGAGTGTAGTTGTTTAACAGTGTTATTCACTTAAGTGTGCACAACGAAATCCCTCGTCTGACTCATAGGAATTCTTACTCCCTCCAGAAAGGACACCAACGTGGACACAAATAGAAAACACACTAGACATGAAAAAACAGACTGGTGAGACATCAGTAAAAGCACTCTGTAAATTCAGAACACATCTCTAGAATGTAACATACAGAAACATGTCAGTACAGTCTTAAGCTTCATATTCTAGAAACAGATTGCATGTCAGAACTTCATTGGTCAAACTGGCACTAAGCAAACAATAGTATCAGTGGGGGAAAGGCAATTTATTTTATTTCCATGATAGATTGAGATTTCTTGAAAGATTTGTAGAGTTATTTATTGAACATATAGATTTTATTATGATTTAGATTATAATCTGTTTTCTAGGTAGGTCAGCCAATGCCTGTTATGTGTTAAAAGCTGAGGAAACAAGTGCAGGAAAAGAGGTTAAAGCCAGGAAACAAAAACCAAGAGGGATGAACTATGCAAAACTGAATGGCTAGCCATTTGTGATATGTCTGAAAATACCTGAAATTATTTTGTTTGGCATATAAAAATGCATGATGAGGAAAACTGTTTAATGGATTTTGAAACAGCACATATCAAAGGTAAGAGAGCTACTCCTGTGGAGTTGTGCTTTTCATTTTTATGGGATTTTAGTTGGGGCTATATCCCACTCTCTATTCTAACAACATGTACCAGAAAAGATACTTTCATGTCACTGCAGACATGAAAAAAGCAGGTTTATGGACTACATAGGGTGTACATCTCACTGTTTCCTGTCATGCAAACAGGCAACAGAAAACTTCAGGTGTATTTGTTACCATTTTTTCAGAGGCTGAATTAATACATGAAAGGGACACAGGGCTTAAGCAAGATCATGTTCTGTGATTTCAGAAGGAGTAGTACTTGGCAGCCAGACTTCTGTTTGAATTATTTGCCACCCTTCACCCAGTGCTGGGGTGTGGGACTCCGAGTTATTTGGGCTAGGATAATATACAGGGGAAAAGTGAGTCTAATGCAGGACAAAGCAGGCCTTATTGCTAGTATCACAGTTATTTTGGAGTACCAGCTGCCCATCTCAGAAATCCAGCTTGTTATTTGTTGCCAAGGAAGGAAGGATTGGGGTAATGACAAGCCTGCTACTAAGCAGCACTTACATGAGAGGGGGGGGAAAACGTGACCTTTGAAGGTAAGCTGCATCAGTGACTAGGGGGAGAGCCCTGCTGTGAGCACAAGAGAACGCACAGAGACGTGCTGGTGTTTATACATAATACATGAAGGCATGGCTGTATGGACGAGAATGGATACCTCCCTATGCACACTGTGTGCACGGTACCTTCTTGCCTAGGCTTAGGCATAGCCATGTCTCTATGATGCCCAGGCCTGTGGCTGCAAGTGCGAGGTTGCACATCCCCGCCTTTGCCTCACGGGCAGCCGCGGGGAAGCGGCCCCGCCGCCCCATCCCCGCGGGGTCCCGCGGCGCGGCCGGCCCGGCTGCCCCTTTAAGAGTCCCCAGCGCCGTGTCAGTGGCTGCGCGGGGTCCGTCCCTCTCCTCCCCTTCCCTTCCCTTCCCTT
>JAWWEU010000037.1:2641735-2741653 GCA_035583155.1 Acropternis orthonyx | reverse complement strand
CGGGGGCCGCGCCGCCGGGGGGGCTCCCGCGGGGCCGCGGGGCGCCCGGGCACGGCCCGGTAGCGGCGGAGCGCGGCCGCCGCCGCGCCGAGCGTGTGCGCCCCGAGCGCCGCACCATAGCCGGGAGGAGGAGACAGCGAAAGGGGCAGGGGGAAAGGAGGAGAGAGAAAGAGAAAGCACAACACACGGGCTGGCGAGGCAGGACGGAGCGGAGGAGGACGGAGCGGGGCTGCGCCGAGGACTGTGCCCAGGACGGCGGCGACAGGAGGTGGGTGGGGGGCGATATTTACCTTCCCTCCCCCGCCCCGAGCCTGCTCCTTTGTCCACCCTCTTTGAAGTGCTCGGGGTTCGCCGGGGTTGGGAGCATTGTTGTTCGCCAGCAAACGATCAGTCATGCCGGGGAGAGAGTAGCGAGAGGGTACGCGGGGCTGGGGCCGGCAAAGGCTGAAGGAGACGGGGAGGAGGAGAGAGGATTGCCAGAGAGGATTGCCGCCTGCCTCCCAGTGCCCCTGCATGGACCGTGAAAGAGACGCGGGGAGCTGACCCTGCCGGAGCTGTTTCTGTTTCTACATGTGAGATCCGGTTGGTTTTTTCTCTCCACCTCTCGCTCTCCAGCCTCCTCCTCGTATTCTCCACTTACTCCCGTATGCAAAATGGTGGACCCTGTGGGGTTTGTGGAGGCTTGGAAAGCACAGTTTGCAGACTCTGAGCCTCCTAAAATGGAGCTGAAATCTGTGGGAGACATTGAACAGGAGCTGGAGATGTGCAAAGCATCTATCCGGAGACTGGAGATGGAGGTCAACAAGGAGAGGTTCCGCATGATTTACCTGCAGACTCTTCTGGCAAAGGAGAAGAAAAGCTATGATAGACAGAGATGGGGTTTTAAACGTGTTTCTCAGTTGCCTGAAGGGGGTGCAGAGCAGCAGATCCAGGACCTGCATCATCACCAGGCTGCTGACCAAGACGAATATGAAAAAAGCAAGTCACACCACGGGGAGGAAAAGTTCAAACCGAGGATACCCTCTCTGCGGAAGCTGTCTACCCAGAGTGATGGGTCAGACCTGTCACCTGTGGACAGCCCCCATCACGGAGAAGGAGAGCAGGACAGGTCTAAGTACTACGGGGAAGAGAAACTGAAGAGAGTGGTAGAAGACATGGAGAATCGCTGTGATACAGATGGCTCTCCTTCAAAACACAGATCAGCTTCCACTCGCAGGCTGGTAGGGTCTGCTGAGAAGGAGGGATCATTTGAGCCTAAGGAGAGAGGGAACAGCACCAGTGTGGCAGCCCTAAGGTCCAATTTTGAGAGAATGAAAAAGGTTAATTCACATTCTTCTGGAGATAACAAGGATGTTGTTGAAAAGCCCTTTTATGTGAACATGGAATATCATCACGAGAAGGGTCTAGTAAAGGTCAATGATAAAGAGGTTTCTGATAAAATAAGCTCCCTTGGCAGCCAAGCCATGCAAATGGAACGCAAAAAGTCTTTGCACTCCCTCCCTTCTAACATGGTACCAAGCTTCAGTGAGTTCCAGAGACCTGCTTACAGGGGAAGGTCCTCAGAGAGCAGCTTTGGCTATGATGGAGAGTATGAGGATGCTGAACTGAACCCCAAGTTTCTCAAAGATAACCTGATTAATGCCAATGGCAGCAACCGCTCGCCTTGGCAGCCCATGGACTTTCAGCCGTATCAAAGTATCTATGTTGGTGGAATGATGGGGGAAGGAGAAGGAAAAGGACCTATTCTGCGAAATCAGGGCACAACTGACCAGGAAAAACATCTCACGTGGCCCAGGAGATCTTATTCCCCCAGGAGTTTTGAAGATATTGGAGGAGGATACACACCTGATTGTAGCTCCAATGAGAACCTTACCTCGAGTGAGGAAGACTTCTCCTCAGGACAGTCCAGCCATGTCTCCCCCAGCCCCACCACCTACCGCATGTATCGGGATAAGAGCCGTTCTCCCTCCCAGAACTCTCAGCAGTCCTTTGACAGCAGCAGTCCACCAACCCCCCAGTCTCAAAAACGGCACAGGCAGCAGCAGGTCATTGTGTCTGAGGCTACTATTGTGGGTGTACGAAAAACAGGACAGATCTGGCCAAGTGATGGAGATTTGCCCTCTGGGAGATGTCACCAGGACAGCTGTTTCCATGGGGATACAGGTGTGTATTGGCTTTCTGTTGAGTCCTTTAAATGTATAGAGCATTGTGGAAAAGAATGGGGGACTCTTTGTGGATCACTGTGAGGGGGCAACTGTTCTACGTGAGAAGGCTGTGCTTATTTTGTAGTTCTGCTGTTCTAGCAAGGTCCTACAGAAGCATGTGTCAGACTGCATTATAGGAAGTCAGCCTGGATTCCCAGAGGGATCGTTTCAGGTCTCTCTGGAGAGAATCAGTGGAGTCCCATGTTAATCATCTCTTAAAGTTTCAGCTGAGGTAAAAAGGGGCCAGAATTTCACCAGGTATTCACCACCTGTGGTAAATTCACCACCAGATGATTCCCTCCCTCGTATTTGTGCACTAAGGACTAGTTAAACTCTGCCTCAGAGGTGGTAGTATGCCAACATGCTGCAACCTGAGGGTTTTGTTGGAGCTTTCCTGATAATGATGCTGCTCCCACAATCTTGTTTTTTCCTGTCTGTATTAATTGGAGTGCTCCTTTCTTGTTCTGTCTCGTGTCAGCCTTCAATTAGAGCTGATTGGAGGTGATGATTGTGCAACCCTATTCTTGAAGCTTTCTGCTATCACCAAGTGAAGGAAGAACTTGGAATATCAGGAAACCCTGAGGGGAAAAATGCTAATTTAATTTCAGCAGAATCAAAATTTTCCTTTGGGGAAGAATGGGCAGTGTTTGAACCCGTTCCTGTGTAAGCCATTCAGGCATGCAGGTGTGTCTGTGAAATCAGTGAATTTATAGTTAGTGGAAGAGGCATACAAGGAATTATGTTAATTCAGATAAATTTATTGAATATATGTGGACATCTGAATCTATTTAGCATGGCAAGGCATGTAACATAAATAGTGTTTTGTGCTAACATTAGTAGTCATTTATGCAATAAATGAAAATCAAATCTATGAATGAAAAAAAAAGAATGTTTGTTTTGACAGGCCTCTTTGATTATAAATCTGTGAGTTCTCTTGTGGGTTTTGTCTCTTTGAGTCTCGTTTTTTTCAATGGGATGAAATTCTTGAAGTAGCAGGTGAGTTGAGAGGCCTGTCAGATGTCATTTTCTCAGGTTGTGTGAGTTTGCTGTATTAGTTCTCAGAAGAGTAACTTTGCTGGAAGGAGGTGCCTGGTTCTTCTCTCCCTGCTGCTTGTTTTTGCCAGCAGTACTTTTGGGAGTAACAGTGGAGGGAGAACTCTTTCCTGCCCCACCACCATCCTCATATCCTGCTGTGTTATTGAAAGGCTGGATAGTGGTAGTGGATGTTCAGTGTACATGGAAGCTCTGCAGCCTGTCCTTGCAGTGACTTCTTCCTTACCAGATTGGATGTACATCCCTGTTTTCTCCCTACATTCTTGCTGGGTTTGCTGCCTGCCCGTATCTGAGGGGAAGTACTTGCAGTGCAGGGGAGAGGCTGGATCTTGTGCTCCTTTGAACTGAGCTGCAGCCATCTGTCTCTGCTCTTGTTTACTGATGCTCTTTAGATGACTGGGAAGCCTCCTGGCAGTTTCAATTTTTGCAGAAGGAAACAAAGGGGCAAAAATAGCACGGGTTGATAAAGCTTGAGGATAAATTCAACTTTGAGAAAGGCAATGGGTAATTTGTATTTTAAATAATTTAGCTGGGATGCAGCGATAAAAAAACAGCTGCTGAAAAGTTGAAACATAATTCCTGGTTGTGCTAGAAAGATTAGTGTCTTGTTCCTGAGGATGACCACATACTGCAGGCAAGGACAGAATGTAACTGATCAACCTTCTGCTTTCCTCAGCAAAGGGGGTGACATGGCAAGCTTAGCAGGAACTTTCACCAGATGGCTAATCAGTGCTGTCTTGCACATTAGCTGGTGGCAACTTCTTCCTCAACCAAAAAGGCTTATGCCTTCAGGAGGACTGTGCTTCTGATTAATTCCTACTGAGCATCATTTTGTATGAATTTTATTTCTTTCCTGATTAGGAAGAATTTTGATCTGAAACCAGCTGGCAGAACGTCTCTTTCATAAAACAAACAAAAGGCATGAGAGACCACTGTGTGAGTAGCTGGCTGACTCCCATTCCTGACCACCATGCTCTGATGAGCACTGTTCTCCATCACCACATGACACAAAAGCAGTTCATGGATCCAGACAGCTTTTCCCACACCTGTGGTTCAGTCACTGGTTCTGCCAGGCTTCCCTGAAGTTTTGCTTGAACAGAGAGCACCAGTTTGAATGACAGGAGGTTCTGGCCAGCCTTAATGTTACTTAGTATCAAGTGGGGTTTGTTCAACAGTGACTTCTCAGTGCATCCAGATTTCTGTGTGCTTCCTGGCTTTGCCTTTGATGGCTCTTCCCGTAATGATGCTGAATGTGCTGTGCACAGGTGCAATGTGAAATTTCTGTCTGGATCTGCCATCCCAGTGCACCTTCAGCTTGGCCAGCAGACACATGCTATTCTGTCCAAATATTTCAGGAGTTCACAGTCAAGTGATGTTTTCCTAATTCTGTATTACAACAAAAGTACCTAACTCTCAAGTGACTGGGGTCCAAGCCAAAATTTGAATCTGGGTTCTTGGTGAAGAGTTATCAAAAACTTGAAATCAGACCAAGGCAGTAGGCTTTCAGTTTTTTCCAAGGAGCAGAATCAGAGCTTCAGGGTTGAGTTTTGGTAATAGCTGTACTTTCTATTAAATGTACGTAATAGAACCTGGGCAAAGATATTTATGTTAGGATTAATTATGCATCACTAATTTCCTGTTGTGGGAATAGAAAAAAAATCACATCTTAACTTTATATTAAGCTTGAATATCTTTACTATGACTGTGAAGGAAGAAGAAGGTTTTTAAAATCCTGCCTTACTGTTAAACATTAGCTGCAGACACAGATGCAGGAAAAGCCACGTGTGCATTTCTGCTTATAGTCAAGAGGACAGTTGCATGGTGCTGTTCTGGAGTGAGGAGGCCTCACTTCTTAACTAGTGGCAGTCTGCTAAAGAAGGAGCACACTGGAGTTGTTGTTTGGCTTCACAGCTTGCTTCATAAAATCAGTGCATGCTCTCTCAGCTCTGTGTATGAAATGATTTTATCTATCTCATAACAACATGGAAACTATCTGGAGTCCACATAAATAATATTTACCTGCACAGCTGCTTCCCTCAAGGTGCCCCAGTAGTACTTCTGTTCACGTGAGAAGACTGGATGGTGCCCTGCAGAGAGTTCTGCCAGGCTCTTCTCTAGACAGCAACCAAAAACCAGAGTGCTCAGTGCGAGGTCAGTTTGGGATATGTGTCTTAATTCCACTGGGAGTGATGTTTTGCTTATTTTAGCTGCTACTAAGCGTGGGAGTGCTGAACATCCCTTTCTGGAGAGCATGGAACATTCTCTATGTTTTTAGTGAGTTTAATGTAGACAAAGAAAACTGTGGTGAATTTTGTGTGTGAACTGCAAGACTCAAAATTCCTGTTATCTCAGCTGAGCGGAATGCCATTTTAAAGCTTCTACTTACCTAGAGCTGTAGGTTCTTCAGTTTCTGTATGCATTAAATGTCTGACCAGATAAGCAAGCATCTGAATTTCTTGCTTTTAAGGTAAATCTTGTCCCTACTTATTTGTAAAGGCAAAGAAAAAGGCACGTAGTGTGTCATCATGGAAGGGCCTTGTTCTGTGCCTGTTCCTGCAAGGGTCTGTTCACGAGTTTCTTGCATCTGTCATCTTGGACAAGTTCTTATTTCTGCCCTTTTTCAACCCACTATTGTATTCTGTGAAGTTTAGTTTGAAGATGTAGTTTGAAAAGGGCTTTGCAGTGTTTTAGTGGTGCAAAGACTCCTGAGGCAACGTGCAATTCCTGTTGCTGCTGTTTAGAAGCACAACTTTCCCTTTGAGCAGCTGAGGCAGACTTCAGTCCACTGTGTAGTAGTTTTAAGGGCTGCTGGCCACAGCTCCTGCTTTCCATCTTGACTTACTTCGGATCAATAATGAGGTTTAAATTTTCTCTGACACTTGTTTAGTTCATTTTGCTATTACTTTTTAAACATGTTTTAATCCTTTTCTGTGATGATCAGTGGATTCTGTAGGAGCACTGATGCCAAGATGCTGTTTAAATGCAACCCCCACCCTGCCTTGCTTTTCACTGATTTAGTGGCTTTTGAGATTATCATGATGCCTGTGCTACCACTCCCTGCTTCTTAGTCACGGAGAGTGAAGAGCTCCTCTTTCTCTGCTAGATTTCTCTTTTCTCCTAGCTGAATTTAATGGAATCCATGGAGCTTCTGCTTTATGTCCCCAGTGACTGTAGTGGACTCTGAAGTCCTGTTGGTTTTGTCCCTTCTTCCACAGACAGTTGCTAGCGTTTACCTCAGGCCTACCATAAGTAATGGTGTACAGATAGATTTTTATTTTAACTTTTCTTAGATTCACCCCAGGTCATGGAGGTTTTCCTACCCCGATGTTCAGGTTCTGCAATCACAAAGCACCTGCCTTTGAAATGAGAGTGTAAACCAATCCAGGAAAGTCCTGGGGAGTGCTGGTGTCACCTCGTATGTCTGTGTGAAGCTTGTTTTCTTAGTCCACGACAGAGAGATTGAAGTGAGACTGACTTTGCTATGGAATAAGCAGACAGAGAGCTGTGAATTCTGCAAGTAATGGGTCTGGTAAAAAGCTACTTATCTCTGCCTGAGTACCACCAGTCTCCAAGTGGCCTGTCTGGCAGTGGAGCTTGCTGTGCAGCTGCCATTGCTCTGTGAGGGCCTGGCCCTGGTGCAGACAGACAGGAACTCTGGCTGGGCAGGTGGGATGTGACAGTAGTGCGTGTTTAAACTTTGAGAGGGTTGTAGGAACCTAAGTAGCACCAAGCTGCAGCAGAGCCCCAGGGATACCCATACTGTGATGGCTGCAGACTAGAATGCCAAAACCACTGGACCTGGGTGATTCCAGCATGGTGATTTCCCAGACCCAGGGGCTAGAGCCCTAAAGCTTTGCAGTGAACGCCACACAAAATGATGACAAAGAGAGCAAGGAGCTTGCTAATTTGTGGAACTAATTGCTCTACCATCTTTCCTAAGTGCTTCCATTTGTCTAATATCTCTGGTTGGGGTATTTGGATAAAATGCTAAGTACTGTGTTCAGTCACTCCTTCATTGACAGCTTGCTTTTCACTGCCACCACACAGTTTCATGGAGGCCTGAGCAAAAGTAATAAAAGGAGTTGCATGGAATGGCAAGTAGGCATCCTGAATAACACATTTGGAACAGAGGAAAAATAAGGTTTCATAAACCTTCAAGTGTGGCAATGCTTATTTGAATACTGGGCAGCATACTGGAGCTAATGATACTGACTCTTAGAAGAGGTGTTGGGGGTGGGGAGTGTGATTTGTAATCCAAATTTGGCTCTGCAGGCTGTCTGAAAGATGGGCCAGCAAAGGAGACAGAAGCCTGTGAAGTTTTGGGCCCCCATAACAGCCTGGAAAGAATTCTTCTTTCAGTTCTAGCATATTTAGCAGTTTGCTCTCTAATGACCTTCCTCTCTGCCCAGCCTCTTAGGGGTAAACAGTTATCATGCAGAGGCAAGGCGACCTGTATTTCAGCTTCAAGGAATTTTGGAGGTCAGTCCATAAAGGTTAATGAGGTGAGACTTGGCAAGCTGTTTGAGAATTGCCCCATTTCAATTACCATAGAGAAGCATATTGCTGTTCATGAAAATCAGTGTTGATTGGAGGCACAGCTTATCTGGAGCTTGCTTTCCCCCAGAGAAAACACGACCAGCAGTTTGTACTTTTTTGACTGTCTCCTCTTTGATTTGTTCTGCCCAGTCAGATAAGCTTGGAAAGAATAATAAGGGCCTGATCCTGTTCTTTCCCTGGTGGAATGTTATTGACTTTAGTAATCTTTTGCTGGCACATGTAGGAAAAGGAATGGTGTTCTGGTGCAGGTTCAATGGCAGATACATAGAAGGGTAGACTGCAGGTGACATGAGGAATGCTGGCATGTATTAGTTTGAGTGAACTGCATGTGAATGAAGTACTTCCACAACAACAATTTGAGTGTCTTGGGTTACAAAGCAGGTTTTGGCCAGCTCACTGATGACAAAGTGGAATGCTTTCCTGATCATATCTTTAAATTAACGTGTGACGTGAAAGTAACCATAACCTGTAAGTAAATCCTTGGTCTGTCTTACTGCTGAGCCAGTTTTACAAATGTGTAACTTCTCTAAGTTTTTTTGAAATTGTACTGCGTTTATGCTTTAAACAGTAAAATTGTCCTGCGAAGGACAATGTGGTGTACTTTTGGCACAAAACCTGGTTGCTGTTTGCAAATCTTCCTGTTACTAAAACAACAAAGCGTGTTTCGCTTTTGTCTGCTTCCCAACTGCCAAAATGGTATCTCCTAGACCCTCTCTTAACCAGGTTATGGCTGCTGTAGTAATGAGATTATTGCAAATGTAATTGGAATCCCTGCTTTAGAGAAAGCTCTGCCCAAACGTGGCAGCTGGAGCCAAGTGAGTTGCTTAGGGCTACACGAACACACGAGGAGGAGTATTTGTGTGAGAATCCACAGGGATTGCCCTTAGGAAGAGTGAATTGGTCAAGTTCAGTGTGTTAGTTTATACTACTGAGTTGTGCCTGTTGGTGTTACAAGCCCTTCACATAGTAGTTATCTTCTGTTGATTTGATATTTGCCGTCATTTCACCAACCTGTGTTACTTCTGGGTGGTTTTTTATTAATTTTTTTAACTTTATTTTGTGGAGGATAAGGGTTCTTTTCGAGGAGAGTAAATTCACCACAACCTGTATTCTTTTAAAAATAATATGTTAAAAAAAAAGAACCCAAACACCCCATTCTTCTTTGGAGCTTCTGCACAGTTTCTGAAGTATCCAAAAGCCCAAAATTATGTGCAGATTAGTCTGTAACTACAGCACAGTAGCAACTGTAGCAGGCTGCTGTGGCTCACACAGCATTATTGAAACCTAGGCAGTCAGCTTTTGCAGGAGTTACTCAATGGTGAGCAGCTTGTGTGTTTGGACTCAAGGCAGCTCCTCAATGTGTGGAGAAGTGCACTGTGCAGCCTTGGCTCACTGTGTGTGTTTACTTCTTCTTAAGAACTTTAGAGTATCCTACGCTCAACACTGAAATGCAGCTACTTCTTTGATGGGATATGTGCCAGCTATTATGTTATCAGCAGTTACATCTCCCTTGGCTGCAAAGCTGGGGAAGGAGTGCCCATTTTGAACCCACAGTGTGGGCGAGGCTGGAGCAGACTCTGGTTGTTAGGACAGTTTTAAAAAACCCAACACACGAAAAGCCACAAAAAAACCAACAAAACCATCAGTTGCCTACAGTCACATTCATGTGTTCTTTTAAAATGGGCCAGAAGCTTCCTAGAATAATCTGTTCTGAAGAAAAATACCTCATTCCCTGGAGCATCAGGCTGCAAATGTGTCTGAGCTGCTAAAAAGTAAACGTGATTGGTCTGTTGTCACTAGGGAGGTGTCACACACAGACACAGCAGGGATTTGCTGCAGTCTGCAGTTCCATCACGCTATGACTTTGCCCAGGAAGACAGTAAAGGCCTGTGAGCCTGGCTGTGCTCAGGGCTTCCCAAAAGAGATTAGGTTATGGTGCTTAGGATGAGCCAAGGCACAGAAAGCGTGTTGCTGTGACTGTTAACATCCAGCTGCCTCAGTTCACAGCTCACTGCTTCATCTTAGTTTCTGCTTCCTGCTAACCTTTATCTTCTCCAGAAATTTTTTCATAGTGGTCTGAAGGGACATTACCACATGAAGCTTCAGAAAATAATATGCTGAGAAAGTGAGTTATCACTGTTGGAGGACTTGTGTGTGTTTCCCCCTGTCCTTGCCCTTCACCTCATCTGCAGACGATCCCCTTTGTTTGAATCCTTTTAGGCTGAACGTGTGTGGGAGTTCCCTTCCCTGAGTAGGACACTTTTGCTTCACTGTCGTGTGAGGTGATCACTGAACCTCTGAGTGACAGGGACGAAACTGTTAACGTCACTCTAAGGACGTATAATAATGCCTCAGTCTGATGGCTCTCTTTGAGGAAATCGTGGTATTTGGATGAATATATTTCTTTGCCAGCTGTACTAATTGCTTACTTGCATTTGTGGATTAGCCAACAGAAGGTCCAGTTGTAAACTTCTATTGCAGTTCTCCCATCTAAGCCCAATTGTGGTGAATACCAAACCCCATGCTTTGCTGGGATTAAAGGTGTCTTGTGCATGTGATGGACATCCTGCACCACATCTGTGCCTGCAGTGAGGAGCAGCACATCTTACAGACTGCTCCTTGTTTTACTTTTCATGTTTTCCTTTAATAGAAACCTGATGAGTGAAGTCTGAATTGTAAGAGTTCGGTTTTTTCTGGCAAAAGGGCCAAGAGGTCCCCATGCTCTTTTCTGACCATAGGCATCAAGAAAATTCCAGTTTTCCTTTGGTATTTCAGGTGGAGTATTGAGCTACAGGCCTGACTGCCTTCTTGAATTGATCTGTACTGAATGACAGCGAGGAGAGGCTGACTGCGATTTTGAGACTGTTTGCATGGTCTGGTGCTCTTGCCATTCAGATGAGGTCTGAGTTCTACTTCATGTGAGAGCAGAAGCTCTCTCATATCTAATGAATTTATATGAGGGCATACTGAAGACAATTATTTTCCATTTTCCTGTGTTCTTAAGTGGTGTTTGAACACATAACCCAGAGAATGCAGACCTGTCACTGCAGCCATTTAGGCTTTGGGGAGGCACTTCCTCAGTCTGACTTGCAGAACTTCTTAAAGGTTCTCCTAAGCACAGCTGAGCAGTTTCACAAACCCATAAGCTTTTCCTTCTGCAGTTTTTGAGAAACCACAGTGCTTTGTATAGAAATATTTACATAGGGTTTGTATGTTACTTTGACCCTTGCTAATCCATATTGATTCTGCAACTTCTGTATGAACTGAGTGAAATAACTTTGTTAGTAAACTGATGGTCAAAGTAAATAATGGTTTGGAGCTACTGGAGTTTACCATGAAACTCTGCCAGAGACTCCAGGTTGATGCTGATCCCTCCCTTCATCAGTACTAGGGAAGAGAAGATAATCTTGCATCTCCATCTATAATAGCACCCATCCGTCTTGCTCGGGGTAGGTGTGGGCAGCACCCTGGAACAGAGCTGTAGCATCTTTAAATCCTGGGAGGAGACAGTGTTAAGGTGGGGGACATGTATGCCAGGAAGATGTAGGAGACAGAAGGTCCTGTTGAGCCTCCATTGGAGAGTGAGGGACACATCCTAGCAACTCAGCAGAGTTTTAGGAGATGGTTGATAGTATCACAGTGCAGCCCCCACTATTAGCTTGAGAGCTCCATGGCACTTTATTTTAACTTTATACTCCTGTTCATGTTCAGTGTCTCTCACCACTGAAAAATTCTGAGTTGTGCTAGAAACATCCACCAGGGAGGTGACTGGGTGACATAACGCTGGTCCCAGCAGAGGAGGAAATCTAGCACTGCCTGAGGTTGGTAAAGAACCAGCTGTGCCTACAAGAAGGAGGTGCCCACACCTGAGCTGTGGAGGACAGGCGGGTGTTGGTGCATCAAATTCAGCTTCAAAGGGAGCCCCTGCAGTACATCCGGGGGAGTGGGGCACTGAAGGGACACCTCCAGTAAAATCCCCACGGTAAGGTGGTAAGGATATGAATCTCCTACCTTGCAGTCACACAGCTGAAGTCAACTTTCAGCCAGAGTTTTTCTGTGTTGCTAAAAGGGGCAGTGTTCTCATCAGGAAAAAAATACTATCAGGAAAAGAGGTATATGTTCGGAATAACTAGCAAGGAAGGAACAAGGGAGCTTAGTGATACTTTTTTTCTTGGAGTATTGTTTTTATTTAACAGTTGGACACACCAGTGGCTGCTCTTGAGAGCTCCAACAGTATCTCAGGAAAGACTTGATCCAAGTCTTGCTAGTGCCAGGGGATTTCTAGTGACTGTTTTGCTGTGACTGAAGCTCCACAGCACTAGCTGTTTGTTTCTGTATAACTACCTGAACCAGAATTTCCCAAGACAGCTTGATTTTTGAAGTGTGGGCTTGATCTCTGACTTTGGGAGAGCTGGTGGGGTTTTCACAGGCCTAGGTTATAAATATTTTAAAACTGATGTGCATGGAACTTATGCAGTTGGATTTCAGCAATACTGATGGGGCTCAGCGCTGGCTCTGAGCTATGCTGGGCAGGCAGTTCAAAAACAGAATTCTGGTTTAAGGTTTCCCTTACCTCCTGGGGACCTGTGTTAGCTTCCCATGTGCAGCTGCCATGCCTCCTGGACACATGCCGTGGAAACACTAATGCAGTTTGGAAAGCATTTTTACCTTATTCAATAATTCCTTTAGTGCTGCACTGCATCTGCCATCTTCAAGGGGGAAATGGCAAGACAGAGGGGAAAAATAGGATTTACATCAAAACGTCAGGTATGTCTTTCCAGTTTGCCCAGTCCTCTGAGACAGGATTTTTTGAAAACGAGTTTTGGTTAGGTAGCATTTTTTTAGTATGCATGAAGAGAAAAACTTGTCTGTTATGGTTTCAAAGGATCTGAGACGACAGCAGAAGGTGCCTGCCCCAGCTGATGGTCTGTAACCAGCTGAAGTTGTGTCACATGAGGTGTGATCTTTGCTGTCATGTGTGTGTTCAGCAAACGTGTCCTAGCCCTGACCTTGACTACCCCCAGTTTATTCAGGCTTGAGCACTGAGCTATACATAATTTGTTGTGGTCTCACGGTCTGCTCAAACTGAAATACACACTAATGTGATCTAAGCCCTGCTTTGTTTTGGGCTTGATATGTAAATGTAGTAATATTTATACTGCAGATAAAGGGTTACACCTCTTCCCACAGTTAGTGCCTGTCCTCCATTCCTGTGCTTGCGTGAAATCTCAGTATTTCCACTTAAAGCAAGGAAGAAGACTTGATTATCTGTTACGTAAGTGTGTTCTGAATATATGTGTGCACAAGAAAAGTCTGAAGAGAAAGAATTTTTAACCTAAGTCTTTTATTCTCTATGGAGGTGTTTCAGGCTGCTTTCAATGTATGCACTGATGCAAAGGTACAAGCAACCTTAGAAAGCTCTACCTAAACTTTGTAACAAACTTTTAAGTAGATCAACAACTGGGTAAGAAAACATTCTGATGCTAAAACTGGTTTTCCCATTAATAGACACTTGCCATGTAGGGCTGATGCACAAAACAGAGTTGTTTAATAGCACTTAATAGTTGGTTGCTTTGTGGTTGTGTTTTTTTCTTTGTAAGGAAACAAGCAATTTGCAAGCTTTTTTCCAAATAAATGTAAAGAATGAAAAGTGAACTTTAAAAGAAAAACAACCTTGGGTTATAAACAAGCTTTTATCTTAATATAGTGATTTGCATAAATAAATTTCCAAGGCTTTTAATGAGGAAGTATGCAGCTCAGTGTGAGATGCTGATGGCTCAGGGTTTTAGCTGAATTTTGGTGAGCTCTAGTGTCTTGGAATCGAATTGGGTGCGTTTCTCCTGGATCACGCTTCTTTTAGTTAGCAAATTGATTAACTTCCTCTACAGATATGTGTTTAGAAATTAATTTATAGCTATATATAACTTTAAAAGGAAAATACTGTAAAAAAAGAAAAAACACAATGAAAAAAGCTCAGTTGTGTTGCTGGAGGACTTGCCCTTTCACCAATTTCTGCAATTCATATACTTGCTACTGCTATTTATTTCTTCCTAATTCTGTGTTCATACTAACTCTTTCAGTTTCCCCTCTGCGTAATCAAGTTCAGAATCTGGGTTGCATTTGCCTACCTATGGCTTGATTGGTTCTGCATACATGTTTCTGGGTCTTCCACTTTTTTCGGTTTTTTTTTTTGTTTTGTTTTTTTTTTTTTTTCCCCCCCCATTTTTTTATTTGTTTAAAATTTAAGCAAGGGCTGCCTTGGCTTACAACATGTATTTGTATATGTCTTCTAGTATTTTCGTATTATGCCCCTTGAGGCTAAGTCTTGATTGGAGTTGTCTCTGGTGATAAAGCCTCGTGCTGTGTGTGGCATGCTGCCCTGTCAGTCCTGCCAGCAACTGTTCCTTTGTAGGTTCGTGCTGAGAACTGGATCAGGGAATGTGTCTGTGCCATTTTGGGGGGTTGGTTTGGTTTTTTCCACGCCAAAATCCATTAAACAAAAATCACAGAACTCCCCAACCAAAGCACAAAACCCCTCTAACCACGGATCCCATCCATCTTCCTGCAAGTGTGTGTGTTGGAACAGCAACTGACCGGGTGGTGTTTGAGGGGGAGAGAGAAGAACGCCACAAAAGACAATGTTCACTTGAACCCCCGGTCCACTGGGACTTGCAAGGCTGTGAATTCAAATAACAACGGAATGTTCATGCTGAAAACTCATGTTTAACTTTAGCAGTTTCACTTAGGATTATCTGGCTGCTTTGGGATTTCAGAAAGGGGTTTGGGGTGTCCCACGAGCAGAGTACGCCTTCCCTGGGCAGATGCTTTGTTTCTGTTGTTGTCGAGGGGGATGGGAAAAGGCAGCCTAAGGGCTTGCAGATATTTGAAATTGTTCTGTAGAATAAAGCTAAGTAGAAAACCAGGGCTGGAAGTTAAGAAAAAGATACATTTACAGGCAGTATTTCCGAGACAGACCAGATGACATCCTAGTCGTGTGACTGACTCCCCTTCCGGTTGCCTGTGTAACTGTTTTGTGGTTCTAATTATTACATCAGCAAATATATTGACTGTTTATGACCAGGAAAAAATGGAAAAGTAGATACAATTATTCCTTTTTACGAAAACTTAAAAGGGTATCCTGCTTCTGCCAAAAGGTTGGCTAGGTCGTAAATCATCTGGAAGGGGGACAGTGTGGATGTCAAGTCAGCGCAGCTTTTAGAGGTGAGTGGATTGCCTTCAGTAACTTGCATTTGGTTTCTCTGAGTGTGTGGGTTCATGGGCTGAGATTTCATGTAATTTTTTATGATGTAATTACTGTAATGAGACATCTGCAATATCACATCTCATAACTACACAGTATGTCAGTATTTTCCCTTGATGAGTGTTTTTGGGAAAGGGGTGTTTTAGAGGTTATTGCTAGGCTTTTTTAGACTTGTTTGCTTTGAAATATAAAATATCATGTCCTGGCTTAATAATGGAACTAAGATTTATGTCAAATAGCACGATTTGCTCAAAAAGCTCAGTCTTGAGCAAGGAGAGGGCAAGGGTCATCAGAAGAAAATACAGCTTACAGCATTGAAACATCTTTACAGTTGCTCTGTTCCAGTTTATTTAGGATGCTTACTTCACTCCCAGATAAGACTTCTATTTTTACCTGTGACTGCTGGCTCTGCAGAGATTTTTGAACTCTTTTCACTTACCCCTGCTGAATTCTTGCCTGTATAGCAGCCAGGTGTTAGATTTCTGGTTTCCAGCTTCTTTTGGTTTTTCTGTTCCTGTTCAGTCCACAAACATGGAAAAAAATGCCACACCCTGCTGACTCACTGAGCCCAGAGCACTCCCTGTATTCCTGAAATAGGATTGCTATCTGAGGCAGTTTGAGCAATTCGGCAGAGATGGGTCTGGTTCTCTTCTGATGAACCTTTTAAAACAGCTGATTTGTTCTCAGTCCTGTGAACCTTGGCTTCATACTCTGCCCCCGCCCTACGGTGTTTTCCCGGCTCGGGTTCCTTTAAAGGGCTTTTGCAACAAATACAACTGTTGTAGAAATCAACTAATATGTAGAATAATCCTTTTAACAGGTTTATTCTGATACTCTGTTGGGTATTTAAGTGGATTTAACTGCATCGTTTAACATGTCCTTGAAGATGGTTCCAAGTGGAACCTGCTGCTGTCAGAGTCTGTCCTATCTCCCTGTGCATTCCAAGTGTGCCTGGGAGATGTCAGGCAGTGCCGGAGGCAGTGGGGAGGGGTTGCTATTTGTAGGGGAAAACTAGGAGTAGCAAACCACTTAGGCTGTTTAACATTGTGCTGTCTACAGCTCGCTCTCAGATAATACTGAGAAAGTCTGGTTGCTGTGCAAGGACTCAGAACAAGGGCAAACTGATGCTCTTTTCCCTGTTCTCTTCTCCGCCTTGCCCAGTATGCAGTTGTCCAGTGGCTCACCCCAGGGGCAGCTGTGCTGCTGTAGGTGTCCCTTTAGCTTGCTTTGCTTTGGCATCAAAAAACTGTGTGAGGGTAAATGTCAATTATTAATACTTGGCTTTAAAAATACCCGAAGTGACACACTTTTTCTCTGTGGCTGAAATAAACAGCAGTCTGCCTCTTTCCGGTAGCAGTGCTGAGCAGCCCTGTTCTAATGTCTCAGATTTTGAGTTCTGGCAAACAAGTGCATCCTGCAAAGGGCTGTGTTTGGCAGTGAAATAGTCAGCAAAATGCCTGGAAAAGAACATTACAACCTTGAGCACAGCCCTTTGGAATGTAGAAGGCTCCTGATAAGGCAAAAATTGGGTGGGTGAATGTTTTTCAGAGAAGCAGGCCTGGAGAAAGGAAGAATGTTTAAGATGATGGGAATCCTTTCTTGAGAAAATCTTGAGTTTTATTTTAAGTATATTGAAATAGAGTTTTAATGATATGAAAGCCTTTGTGAAACATGAGTAAGGTCAGTTAATTACTTCTAAAAGGATAAGGTGTTATTTTACTTTACAGTATGCTGTACTGGAGGTTGGCTTAAAAAAATGAATATAAGAATCTTAAACGTGACTAGGGACTGGGGAGAAGAAAAGTCAGTCTAAGATTTTCTGCAAAAAGAGGAAGGATACACACCATTAAAACCGGATTTTTCTTTCAAAATATTATCTTACACTGTTGTAATGATATGGACTTGTCTGCTCTTTGGATCTGCAGGTGTTTCAGAAATATGTCAAACTGTCAATAATAACATGTCTATGCAGGGAGACTGAGGCTCTGATAATCCCAAATAAAGTGTCCAAGATCATCTACAGATTATATGCCTGAGATCTTGACCCTGAGCTTTTGTTTTCAGTTCCAGAATTTAACCTATAAGACAGTCTCTACTATATATATCTCATCGCTGAAGTGAGGTGGCAACATCCATGCTAAATAAGCATTATCCTGGCTCATCTCTGCCTGTGGTGGTTAGATAAGTATGGTTTAACCTTTCTTTTCACTGTTTTTGGTAGAGCCCTGCAGTGGATAGGGCCTAAAGGGAGAAGTTAGTTAAATACACTGGCTTTTTCTTGGCTTATGCCTCAGTTCTTGAATGATAAAGAACCATGCTGGTGACCACAGCTTCTTTTATGTAACCAACCAAACTAGCAATGCACGTAAGTGGACTGGAGCTATAAAGTAGTTTGTGTCTCATTACCAGACTCCTTACTAGGAAGCTCTTCTGTCTTTGTTTTTCCCTCCAAACATTTCTGCATCTCTTGGCACAGTACAATCCAGGGCTTTGGCTTTTGTTCACTTACTACAGTGCTAGTGACACTTCTTTTGCCCATCACTATTGTTAATTGAGTGATACTTTGCAATACAGAAATTCTGTGGCAGGAGAATATTTTGGGAAAGTCCAGTCTATTTTCCCCCTGAGCGTGCTTAAAAGTCAACTCAGCCTTTAGCTGGCTACAACAAAGGAGACAGGAATGGAAAAAATTCCAGTTTTCCTATGCTACAGGATTGACTGCTAGACAAACTGGCTTTTCTTATTTACACTTCTCCAAAGGCAGGTCTGTATGTTGGGGTTTTTTGGAGGTTGGGGTGATATTTGCTTTAGTGGTTTTTGTTGGTTTGTTTGTGTTTTAATTGCTTGGAAAGGTGGATTTACAGTAAAGATCATTTGTGTTTCAGATGGACTTACTAACCATTAAATTCCTGCCAGAGCAGTAATCCCCTAAATTTGGAGCCTTCCAGATAGTTTCGTTAACATTCTCCTCAAGATCAGTGGTGTACTTACTCAGCAAAGAATGCAACTGCCTTCTGACTGATATACTAGTGAAGCCTAGAAACTTTCAGTGCCTCTCTTGCAGCAACCTTGCCCAGGTTCTCGCTGACTTGATTCTGTTTATACTCATTGTACCAATTATTATTATTTCCAAAGCTCCTTAACTACATGCTCTGCTTGTTACACCTCTTCAGGAGACCTTTAAAATCTGAAGCTGCTGATGCTCTGAACCAGCAGCTCCCTGAACCAGTCTTTTTGATGAGTCTGTTTACAGCAGTACCTAGAAATAAGGTGGCACCATTCAAAGGAAGAAGAAATCCCCATCCCTCAGGGCATATGTGGCTTGAGTGGAGCAGTACCTGCACAGCTCTCTTGGCTCCCCTGAGAACAGCCCTGCAGTGAAGCCCTCCTGTGTGTACCCCACCTGTTACCCATCACAGGACTGCACTCTGCTGCACAGGCATCCTGTGAACCCTTCCACAAGCACAGTTTGCCAGAGAGAAATAGACTCCTCTTTTAAGCTGGTGTTGGTAGGATATCTGCCCTTCCTAATGCAGTGGGAGGGAGAACTTGATTTCTGCATTGGGAAATTGCTTTTGTCTTCAGGGTTATTGTCCCTTCTGCCCAGCTGTGCAGATACTGAGCTTGAGAAATCGTGATGCTTTGCTATGATTTCAGTTGCTTTTTTCTGAACCACTGAAATATGCTCATTTTTGCAGCCCCCTAAGGTGAAGATTATTTCTGCCTGGGAGCAGAAATGTATCTCCTTCAGAAGTGGCTGTGGCAGTCCTAGATGCTGACTGCCCTCTGTGTGGATGGTTTTGGATTGTGGGGTTTTTCTCCTGTCTCAGTGCCCTTTTATCATTCCAGTCTCCCTGGTCTGTATGTGCCATGCATGATGCAGTTTCCTCTTTGGTGTTGATTTCTCTGTCCTGAGTCTAATTAAACCCTAATTGCTTTCTGATACCTGTGTAAGGATCCTTTCTGTGTATGATTTGCTGCTGCACAAACTCACATTTGCTCATTAGACCAGCTTAGCCATACCCTCAGCTGGCTTAAAACCAAATTTGATTCAGTCTTTGTGTTCCTGTCTCAACATTTTGCTTTTTAGTCTTTCTTTTCCCTCCATGCCCTGGCCATCATCTGCTGCTGGTGCAGGACACTGTCACCTCTGGGGCAGCCCCGCAGTGTGACTGGGAGGGAGGAGGGTGGTAAGGGTACAATTATAGCAGCAGCCTTGAGCAATTACAGAATCATGTGAATAGGAGCATGTGAACTGTTGGAGGGGGCTAATGGACTTGGCAGAGATGCTTCTGACTTCGCTTGTGCTAAAATGGTTATTCTTCATCTTTCATGGATAGCATGTGTGAGTCTCAGGTGATGGATGGGAGCTGGGCCATAGTAAAGAACATATGAACAGAGAGCAGATAGCTTTGAGATACCTGAAAAGGTGTTAAAACAGTAAAACTGCCCTTTATCTCCTCGAAGCCTTTTGTTCTGTTACCCTTAACCTTTGATACCTCATGGTTTTTGTCCTCAGGGATCACCATGCTTCTCCTACAAGTTGCAGAAAAGCTGTGCTGAGTAGCAGTAGAGTTGTAGGAACTACACTGCATCTGAGTTACTCAGTGAGTACAGCGTTCATCAAGAAGGTTTGTGTGGCTGCTACCAGGGCATGTATAGCAAAGGCTTAAGGAAAGGGCAGTAGTTCTGTGAATTGCATACCTCTAAATTGTTGCCAGGCCTTTTTTGTTTTGATTTGGTTTTTTCTGACTACATTTCCCTGAATATTGGGCAGCCAGTACTGAGGTTGTAGGGAGACAATGTGTGCAAATCAATGGCATAACAAGAAAGAGTATCTGTGTTACATTGCTCTGCTTTCATCTCTAAAAACTGCTGTGGCACCTTTTCTAGCTCTAAGATACAGGCAGGGGCTTTCCAGAACAAGTTTTCCATGATCCAGAATGGAACAGCCAGAGGTAGGATAAGTAGCTGCCACAAACTGGCATGAATAGGCTGCTTATCTGATCCATCCTGAAATGTCTAATCTGCCAGAGCTGTCAGAATCTGGGTATCTGCTGGAGGATAAGCCATATTTCCATAACATGTTGGAGGATGTGCAAGAGAGAGGTGAAGTTGAGGAGGGAAAAGGTGACATTTAATCCCTTGCTTGCTGAACCCTAAAGGTTTGCTCTGTGTTGGTTGGCTCCCCTGTGCTTCCCTCCTGCTTTAATGGCTGTGATGAATGACAAATGGAGGCAGAGCAGCGAAAACAGGAAACATAATCCCTTCAAAATAAGTGGTGGAAAATGGAGGAAAGAAAATATACCTAAAGGAACCCCTGCTTTCATGGGGTGGCTCCACAGAGCAGCTCGTGCCTCATCAGGAAGAAGGAGCTGCTATTCTCTGAGGCTACTAAAGGGTTGTCTTGAACGCTTGGAAGGGTGAGGAACCTAAAAGCAGGGGAGCTGTGGCCTGCCCTGTATTGCTTTTGCTGTTGGTTTTGGTTTTGTTTCTTTTTTAGAAGAAGGTTTAGAACCACTTGCCTTGACTACAGTGTGAGGTTTGGATGGCATGTCATTTATATTCACACATCGTTATGGGCTGCAGAGGCCCTCAGTTCTCTCTGGCTGTGAGAGCTGAGCCCTGACAGAAACATACCCAGATTCTGTTGCTGTGTAGTCACTGAGAGCAGAAGGGGTGGAGAGCTGACTGTGATAGCTGTGTCTGCCATTTAGAGCAGTGAGAGGCTGCTCAGCAGGAGCTGTTTTGCCTCAGATTAGTTTTCTCACTTGGCTGTCTCTGGACCCGGCTTATTGTTTCCTACTATCTCAAAGAGGGTGGGAGCATCACAGTTTTATTGCACACCAGCAGTTACTGTTTGTGGGCAGGGTGGACAGAAGGAGTTATGATGGACACAACAAAAGTCTCTCTGCCTGTGGAGCATTTTAGGAGGCATCAAACTGCTGGTTGGCAAGGTTGAAGGCTCAAGATTTCCACAAAATGGTGCTAGATAGAGACATCCTACCAGTTCAGGTGGTTTATCTTCTCTTTCTTTTCATGCCATAGCTTTGAGTAGGTGTTGGCTGGGGTGTCTTCAGTGGGAAATTCTTGAAGTTGAGTGGAAGTGAAGAAGCAGCAAGGGGAATCTCTGGACCGCTCTTATTCACCCTCTGTGAATAGCAGGTGCTTAGCTGAGTGGCTGTAGGAGCAGAGAAGCCCACTTACTCAAACTGGTAAATAAGGTTCTTTTAGAGCAGGCTCCAGCCCAGCATTCCCCAGCCTCTGAACATCTTACCTGGGATGGGAAAAAGCAATTTGCCTTCTGAATGCACCCAGTCCTGTGCTTTACTTCTCTGCACTCTGTCCTGCTTTTGTGGAAGATGATGATTTTCTTTGTAAATTGGTTTGAATGCCACTTTTGCAAAGGGAGACCACATCCCCACCAGAACTACCTGTGGATGTGTCTGAAGTGTATCCCATGGCAGCTCTTCATTAGGAACAGACAACTGTAATAGCTGGAGGGAGAAAATAAGTTCTGTAGATCAATACTTTGAGCCTTTGTTCCCAAGTGGAGCCAGTGTTGATGGAAGGAGCTGTTTCATGTCTGTGTGCAGGAACTGCTGGGTGAAGGCTGGTGGCCGTAGTTGTGTGGAATCTGGCAGCAGCTTGGGTGCTGCAGACTCTGGGCTTGATAAAGGGATACAAGAAGGCTGGGTGAAAAAAAAACTTGCTTGCATATTCCCTGTTTTCTTAGGACTTCTGTTAGTGGGGTGTGGATCTACAGTAGTGCTAATTTAACTGTAATTAAGTCAGTGTTAGAAAAACTTACCTGTGCATATTTTTAGGGAGTTTCAGCTGATTTCAGCCACTACTTGTATGTTTCTAAACGCTGAAAGAGTATGAGAAATACTGTTTGGGTGGCACTTGCATTCTGGCCTCTATGCAGCTCTGCTTCCAATCTTGACTTCCTCAGAGTGCTGCTGCTTATGCATTTGCCTCAGGTAACTCCTGTTTATCCAAGATTTTGGTGTTCGAACCCATGCTGCCTGGCCTGCCTCTTAAGTTTGCAAGAGTACCTGCAGAAAACAGCTGGTAGGCCAGCTGTGACAGCATTAAAAACCAGAAGGTGCTGTCAAAGCTGCACTGATTTTCATTGCCTGAGCTGTGCTGTCGAGTGAAACTCCCTGCTCAGCTTGAAAATTGCAGGATGGGCCTGAGAGGAGTGTGATGTATATCTACATTGGAGTCTCACTGATTACTTGAGTTTTAGAGGAATAGCGATTGTTTAGCTGGAGGAACACTGAGAAAGCAGAGGAAAGCACAGAAAAATTTTAAAAAGGGAACACACATTTCATGTGTTACCATTGCATGTGGTAAATGTTATCTAGGCACGTTCCATTGGTTCTGATTACTACAACCCATTG
Source organism: Acropternis orthonyx (assembly GCA_035583155.1). Classification (NCBI taxonomy): domain Eukaryota; kingdom Metazoa; phylum Chordata; class Aves; order Passeriformes; family Rhinocryptidae; genus Acropternis; species Acropternis orthonyx. The sequence goes on along the minus strand of JAWWEU010000037.1, from coordinate 2,719,172 downwards.
TCCCTCCTACGGTTACTCTGCCAGTTTTGCTTACTTTTAATATTATGCTTTAAGGACTGAACTTGCACAACTTTCCTGCTGCTCAGATTCACTCTCTGGGGACACCAGCCTCCCACTCGCTGCTTTGGGTTCCAGCTGGGGTCTGCTAAGAGCTTTCACCTGCTCAGCTGCTGCTCCCCTTCTGCGGCTTTTCCACTTGACCCTTGCTCTGACCCACCTGTTGCCCGTGGTATGGGAGCTGTCACACACCCCAGTGTGGCATCTGGTGCTGGCTGTGGGGCAGGACTGAGGTCCCCTGGCCACATGTCAGCACTCAGTGGCACTTTGGGTCTGCTCTAGTTGGTTGTCACCCGGATTTTGCTGAAGCCTGGCTCATGCAAGTTGTGGGGTTCTGTGACTCACTAAGATGCTTTATCAGACAGGCTTTTCTCCTCTCCTTATCCCAGAAAGGCTGCAGGCAGGTAAGGTTGTACTGTGCTTCACATTGTCTCTCTTAAATTCTCCAGCCTTAGGTGAACTTGGAATTTCCCCAACATTAAATCTTAGCCTTTAGAATAAATAACTGCAACCTGAGAGGAAGGAGAGGATGTCAGTCCATGGGCACCTGTGTGCTTGATCTGTTGTCCGTGTGTTTTCTTGAGTCCTTTTCTGCTGTGTTGCTGATGCTGCCCGGGGTGTGCTGGGGAGAACACCCCGCTCCCAGCCCCCACACCTCTCCCTGCAGCTGCCAAGGGGGAGAGGCACAAAAGCTGTCTGTCTGCTGGCTTCGTGGGACAGCTGATGGCTCAGCAGTGCTTTAGAAACTTATGCTCTGCTACAGGTGCTGGGAAGAGGAGGGAGTGAGGGCAGGGGGATGAACGCTCTGCTGCTGTTTCCTTAGGGACTGGTGGGAATTTCTGAGTTTTTATGAGTTTTTATGGGCTGCAGCGAGGAGTGACAGAAAGGGATTCTCCACATACACGCTCTGAAGGATCTTCAGCCTTTTCCTGCCCAGCGTAGAAAGATGGGATTTCCTCTGCCAGCTACACCGATTTGTTTCTTAAAGAACTGTGGATTGATGTTAGAGCCCAAGTGGCTTTGTCAAGATTGCTGTGCACGTTTGGAACAAGGGTTATTTCTCTTTGAATGAGAGGAATTTGGAGTCTGATCTGCATTTTGAAAGTTCTGTGCATTGTCTCAGTGGTAATCTGTCACTTGTAAATATTCATCACCTTCAAAGAGATTAGTGAGGATAGTTCTGAGCCTTTCATAAGAAATCTACCCTAGAAATACATTTATTTGTTCAGCTCTGATTAACACCCATTTGGATCAATTTGGAATCTGTTGTAAGTGAAAGTGTACAGGCAGACTTTGTCCTTCCATGTTTGTTTAGATAGCGGAGTTGGAGGGTGGTGAGAAACAGGGAGGAGTATGGAAGACAGTACTATTTTTGATTGTGATAGGGATGCAAAGAAGTCTTTTGTGTAAAGGCTGGGGTAAAGGAGTATTCATCTTTGCTAACAGACTTTGTAGTCATTGTATTTGGGTACTGCCGAGTGTGTGCCGTCTCCAGGTGCAAAGCAGTGAGCTGAGGACAGTGTAAAGTGTGGCAGAGAATTTACTGCTTGTGTTTTAAGTGTAAATCTGTCACCTTGTTATATGCATGTAGTTGGATTTACAAAGCTTGAGAAAATTACTACTTGGATAAGCACTCATTGAAAGCTCTGAAGATGAAACAAAACTGAAATTTTCTTGGTTTTTTTTTTTGGTTTTTTTTTGGGTTTTTTGTTGTAATTGTTTGAGGAGGGAGTTAGGGGAGGGGATTGGGGTTTTTTTGTTTGTTTTGGGTTTTTTGTTTTTTGGGTTTTTTTTGTTTGTTTGTTTGTTTGGGGTTTTTTTTTGTTTTTTGTTTTTTGCTGATAAGTTTCATGCATCATCAGCCAAGAAATTAGTGAGCAACAGGAACAGACCCTTGTCTCGGTCTCCTGAGGTGCAGTCAATTCTGTAACTTTTGCATAGCTGAAGACACAGAAGATGACACCTAGTATCTGGTACCACAGTTTCTGGTTTTAATGTAGTCTTGTTACAATCTCTCTGGCAAAACCTTCAGTGGTGCTTGCATTGGCTTGTTTCTTTCTTTCAGTTTAGTGGTAACCACACCCAGGGTTCAAGTCCCAGCACACTTTACATTCCTAATTCTTTAAGTGCTGAAATACTGGTCAGAAAGTGCCAATAAATTTGTTTTGGGGCATATGTTTTCTTCTGCATGAGTTTGAAGTATCTGGGAATGTGCTATAAACTTGAAAATCTAAATGTTTCACGTACATCTATGAAATCTTCATAAAGAAGCTCTGCCTAACACACTTGGAGTGTTGTCTGGGTGAAACTCAGTGATTCAGAAAAGCCTTGTAGTACCAGCTCCAAAATCCTGTTCAGTATCTCATGTCGATTAGTGCATGTGCACATAACAGAAATCCTTCTTGCTCAAAACAAGTTGGTCTGCAGAGTATGACGCCATATATTGAGTACTGATTCCAGAATGTTTTAAAGCTAAATTGTTACAACTGAATCAATATGTTCCCTTGTGATGATGGTTAACTAGGGATACCCTGTTCTTGGGACACAGTGTCCTCTTTTAGTTGCAAAACTGGACTTACAGATGAAACTTCATGGAAAGTCTGTATCTTTTGGCTTACTTTTCTGTAGCATTTCTTTACCAGTCCAGTCTTAGTCAAGGTCAGACTTTATACTGAAGCTGAAAACTGGTATGAGACAAGGGTGATTTAATAAAGGACTTGTTACTGAGGCTTTCCAAAGTGATAATTTATCTCTGAGCAGGAGGCCAGCCTCCTTGTGCTGGTACAGCAGAGCGATGTTCCCACAGCACTATCCAACAGGACTGCCAAGCTGTGTCCTCTTCTGCCAGGAGATGTTCCTTCCTGCCTTTTGGTGTCCACTCTCTCTGGGAATGCAGTTCTGCTGTGGTCAGAACTGAGGCTGCAGAAATACCTACATAATTCCTTAATTCCCTGTGTCAGAGGAGCAGCATATAAAGCCTGTAGTGTTGCCTCTTTTTCCTGTAGTGATCTGTAGTCTGTGACTGTGTGTGGACCTGTCAGCAGGCAGGTTCTTCATTGGAACTGGCATCTATTCTTTTTGGTCTGTGTTGCCTCTGGGGTAATTGTTTCCAGAACCATCTCTTTGCTGTGCTCTTGCTCCATGGTTGTCTCTTTAAACAGCCCCACAGTTTGTTCTTTGTCCCTTCCTTTGATGTCCTTGCTGTCACTGGAAGGTGATAGAGAGGGAGAGAGGTTTTTATCACTGCAGTAATCCTCAGACTGCTGGTTCTGCCAGTGGTGAAAAACTACTTCATACTCTCCAGGGGGCTAATTCTTCCGAATTTGTTGAATAACTGTGTTATGACTGCAGCCGTAATAAGCCATAATTGCAGACAAATGCATGTACAAGTTGGTGGCTGACACCGTTTTTGTGCATGCATAATGTCCTTACTGGTGTTCTTCTGGGTAACTGTTGCAGTCTGGTCTCATTTGCTCTACTAGCAATGTTGAGAGGCTTCTTTCCCAGGAAATCTGTTTGTTAGTTATAATCTGTTTGTTATAAAATCTGTTTTTATAGTGTTCTGACAGCAAGACAGACACACTCCTTCATGTGTGCTATAAAAGGTGTAGTTCTGATTTTATGGTTTGCTGTGCATGCTGTATTAAAGGCTTTAAATGTCCGACGGGCTGTCTTGGTATTTTTTGTGAAGTTTTTTGGTATTTTGTGCAGAATATTTTGTGGTTCAGCAGTAAGACCTTTTCTTCTCATGTTTATCCAGTGCATGAAGTGTGAGTTTCAGAAGATACACAATCTCATTCGTTGACATGCCAAGGTTTTGGCATCCGGTATTGTCTGTATGCACATGATGTAGATGTGTTTGTTTAGTAATCATAAGAGCTCCAGCCCTGTAAGTCTTCAGCACTGCACAACTTTTTCCTACTTTCTAGTTGTACAAGACTTGTGTGGAATGTTTTGGTCACCTGGAGCATCACGTCTCTGCCACAACTAGCTATGGAAATGTCACGAAGGTGAAAGTTACCCTTCCTCAGGGCAGAGGCTGGTGCAGAGCTCCTCTTCCAGAGTCAGTGTGAGGAGACAAGGGCTCCTGCAAAGCTTCGTGCAGGCTGTAATTTCCCTAAATACTTAATTGCAAGATGTAGGTTACCCACTGATGTGTCTGTGGTGTGGTCTTCCTGATCTGTGTGTGCTGCACAGAGTGTGCTGCTTGCACAGCCCCTGAGCACACTGTGGAACTTGGCAAATCCAAACCCCTTTTCAATGACTTGCCCCAGGGTTACTCCTTTTCCTCACTGAAGGGTACTTTCCTGTGTCTTTTAATTATGAGTGTTTCTTCTTTCTATTTTAAATAAAATGCTCTATCTTTTTTTTTTCCCCTAAATTGACAGGCAGTCTTGTAGCATACTGTTGGGGGTCATTGATTAAACAAAATGTTTGGATTTGCTTATCTAAGTGCCTTATTTTTACAGAAACATTATAAAGAATCGCAGCAGGTCAAATGATCTGCAGATCCCAGCTGTGCCTGCTTGTACATACTGAGGGCATCTTGCTTTGTGTGTTTGTGTTTCTGGAGGAATGGTTTTGTTGTGTTTTAGTTTGGATTATTTTGCAAATTGCTTTCTTGTCTCTTAAGTAGCACATGCTCCAAAGCACTGGAGTATTTGACTTTTTGGTGTTTCTTCTAACAACATGTTATGAAATATAATCCCACTGGCTTCAGTAAAAAGAACTTTCCCAAATGAATTATAAGAATCTCTTTTGGTAACAATTTGTTTCATATTTCTTTGTTCTGACCCACAGATATCTCAAAGTTTTCACTGGGGAAAAAAACCCAGTCTCTGAGAGAGGGACCAGGCCTGTAAATTTTTAAGGCCACAGTAAATATTTCAGTGCACTGTGCGTAGGGATCACCTCGGGAGTTCAATTTAGAAGTGTCTCTGAAATGTAAAGTATCTGCTGAAGATCAGGGCTGACAAGCGTCCACATAGGATTTGATTTAGCAGAAGAAACCGGCTTGGAAGTGGAAGCAGAGGGAAAATCTACATAAAGTACTCAGCAGCATTTTGATGAACAGAGCACATTCTTCCAGTGCAGAAACATTGTCTCAGCTGTTTGACTAAGAGTTTCCAAATGTTTGATACTACAGACTTGTTTTCTTGCATCTCATTTCTAAGACCTTATTTCATGTTAAGTCTAACGGCAGAACTCCAGATTTGTAATGGCAATTGCCATGCTGATAGCTGTCTTTAGGAATGTGACAACAACTAGAAAACATTGGAGAATGCAGCATATGAGCATAAATGAGAAGCACAGTTGTTGAAATGGGTTTAGGAATTAATTTTAATCTGCTGCTATATTTCACGAAATGCTGCCTGCCTTCCTTTATTCCAGGGGACAAGTTTTTCTCTAGCAAGATGTGCAGGTGATATGGGTACAAGATATAAAGATGACGTGGCTACAAGATATAAAACAAAAGCAATATTAAAAGTGCATCTCTTCCATCATAGCTTGAGCTGGTAAGAAATCCAGACTTTGCAGTGCCTGTTTGGAGCAATTTCTCTGCCTGGGCAGCAGCATGTGCAGCTAAGGGGCGCCAACTAAGTTTTCACACACCCTTCTTAAATCATACCATTGTATATTGGGACAAAATAAGAGGCAGGACTTTGGAATTTCCTGGTATTTGTTGGAGCATTAGGACTACAGTATGTTTTTAAGTCCTTCTCTTCTTTTTTGCTCAGTCATCTCTTTGACACTCGTAAGTGTTGCTACCTGTGCCTCCCCTGCAAAGGATGAGATGGCAAAGCTTCCTCATCTATTAGGCTGTGGTCTTCAGATTCCCTTGTGTTAAAGTGAGTTAATGTGGCTAAAGGCTGCCTTGAAAAGCTTTGCCAGTCTGTGTTGCTCTCCAAAGAATGGTTGTGCCCATCAGCTATTTGCCCTCAGTTTTCCAAGGGAGGAGAACTAATTTTCTTTCCTGCAGAATGATAAGATTTGGTTACTTCCTGAGCCTAAAATAACGTGCCCTGTTGCTTAAACCTTGTTAGCAAGCTGAGACTTGCTGAAGAAGCATTTGCTTCTTCCACTGCTCAACCTGTCAGGTTTTCAGATTATCCTTGCTTGTGTTCTGCTGGTAGAGCCAGGTGGAAAATAATAAAGCCCCTCTGCTTATCTGTGGTCAGCACTGACTGAAAGGGAGAGCTTATCTCTCGTCCCCATGTGTCCTAGAGGAAGCAAGGCTGAAGCAATGAATCCCCATTCTTAACAACAGGAAAACCCAGAATTTGACTTAAAGGGGATGATTGATTTGAGACAACAAAAAGAAAGACACCAAGTAATTGAGATTGGTGTCAAGTGGCTGAAGCTGTATGTGTGGTGTGCTGAGGTGTGGCAGTGTCCAGTCCCTCCCCACTGCAAACAGAGCTCCCAGAGCAGTGCAGGCTGCTTAGGCTGCAGCAGCAGGCAGGCTGTGTGTGCTGGAGGCCAGAGCAGCATCCCACAGATTGATTTTTATTTGTTTATTGAAATGTCATTCTGAAGAGGCCTTGTGGGTTCAGCTCAATGTAGAGCTGGGATTCCAGGTGTGAGCAGAGGGGTGGTGGTGGGACATGTACAGGAGCTGGCTCAGGCCTGGTTAACCTTCCTCAGTCAGTACCATGACAGCAGATGATGTATTCCAGGGCATGCTTTCCAGAGAACTGGAGGATGTGTGAGAGGGATGCCCTTCTACAATGGCCTTCCTACCTGGAAGCTCTCAAAACAATAATGCAGAAGTGTTCAAGAAGGTGTCAAGTCAATTACTATATAAGCTTGTCCAAAGACCAGCTGCTGGGACTGGCATCCATCAAATCACAGCTGAAGGGAGTGGGTAGGGGTAAAAACCATAAACATATGAATTTGTGACTAATGCAGTTTTCTGTCCATGCCCTTGCAGAAGCTTTGACTAAAGGACTGGTAGTAGAAGAGGAGTCAAATACCATGTGCAGAAGAGCTTGACTGCAAAATAGAGCATTGCAGCTTGGTGATGGGGGGATATATGCAAGATTTTGGGGGTCTTGGTTCATGCAATTCTGAAGTTCTGCAGTTGTGTGTGGCCATGTGCTTTGCTTGTTTCTACAGGAACTTAAAGGTATCTACTTTTCTGTGTCTCAGAAAGCTGTTCCTGAGTGATGATTTGGAATTTCCCTCCTTTCCAACTGAATAATTTGGCCCTTAGCTATATAGATGATCCTATTTCATTCACCAAACCCTCCCTGCTATGAAAAGGGCAAATGGCTTGCCTAAGAAAAGTTGAGTTAATGTTACCTGTAATAACTGACTTTCACCCAAAGATCTGCAAATATACTTTTTCCTTATCTATGCTTTTAAGTTCCAAGTATAGGTAGATACTACCTCAGTTTAAAAATTGAGAAAATCCAGGCATTGCTGGATAATAATCTGGCTCTTCATAGAGTCAGACTGTTCACTTGCAGAACAAAATACGCTGATCTTCTTTGCCGTTGCCTTTCTGGTACATGTCCTGATATAATGAATAAAATAGTAAATTTAGCACACCTGTACATTTTAGAAAGATAAAAGACAATGGAAAAACTTGGATGTTGGACAAACAGCCACATTTCTAAAATACTGTGACTTTTCCCTATTGCATGAAAGGAATTGCTGTCCCAGATGGTTAAACACGAAGGGATTATGTATACAGCAGGATCTGGTGCTGTGTATTGTCTCAGTAACCATGGTGCCACACTCTCAAACCTTGCAAGAGTTTCCTAGACACTTTTCCAGTGATTGCTGTGAATCACTGAGGTTTTGTTTTTTTTCAGTCAGACTTCTTTTCATATACAGGATCTGGAGAAGTAGAAGCTCGTTGTGCCACTTCTCATGACTAATGAGCTGCCCAGGTGATACTGGAAGTAGGGATAGATTCTGCCAATTCCCAGAGCAGCGTGATTGCATTCAGAAAGCTCTCATGTTATAAGAAATTGAATTTAAGTTACTGGAAAACTCCTAGTTTCCAGCAGTCCTGGAGGCGTGGAAAGTGCTTTCTGCCTTGGATTTCCTGCGTGCCAGGGCTTCCTTTCTCCAGCTGTCATTCTCAGAGAAGCCACCTTCTCTTTGCCATCCGGTCCCTTTGGATTGAGTCCTCTGTTTGTCACCAGCTCTTCTGGTCTTCTTTTCCTCAGCTGAAATTTTTGTTCCTACCATTGCTGACAGAAGCAAATCTAAATTAGGCTTAGGTCCTTCTGGTTTGCAGCTCTGGCTCACTCAGTGCAAAGCTGTTGCCCTGTAAGTCAGTTTTATCCTTTGTGGGGGAATTTTGATATAATTCTGGTGTTACTGGGATCATTTGTTAACTATTGCCGGGAGAGGCATTAACTCACATGCATGTATAGTCTGTTACACAGCTGACTTTAAATGTGTTCCCCATGTAAGGGAGAAAAAGGTTTCAATTGCTTTAATGCAGCAAAAATCTCTGTAGCTAGAAATTCCTGACCCTTTGGATGGAATATGGAAGGAACATTCAGAAGTTACTGGGGTTTATTTGCTTGAGCAGGAGAAAGTTGTTTGATGGCTTTCCATTTGAAACGACTGCTTTTTAACTTCTGTTTAAGACCTTTTCTTCAATCTTCCATTTCTTCTGGACAGTACTGCAGGATGTCTGTGCTCCATTTCTTGCAAGGAATGACATCCCAAGAAATACCACTTTTTTTTCCACGTGTGAGCTCTTTTCATCACTGATGGAGAGCCTTGCTCTGTAGGACCACTCTCCTGGGCTCTCCTATTTAAAGAATGGAAGAGGTTTTGGCATTGGTTGCCATTGTGTGTAATACTTCTTGTATCTGGCATGAGAACAGAGGGAAAGACTAACACTGGGAACAGGGAAACAGGGTTGACTAGACCTGTTGTTACCATTTAAGGAAACTGAGCAGAAGGGTCTTGTCCAAGCTGGTTCCCTCCTTCGCTTTTATCCAACTCAATAATCATGGACAGTGGAGAGGGAGAGATTTAAAATACACAACAACTAGATAGGGAGTAACTCCTGACATAAAGGCTTCTATTCATGGCTTCTCTCCCTCCTTGCTTCCCTTAAATAATATACATTTTATACACAACTTTTGGGCCTATTAATTGAGCTGGCTCTGGTAGGTTCAAAATGAGAATGTGGTGTTTTGAGGCTGGGCACTAAACCACACAGCTGGCTGAACTCATTGTGTGGTGGAGCTCATTCGTGGCCTTGGCCTCCCATTGCTTGGAGGCCTCCAGATGTGGAGGGCTGTGCATGACCCATGCTGCATTCTTGGGCTATCTGTAATGTATGGGCAGCATTCAGTAGGAAAAGTGGATTACTAACAGAGTTTGAAGGAGGTGGGAATCTGTACTGGAAGTGTCCCCTTCCAAGTGTCTTACCAAGCTGCATAGTGCTGCAGGCCAGGTTTCCTGGCATGCGTGCAGCTATAGGGCGTAGCATTCTTCCCGGCACTTTTGCAAAACAAGGATAGTGAAATAGGAATATTCACATACAAAAACTTTTCCAGCCCTGACTTCTTGGCAGATCTTTTGGGCTAAGCAAGAGAAATCTCAGGAAGACAAGAAGCAGCTTTACAGTCTGGTCAGAAGCAGTGGGGAAAGGCAAACCTGTGCTATCTAGAGGGTAGATTGGAGAGAAAATACATAGGGAGAGGGACATTTTAATTCTGGACTGTTTACATGCCTGAAAAGTGAGTCTGAGTCTGAATAAGAAATTGTATATCCAGAGGAGAGCTGATTTTGCGATGTGGTCTTTCCAAGTTTTTGGCGAGAGGTGGATTTTAAACCCCTGTCTTTTGAACACACAGTCTTCCTTAATGCCTGCTAGTGCTCATCCCTCCACATTGCTGGGGATTGCCTGTGCTTCCATGTGCCACTGCTGTCTGCTGGTTGTTTACATGCACCTGGTGAGAAACAGCATGGATCAATAATGTCCTTGCGAGACCAGTTCTTGGGATGCCCAGACATGATGGTCTCTGGGAAACAGCAGTTCCTCCTGTGGCGTGTGCCTGCCCTGGAGCAGAGGAGTAGGGCCTGAGCTGCTGTGTGTGAGGGTTCTGAGGTTAAGCACTGTGTGGTGCACTCTTAGTAGCTGTGGAGTTAATGCTGTCGTTTGACAAGACCGCCCTGTAGCAGTAACTGCGTTTTCCTGCTGCTCACAGAGGCTCATCCCCAGTGAGAGCACACGGGGTCGTTGTGTCTCTGTTACCTCGTGTCTGTGCCATCCCTCAACACCTCCTGCCAGGACAAGGGCCAGCCTCATGTAAAGAGCCCCCTCTGAGAGTGGCTGATAGCCAGTAATCCCTTTAGAAAAGTCTGTGCTTCCAGACTGGTGTGTGGCAGATCCTGCTGTTACTAAATTTTGCATTTCACCCTTGGCTTTTTGCCAGGTCCCACGGGGAACTTGGTTTCCAAGAAGCAGTCACAGAAAAGGAGTAGTGGCTGCGCTTTGCTGGGGACCTACCAGTCAGTGCTCATCCTTCCCTGGGAGGAGAGGGAGGCAGCCAGGGAAGGAAGATCACATGTGAGGCTCAAATCCTCATAACCAAGACACAACAGCAGCAGGAATGCTCTATGGTACTTTATTAAAATAGTCCCTTGTGTGAGCACTTCAGGTCCTGAGACTCACTGCCTTTGCTCTTGTGACCCTTTGTCCCTCTTTGAGGCAGAACAGTGTGTGCATGACTCAGGGTAACTTCAGGTTCAGTTTAAGACTAAATCTCCAGGCTTTGGGACAAGGACTTGGCAGCTGAAAGTCCTGTAGCGACTAGTAGAAAAGAGAGGTCGTGACTAAGCAACCAAGTCCTTTGGTTAATATCCAGTTTGTGTGATGTCCAGGTCACTATACTGCCACCCTTTGATAAGGGTCAGCTGTGCGTTTTGGTTTGCCTCTTCTTATTCCCCTCCCATTTATCAGCCTCAGGTGCTGGTCACAGGTGCTGGAGAACCTGTCTTGCAGTAGAGTTGAACAGAGCATGGATCCTCATGCTCCTGTTGGAGGGGGACATACTAATCAAAGGCAAGACAAGTCTGCTTGACATAAAGTTGAGGATTGAGTACTTTAGTCTTTGGGAGGTAGTTGGTGGGCACAGGGGTACACTGGCTTTACCTAGGAAGTCCTCATCTTACTCACTGAATTTGGCCTTTAGCTTCATGAAAACTTTGTTTTTAAATTCATTAATACACAACGATCATCAGAGCAGGTGCTTATGAAACTTCTTTTTTTTTTTCTTGGCTGCTGCCTTCAGGAGTAATATGCAAAAGGAATGAGTTGTACTTGGTTTTTTTCCTCTTCTCCTCATTCCCATCTGTTACAAAACAAATCCATAAACAAAAAGGAGGCCATTCCATCATTTTTCATCTCTACCAGGCTGCTGTTAAAGGCAGCTTTCCCTTTATGAAGCGTTTGGTTGGTTCTGAGGTCCAGCCCATTTCTATTTTGGGACAGAAGAGACAGAGAGGCATGTTTGGCTTCCTGTAGCTCCTGCTGAGTGAAGCCATTTGTGGTCCCCCAGCCCTGGGCTGCTGATGTGAAACTAACAACTTAAACGGTTGTGAATATTAAGAGGAAGAAAGAGCCTGAGGATATTTGTCATCTCTTTGTGTGAACTGTGTTTCTTCCATTACAACTTGATGTCATCCTCTGTGGCATCTTTAACACCTGCTGTTTTTATAGTTTACACTTGTTTGATTGAAAGCTTCTTGGCCAAGGATCTAGGCTAAAATTTGCTCAAATATCTTGAGTCTAAGACTTATTTTCATGAGTTACTTGGGCTTATGAAGTAACAGTGTGGTCCCAGAAATTCCAAATATCCCGTATGAATACTTCCCTGTTAATTTACCTTCCCAAGATACATCCCTTCTTTTTTTATTTTTTATGTCTTTGTTTTTAAAAGGAGGAATGAATATTTGGGATAAAAAAGGAGCCTCCTGAAGGCAGTGGTTGTTGTTTTGTGGTAGTGATGTCCTGAACAGGGTTTCCATTGCCACAGAGAGCTTTTGTAATAAAATGTGTGCCCCCTGTACTGGGTGGGTGCATTTTATGAACTATATAAAATCTGCAATGCACCACTCTGAGGAAGTGAAACAAATCCCAGGTTAAGGGGTTTTTTTTTGAAGGTCTGTCTTCCATTCTGGTCAAACCCTGCTCTTGGGGCATGATCCAACTTTCCACTTCATGTGAGTGGATACTCTGCTTGAGATAATCAGCTGGCTAGTCCCATTTAGCAGCTTAGAAGTAGTGTTTCTGTCTTTCTGCTGTAGTAATATTGACAGGAATCTTGTCTTAGCCCGTTAATTCTTCAGTCATCTCAAACCTATCAAAGTGTGTGAGTCTGTCAGACAGCGTAGTTGTTTAAAATTGCTGCTGAAAATTAAAGGGAAGCATTAATGCAGGGAGTGTAGTGGCGTGCAGAGGTTTTGTAGCAAACAGTGACTGTGCTCTTGAACAGTATCTGCTCTGTGCAGCTCGGAGTCTAAAACGTCACAACTTCTATTTCAGGGCTGTGGCAAATTGCTTGAAGCTTTTTAGGGCTGGACCAAGCATCAACACAACAAGTCTTCCAAGTTTCTGTAAAAGTCCTGGTGAAGCAGTATCTAAATATAGTGCTGATGTACAAGTGTTCCTTTATTTTTCCCCTGTTGTGTTTTGCTTGCTTCTCACTGTACGTGTGTTCCGTTTAGAGGGGGTTAGGTTTTCCTGTGGAGTTTTCACTCAAAATATTTGACTGCCTACAAACACAGTATGAAAGACAAGAGATTAAAGCAAATAAATACATGTCCTATGAAAGGAATGAAGATGGGAGACAGCTGTGCTGCCTGGAGGAGCACAGCCATCCTTCTGGGTGTGTGCTCCCTCACTGGCACAAAGATCAGCTGTGTGGGCAATTCTCGGTTCAGAGAGACTGTCTGTACCTGGCTAATCTTCTTCCATTCCAAAACGGTCAGGTCAAGTCAGAAACCATAGCCTGGTTCCTCTCCATCTGATAGGGGGAGCATAACTGTGAGGATTTCTTCTGTTGACAAGTGATTGATCCCCTTCCAGTAAGCAGTTTATCCCATCTAAGATTTTTGTTTGCTTCCGGACATGCTTGTGGACTATCTAAGGAGTTTAGGTTGACATAATTTCTAAATCAGTTGTTTGGGGGTAGGTGGGGTGAAGGCAGCTTCCAGTGCAATACAAACTGCTGTGAATTTGTATTTCCCCACCTCTGTTAACTTTGAGTGAGGCTAAAGAGTCATTTGGGTCTATATTCTTTCTAAGGTGTCTGGTTAAGGTGCCAAGACCATATGTGTACTTGTAATGCATTTGGGCAAAAGTTCTGTTATCTCTTTCCTGACTTGAAAGGCTTTTGAAAGCTCAGTCTCCTGAAGATTTCGGATTTTGGGTCCAAAATGTGGGGGTTCTCTCTTGGTAGTTGTAGGTGGCCCTCCTTAGAGCTTCTCTTTGTGTGTCTTGGATGTGGAGATTCTTTTCCATGTGCAAGTAGAGATTCCGATGTCTGTTCGTGCAGAACACGCTGTGGGCAGGGTTTGCACAGCCACCGCTCAGGGGCCAGTCCCAGCCTTGCAGGGCTATTCGGGGCTTGGGCTGCTCCGAGCGCTGCAGAGAGCAAAGGGCTCGGTGGCCACCAGCACGAAGGCAGCTGGTTCCCATCACCGCCTGCCCCCTGGCAGCTGCCCGGGGAAGTGATGTGGGTGCTGTTGGGGGTTGAGAGCTCCTGCAAAACAGCCCCTGTTCCAGCTACTCCCACGTACTTTCCTTTTTAATGCTTTGTTCTGCAGTGAAATGTTGCTTGTGAAGCCGGGAGGGAGGAGATCCCCAGCTATTATCTGCTAAGTAGGTCGTAATTCTGGTAAATAATTGATTTTTTTTTTTTCGGGCTTGAAATCAGAAGCAGGCCTTAAGTGCCAGTGTCAGACCACTGTGATTATCACTCCTTCTGGAATTTCAGTGCTTCATCTTGGGGAATAGTTGTCCGGCTCTTTTGGGAGGGGCATGCCACTGAAAATAAAAGGAAAAAGTAATTCTAAAACCACATGGAAAAAGTGTTTCTTTTGCTGCTGTACTGGTTTTAAAGTTTTCTTGCTTTAAAGTAGCTCCTGTGGGAATCTCTGCTTCTGGTTTGTCTTATGCTGTGGATTATCCGCCCAGGCTCTCTACCTGTTTTTATTAGGCAATGGAATTTGGAAATGAAAGTGTTAACAGCAGCAAGCATCGTCATTGGCTGTGTGTGCTCTGGATCTGTCTGTGCTGCACTGCTTAATCTTTTAAAATCTTACCCTGCTGTGCAGACTGCTCAGGAGGAGTCTGCTGTCATTCCTTGGGTTCAGCCTTATTTTGGCAGACCAAATTCTGTTCCCAGATAGCTGGTGCAACTGCTCAATCTTCTGCTGTGGGGAGGGTGTAGATATCTATGTGTATGTGTGTTTACGTACAGATACTTGGTGTATGTATTTTGTGTTTTTTAACTCTTTGTGTCCAACGAGTTTCCCTGAGAAGCTTCCTTCCCCACAAGGGAAGGAGGAGGTCTTGTGCAGGGAGGTGGCATTTGGGGACACTCTTCCCAGAAAATCTGTTTGTGTCTTGCCTGGGAATGGGCCCTGACTGCTGGCAATCCATAGTTACAGCCTCTGCAGTACAGCAATAGTGCAAAGGCTTCTCTAGGGCCTGCAGCGGAGAGAGCACTTTCCACAGGTAAGTCCTTCTGCTTTGCCCTCTTCTTCTGCATCAGCTGGTCTGAATTGCAGCTTCTGAATGCCCTTGAAGTGTGTGTGTGTGAGTCTCAGCTCTGATCCTGCCTGGGTCTGTGTGTCCTTGTGTATCCACAGCTCCCCTCGGAATACTAGGGAGCCACAAGAGCTCAATTCTTTCCCCTTGGTGCAAAGTTACTGTGAGAACCTACTTTGTGACTTGCTGGGTGTGAGAACATTGGTGGTTTGCTTGGAGAGCTTCTGTCTGAGCAGGAGTTCTGCTCTATGTGTACAAGTCTGGGTACAGAACAAAGATGCTGGGACACCAACATCTGCACAGGTTGTTTTGTCTTACTTGGGATTGGTATGGTCCTGTTTTCCTTTGGCTGAAATTCATTGACATTTTAGTGCTTCCCTTTGGCAAGGCTTCAAAAAATCACTTGTTGGCTCATTCATGCTGTGGGATGTCAGGGCTTAACGAAGCGCTGGTGCAACACATCTGTGTTACCAAAATAAGCTCCCTCTTATCCCATGTTTTAATAAAATCTGAACAGCAGTGAATCAGTCAATGATGCTGGAGTGTAAACCAGCATTGTTGGTGTCTGATGAAGTACACCATCAGCTCAGACAGAGAGGTCTTCCCTCTCATCTGCTTTTCAGCTTCTCAGAGAACTTTGGCACCACAGTGCTGCTTGTTGTGGAATCATGTTTTTCTAAATTTATTCTTCACAATCATCATAATTAGAGGAGGCATTCCAGTTTTAAAAGCAGATTTTACAAAGAAGCCTGCTGTTTGTGAAGAAAGGTGGTATGGTGTGTCAGGTGAGAACTTACTAACCCTAAACAACCTTGTGACACCTTCATCTTAACTAGTAGTTTCAAGGGAAGTAGATGGTGTTTATTAATGCTGGTAGGGAGCTGTGTTCTGCCTTCAGCATCGTTAATTTTAGAAGTTTCTGTAACTACCTTGCCATGATTATGAATGGCACAAAACTGTTATTTTTTCTTCTCTAGCCAGATGACAGGAAGACTCTGAGCTTGGGCAGCAGCTGTGTTCAGTAAAGGTTGTCAGTGGTGTAGGCAGAGCCATCTGCCTACCAAGGCATTGAGCTTGGGTTGCTTGTTCTAGGCCAAGATAGTAAATCAATAGCTTATTTTTCACAGTGTTACAACTAAGATGTCAATGGCAAGATTTACAGTGTAAACAGGAAAAGGGCAGCTGCCTTTATTGGCTTCTTAGTGTCCTAGCTGCACTGGTGAGAAAACAAAACAATACTGGAAAAAAGGCACCAAGGCAAGTCATCCTGAAAGAGGCTGAAGATCTAGAAAGAGAACAGTATTCTTATAAAACATGTTTACTGGGGTTTTTTTAATAGACTTTAATACCCCCCACTGCCTAGGGCTGGCCCTCCCTTCCCTTCTCACAGAACTGTCAGTTCAGTGTAACTTTTGTTTTCGCAGCCTCTTTCCTCTCAGCATGCCAGGACAGTTTGTCTGCTCTAGTTACATACAGGAAAAGGTATATATACACTGTGAGGGTTTGTAACACATCATGGTGTGACAATTGCTCCATTTTGTTTCTGTTAATTTTATACTCTACTTCTCTGGAGATTCCTGCAGCCAAACCTTGTTTGAAGTGGCTGCAAAACTCTGAGACAACTGTGAAGAACAAAATAGTAAATATATGCTGATCGTGGTTGGAATTCTCTTCATTCACCTGGCAGATGGTAGAGCCACACAGGGTATGGAGGGCAGCAGCCCTCCCAATGGAGTCAGTACATGCAGTTTCCTTTTGGGCTTTGTTACCAGGTTGGTTTTTTGTCAGAAATGAAGGCTGTAGTTTGAGCACAGCAGGAGTGCTGACCTGAACAGTCACATTGCCTCCATCCCACCTCTGTGCTCTTATGCTGCTGCATTGTGTGGAGAGGATCAGTGAAAGGCAATAGGGAACTGCTCTGGGTTATAAAATAACGCTGTTTCCAGTTATTTTTAGCTTTGCCAGCTCCTGCTGTGGTTTGCTGTGCTCCCTGCAAATGTGATTGAGGGGACAAGGGTGGAGGAGACATGGGCAGGAACCTACAGAGGAGAGACAGCTTGGATCCTGTAACTGGAGGTCTCATAATGCAGCCCCTGCTTTTGCTGGGGAATAACTTCCAGGGTCTTCTCCTTTCACTTGTGTGTGTGGTTCATTGTTGTTTACTTGTTTGGTTTTGGTTTGGGTGTTTTTAACCTGATTTTTCGTGGGAACTTTTTCTGCATTTCAGTCAGCTTGCTGACTCTGATCTAGTCAATGCTAATGCTCCTGGTGCCTTTGGTGCAAGGCCACACATACGTCTGAATGTCTGTGCTGAAAAAGTCTTCAGCTGTGAACAACCAGGCCTAAAATGTACCTTGTGCCTGTTAGACTTGCAGTAAATAAGAGCAGCTAAACTTGGTGCAGTGTCCTGAGTAAGGACTGGAAAATAAAACTGCAAAGGTGTTCCAGTTTGCTTTGGGATTTCCTTTGCCAAGGACATCCAGTGGCCTGACTGCCAACATGAACTGAACATGGAAACCTTTCCATCCTGCCTGGGAAAACATAGAACAGAGAGGAATCTAAAGACACAGACCCTGAATGGAAAGAGATTCACCATCTGCTTGCTGCAAGGCAGGACTATGAGATACTCATTTGTGTTACAGGGTGTTACGTTGTGGCCCAGTGGTAAACAGTGAGGAGGAACAGTCAAAAAGGCCTTGCTGGCCCTGTGACTTAAGCATGGTACCTGTGTCATTCAGGCCTGACCAGAATTTCTCTGTCTTCACCTGTTGGCAGTGTATTTGCAGCCAGTTGTTCTGGGAACATGCATCATTCCTGTAGGTGTGTGTTTGCTCGCTGGTGCTCAGGACTCTGAGTGATGGTGATTGAACCTTGTGGGTGCCCTGGAGGACATGCAGCAGCCAGAAGGACATTGGTTTGTCAGCTGTCACAGAGAACTGTGCATCTTGCCTTCTGCAGTGACTCTGCGTGTAAGTTTCTATCCTAAAATTTACAAATTGCTGTGGAGACACCCTGTGGAAAGGCCACATCTTCTAAACATGTAACCTGTTCTCCTCCTAATCACAGCTGTTGATATCAGTTGGACATTCCTGTCTAGTTTGTGGTGTGCAGTGGTTGTGCTTCCCTCCCAGTGTTTCAGTTTGATTGAAACTGATCCAAGTGTCAGATGTCTTGGAGAGATGGGAATTTAGACCTCGGCTACTCTTGCCTTGCTGTGTCAGGCAGGCAGTCAGAGCCTGGCTGGGTGTGAGGTGTGGGTGACAGCTTGGGCTGCACTCTCAGCATGCAGCACTCCAGGGCTGCTAACCGGAGTTGTCTGGAGCAAAGATGAGCAGCGGGGAAGCTGTGCTGGCTGGCAGGAGGAGATCTTTGGAATCTGCATGCTATAGTGCAGTCTTGTCTGGACTCTCCTGGATAATCAGGTTAGCTTCCCAAATTTTTCTCTCCTAAGGACTCTCTGAGTAGCCTCACTGAGCAGCTCCTTCTGTCCTGTGGGAGGGTGCCTTAGGTTTCCCTGAGGTGGAGAATGGGCTCAGTAGTCCCAGCTTTCCCATCGTGGCTGGATTGTGGAACCTTGCTCTGGGTACTGGGTCTGTGTGAATGTTCAGTCTGTCCCCAGGAATATGCCAATGGGAGCAAAATGTAACAAGTCAGTAACAGACTACTCCAAACAGATCAGACCTGTCCTCTAGTCTCTGCATGAACTCTTCATGGAATATATGGGCAGATTAAAGAACTCTGATCTCCTTTTTTAGATGTTTAATGATCTGGGTTTGACACACCTAAAAGATTAAAAGTGGACTGCAGTTAATTCATCTCCTAAAGACTTAAGGGCGCTGTCTGCTATGAGGATAAAGCTCATCTGTGGTAGAGACAGAAGTTTCTTGGAGTCTGGTTAACATCTCTGGCCTGAGATCCCCTGGGGGAGGGAGGGTAGAGACAGCCACCAGCTGTCTTGCTGCTTCCATATGCAAGGTACCTTGCTTTCTCCTTCTTCCGTCTCCAAAATAAGGTGCAGTTCTCAGTCTGTACGTGCACACACAGCACTCACATACACAAGCCTTGCCCTTCCTTAAAAGACAGCAAAGCATTGTGTAAAATTTACATGTGATGGGTGCTTGTTTCTGCAGCTACTTCATGTGCTTCAGAGAGGTGAGCTATTGGAATGGGAGAGCAACCTGAAATGGATTTGGTGATTTTTGGAAAATCTGCCGAAGTTTTAGATTCACGGAACTCCTTTTTTTCACTGCAGCCTGGCCGACTGTGTGAAACTGCTTGTGTCCCTCTGCCTGCGGGCTGTGTGCTCAGGGGTGCTCCCTGTGGGTGGGCTGTGATACCTATTTCACTGCAACTCTACCTTGCAGCCCATGCTTCCACTCAGCTTGTTCAGCAGCGTGAGGTATCATCCCCTGTGCACGTTTCCTTTGGGAAATTATGGAGTGACTATTTTTTTCCCCCTTTTGATGCTTGGTCTTTGTGACCTGTGGGACAGACTGCTGGTATAGGTAGACACTGTAGTCATTGTTAGTGGATCTCAGTTACGTGCAAAAGTGTACGTGTTGGGTACCCTGTTGCCTGGTTTTGGAGATGACAATTCAGAATATGTTAAGGAAATAAGGAAGATGCTGAGCTTCCCATAGTTTAGCTATTTTATCTTTCAGAGGGTGGTGCTGTATTCCTTAGGCAACTGTGTGCGCAGCCCATCCACACCGGTGTCCTACATGCGCTTGGCCTGAATCCCTGATCCTTCTTCAAGTAGCCTGGCCAGCACTAAGAGATAAAATTACATGATTCTCTATTGTTTATCACCAAGAAAACAGTGGTATATAAAAGCTGGAGCTAAGGTTGTTAGGGCACATAAGTAACTTGAAGGTTACAAAAAAATTAGAAATAAAAGTGGTGTCGCATTCCGGTAACTTATCCCTAAACCAGCCATGTGTAAATCCCAGGGACTGACTAAGCTTCAGCCTAAAGGAAAATGAAGCAGTGTTTTGTTAATGTGATGTCTTCAATTGCAGTAGAAGCTTTTAAGTATACCCACCCCTGATCTACCATGCATGTATCCTTCCAGTTTGGATTTCTGAGCCATGAACTAGATCAGGGAGCTGATCCAGCTTAGAAGGGAAGCGTCAAAGATATTTTTCTTTGAGCTGGCTGAGTTCTTTATCTGGACCACAGGCATCTGTGGGGTTGCAGAACTAAGGGGGATAAGAGGGTAAAGGGCTACGCAGTGGTTTATGGCTTGGTGGGGGAAACCTTAAACCCCCATTGCTGCCAACACAATGCATTGTCAAAGTATGGCCTCACACATTCCCTGGCATAGAAACACAGAGGATGCAAACTGCCTTAGCTCCGTTCTGCTCCGCAGCTGTGGGGATGTTTTTGGAGTGAGTGTAGACATTCCAAACTTGTGCTAGCCTTGGTACCATTCACAATGAAGCCACAGTGATGTGGGGCTGTGGCAGGACGTGCACCTCCCTTCCCCCTCCAGGATTCTAGGTATTTACTTAGGCAGGTCTGAGCTGCTGTGGCTTCACTGCTCTTTTAGCGGGATTAGCTGGAGCACAGCTAGCTTGGAATCTTCGCGGCAGGCTGCTGTTAAGCCTCTCAGGCAGCTATGGATGTTGTGCTGCTGTGAAAGTATGACACGTGCATTTGAACCATTGTGTGGCCTTGGATTAGATGCAGATAATCTTTCTTTGGACGTAGAAGTTAATTTCTTTTACCCTTCCTGCTTTCAAGTTAGATCTATGATTTCATATTTCCAAAGAATGAAAGTGGCACCCAGCAGGAAGGGTGTAGGCAACAGGACAAGGGAACAGTGTTGCTGTGCTCTCTGAGTGCCAGGGAATTTGTAAGTAAACTTGTTAGAGTCTTCCTTACCCCTCAGGCAGGTGAAATTTGAGGCAGTGATGGAGAGGAGCATTTAAGAAGAGGGGAGGCATAACAGTGTTGAGAAAACCAAAGGAAAATTAAATGGGGACAGAAATGAGAAAGGAGGTGGGAGGATGGAAGCAGTAACTGAGGAGGGAGATGGTGGAACACATGAATAAAAGCTGGAGCAGAGCAAGGCCAGTGAGGCCACTGCTGTAAGAACCAAAGGTGGAATTGCACCCCCAGGTAGTTCAGTGCACCTGAAGCTGTGCCGGTGCAGGAGAGCAGTTCTGGAAGAGAACATCAGAGGGCCAGTGGTAGAAATAGTTCCTCTTGTGTGCCCAGAGGGCTCGTTTCTGTAAGTCACAGCTGCTGCTCTTCTCCATGGGATGGGATTTCTTATAGGTTACCTGAAAAGGGGGCTGTTGGTGAGATAAGAAGCATGACACACATGGAGTAGCATCCTCGGTGTCTCCTTCTGGTGCTCTTTCAACACACTATGTTTGAGGCCACCATCCTTGTTTGCCTGCCCTTGTCCTTAGTTGTCCCTTGTCAGCAGTTGTCTGTTGTTGCTGTTTCATCCTTCTCTGGCCTTCATGGCTCAGTTACTGATGGTTACTCTGAGGCTGGCTGGCCTTAAGAGGAGAATAAGAACCCTCTTCATGCCCCCCTATCTGAGGCACTGGCTAAGAAACCAAGTACTCCTGCTTGAGCCCATCTGCTGTCTCCACTTGCCATCTACAGTAGCAGCACCTAGAGCAGCTGGAGGTGTCAGAGCAGGTGAGCTCCTGGCTCTGATCTTTTTGCTCCAGTCTTTTTACCCCCAGGTGGAGCCTGAGCAGCCTGTGAGCTTTGTGCCTGGCTCAGGAGATCTCAATAACCTAGTTTCCCTGGCAACAGTGGGCTCTTTAATCAGAGAGATACAAGGCTACCTCTGTTCCTGGAGTTAAGGCTTGTGTAGTGTATCTAGCTGTGGCAATACTTTGCTTCTGTCAGAAAAAATGGCAGAATAAAAGCAAGAGGGTCTTTCTGCCTTTGAGATAATTAAAATCTCCATAGGTGGATTTCAGTGCTGTATGCAGAAATAATAGAAAGAAGAGGGATTATAACTACTTCTAAGCTTTTTAATGTGTGAAGGATCCCTGGAGGATACAGAAATAAAGTTTCAAATTCTGTGTGGAGCTTTATGCATAGATCTCGTGGCAGTCTGTGACACCGATAGAGTCATTCCTTCTTGAGATGTGTTATTTTCATTTTTATGGACAGGGAGACGAAGTGATTCAAAGGTAGGATGAATCTTGTTGCAAAGCCAGGAATAAATCTCTTCTGAGCTCAAGTCCTTCACCTGCCCTTCCCTCCGGTTTCAGGTAAAGGTGTCCCTGTGCAGTAGGAGACACAGCATGTTAGCCAAGGTAGAAGTATGAAGCTGTTTTTTAGCAGGAGAAAGTGAGGAAAATGGAAATACTGTGATTCACTGCAAGCCTTTCTGCTCATGCATTTTAGTCTGCATTTACTCTCCCATCAACAAAAGTAGAGCAAACCATAAATTTTGCAAGTAAGCATTGGGAGTGAAAGAAATAGTCCTGCTTTACTTTCTGCACAGTGACTTCCTCTTGGTACTGCATATGTGCAGGAGCAACTGGTTTGGATAAGAATAGTTTGAAGAACCTTCTGAAGGGAAAAAACCCCTCCTCCTTGAGTAGCCACAAAGCCTACGTAAGTGCCCAGAACTGATGTTCTTCCTTGGATAAGGCCAGTGTTAAATTGTCAGTAGTATCTCACAGGCTTCTTGGGTGGGGAAGTCGCACAGGGACACTTGAGTGGAAACTGGGTATCTGTGCTTTTCCACTCAAGTGATATGGTGTTAAGAGTTTGTGGCTTTGCATTCTTTTTTTCTCTGGTGTGTGGTGTGGGGTTTTGTTTGTTTGGGGGTTTTATTATTTTTTATTACTATTACTTTAATATGACATAAATAGTGCAGAAATGAAGTGAGACACCCATCCTTCTTCCTACTTATAATTTTTGTTTCTGGAGTCAAAACACTCCTTTAACCTTCTGGCCAAACAGAAGACCATCCACTTGCGTGTGAGGAGGGTATTTTTACTTTTTCAGTGTTTCCTTGCCTGTTTGGGTAGTACAAGATGGGGACTAAGGCAGTCTTCTGTTCTGCATCCTTTTAGCCAAGGAACTCCTGAGAATTCCAGCCTGAGGTTTGTTTGGCTTGCAGGTGTTGTAGAAATTATCCAGCTTTGGGATATCTAAAAATCTCTTTGTTTGTGACTGAGCATCCTTATCTCAGCAACTGCTTTTCAAGCCTCTGGTTACCAAATCAGCTTATAGGGTGTCTTCTAAAAGGTTGTGGAACTCTGGAAACCTGTAACATCCAGAGAACATGTCCCACTTCCCCCCACCCTTCGTTCCGTGGTCTTGCACAGTCTAACAAGTCTTTTGAGGAGCTCTGGGAGCTTCAGCATGAGCAGGTGGGTGACATAAAACTCACTGAGCTTGTTAAAATAATATTGCCATGGTCCTTCAGCAGCCTAAAGGCCTCCTATCAGGCTGTTATTTAGCTGGGTGGTATTTGGTATGAGCCGAGACAGAGGCTCGTTTCTACAGAGAGTTTATTGTTGGGTTTTCAGTATATTGTTTGCGTAAATTCCCTAGACCAGCGCTCCCTCCTGAAAAAGCCACATGGATCAAGTTTTATTCTGTTCCACATAAAGTTCACATCCTTTACTGGAATGAGTCATGCTTTAACTGAGTTTACTGTGAGGGAGGAAAGTGGGCTTTAAAATGTTCCTCCTCCACCCTGCCTTAGTGATGTATAACAGGATTATTAGTATGCTTGGCAGCAGCTGCTTATTATTTTCACAGAACCTGGATATTTGTGCAAACAAGGAAAAAATTGGTTCTGCTTGTGTTGAAGTGTAATTATTTTTATTTTTCTTTGTGGCTTTTTCCTCCATAAGGCTCACCAGCTACTTTAAAGGTGCATCTCCTTTATTTCCTCAGGGTTATTTTTCACTTTGGGGAGAAGAATGGCAGTGTGTGACTTGCAGTTCAAAGAGGAGGAGGAGGAACTCTGCCATTCTGTGCTCAGTGGCCCATTCATGGCTGTTCCTGTCACACGCAGGCCACTTCTGGGCACTGAGAGGTGAAAGTGCTTCACAGCCCCACGGAACTGGTGGTGCAGTGCCACTGTGCAGAAACCACGTTCTGGTGCTCTGTGTGTGTTTCTTTATGCAGAGTGGTTAAAGACCTTTGAACCTACGGCAGAGGGAGCTGCTCAGTGTGTGTCCCACCACAGATGGTTGCACAAGCAGTCTCTGTATGCAGCTACTAAAGATACCAGAACCAATTTTACCACCAATTTTTCCTGCAGAAGTTCATTGATGTCTCATCCAGTAATGGTTAATTTGACTCTTCATACCACCGTCCTTTGTTGTTTGAGTTTTGGATGTGTTGTTGGTTTGGTTTTGGGTTTTTTGTTTCTGAGAGGCCTGGAGAGAGTTACGTTTCGCCCCTGAGAGAGGGACTGTATTATCTGTGCCTCCTAAACTTGCAGGGGCATCATCTGTTTGTGTTCTACGGAAAAACCAGAGTCTGTTATCACAACCCTCTACATTCCCAAACCCAGACTGCACGACTTTTATGGGGCCTGCAGAGGGATTTATTTTGATGCTAATGCTTTTGAAGGAAAACGTGAGGGAAAGAGCCGTAATTATCAACCACTAATGTTAGAAGGGACTTTGCCTTTGAGTGAAATGAAATTTTGGTGGCTATATTTAACTATCACTGCCTCTGGGTTTACTGATAAGTAATGGTGGGAGCTGGGAGGCAGTGCCTGGAGGGCCAGCCTGTGTGTGGAGTGTGAGCAGACGGGTTTGTGTGTGTTTTGCAGATGCCCCGTTCGGGGGGACGCCGCCCGGCTACGCGTACGATGCCGACCGCGCAGAGGAGCAGAGGAGACACCATGACATGATGCCCTACATCGATGACTCGCCATCGTCCTCACCCCACCTCAGCTCCAAGAGTCGGGGCAGCAGGGACACTCTGTCTTCAGGGTCTCTGGAATCTACAAAATCAGTGAGTCCTTTCTTGCCTTGGTGGCTTTTAGTGGAGAGAATTGATGCCAACTGCAGTTGAGAGGGTCTGTAAATAACAAATATTTTGGACAGGAGACTGTGGAACAAAACATAGATCTCTGCATGTGGGTTGTCATTGCCTTTCACAAGGAAAACAGAGGTTATTTTCAGGTAGGTTAAAGACTGTGGTGAAGCACCTAGAATACAAGGCCTGTTTCCTTCACCCTGTGAAAATGGAGGAAGAAGAATTAAAACTGCCAGCTCTGAAATGGTGACTTTGGATGGGAGACAGCCACTGCTTGTGATGGATTTGACTGTTCACTGAATAGCTGTCTGTATAGTGGTAGATAAAGGTTCAGAAGGGACTGCCTGGCCTGACCTGTGGTTTAATATGGCCCTTCAGGCTACCTCACTTTATTCTTGCTTCAGGTTCAGTAGCAAGTGTATAGCTTGGAACTTAAGGAAAAGCTCTATTTTTGTGTTTACAATAGTCCTGGCAGTGTCTGCAGTATGCCTTGGTAAATAACTATTGACTTTGCTGTCTCCACAGTCAAAAATGTCTTCATTTCAGCTTGAATTATTCTCTTTGACTTTCAATCTTTGTTTCTTTTTATCATTTTGCAATAGATTCCAGGGCACTTGAATCCCGAGTTACTGTTTCCCTGAATATCTTTGTTATTTGCAAACTTTTGGTTTCCTCAAATCATTCATAAAAATACTTAATAGCACAGAGCCAACTGTCACTGCCTTCCTACTGTATTTCTGAGAAAGTGTGGCCAAACAACCTTGAATTCCCACTTTGTAAACAACACTTGGAAATCTGTCATCTATGTAGTTTAACTTATGTTGCTTTAGATTGTTCTGTCCTATTAATTAAGATGTCATGGAAGAAAATGATGGATATTTTACAGATATCAGTGTACACGTAAATCAACTCCATCACTTTTTTCAGACAGTTTTATTTATCTTGTATCAAAAGTCAAGAGTCTGACAAGTTCCACACACCATTAGTGCTCAGTGTTCATTGTAACATTCTTCCACTACTCTTTATTGGTTGCTGTCATATCATGTGCTTTCTCCAGGATGAATTCTACATTAAGAATCCTTCTTGAGACAGTGTCCTTGTTCTTCTTTCTCATAAAAATGCATTGTCAAGATCTCTCAAAGCATTATCAAGTACATACATTGTTGATTCTTGCTTAATTTTATTTGACTGTAAAGTGTGGAATCTAGTTAGCTGTTTATGCTTTGGTCTGTTAATTTTGAGATGCTTTTTTGTCTCTCAAGATGAGAATTCTTGTGATATGCAAGAGGCTTTTGAGTGAAGAAGTTATCATTAGTAAATGCAAAAAAGCTCCAAGAACATTTTAATATTGGCTTGAGATTTCCAGGTTATGTTTCTCAGGATGAAGGGAAAGCACGATGTGACTCCACATGGCTGAGAGTTATCTTCAAAGAACCAGTTGTCATAGTGCCTGTGATGGAGGCCTGGAAGAAACACTGCCTAACATTTCATCTTGTTCTTTATTTGTTTGAATATTGCCTCATAAGCATTTAACAGCAGTTATTTTCAAAGTTACTTTAATAATTTCTAGAAGGCTGCCTTTTAAAAAATAGTTTTTAACATAAATAGCTGCTTTCTTCTCTCTGACTACAAAAAGATGTTTTATGGCTTCCAAAAGAAAGAGGTGTCCTGATACAGATTAGACTTTTAATGCTGAACCTCAACTGCTTTGGTCAGTCCTGGCTGTAACTAGTCCACAGCTGACAATGCCACTGATGAAGGACGGTGAGTTACTCAATCATCCTATTTTAGAGGAGGACAGAGAGAGTGCTTGCTACAGAATTCTTAGGACACAGGAAAGTGTTGGGACAGCTGGAATGTTAATGAGTTGGAGTGGGTAGCTTGCAGCCTGGAGGCTAAAGAGGATGGGAAGCTCTGTTCACCATGATCCTACTGCTGCTGCTGCTATTCCTATGGGGAGAAACCGAAGCCATGAGAAAAGCAAAAATAAGAAAGGCCTTTCAAGATCTGCTCCCCAGCAAAGCGAGGCTCAAAGATGTGCGTGGGGCTCTGTGGAGGTGGGTGCATGTGCAGGACAGCAGTGGAAAGGCAGAGCTCGTTCCACCCCCCAGGAAAGGAGCCACTTTTCAGTAAAGATGAGTATTTGCCAAAATAGATCTCTCCATTTCTTGCATGTATCACACCAGGGGAGGCAGGAGTGCTAAAGCTGAGCAACCAGCTCCTACTGTTTGTTCTGTTTGGAGGAGAAATTGGCTGGTACTTAGAGATTTCCAGGTAGAATTTCTCTTCCCTTTTCTGCTGTGCAGTCCGTGGTTGGTGCAGCACTGGCAGCCATTGCCTTTCCTCAGATCGGATCCTTTTGTCCTTGTTGTCTGCAGGCTCAGTGGAGAGCAGGGCTGTGGCAGAGCAGGTTGTGAGTTTTGCTCCTCGCTTGGTCCCAGGGGGATCCAGAGAAGCTGACCTCTGAAGCTACAGCAAGGAATTGCTGTGCTTGGTACTGCTGTTGCTAGCTTGTCCTTCCCTCTCCAGCATTTCCAGATCCTTCTCCTTTCTTCCTCTCAGTGTTTGGTTTTGTTTGTTTGTTTTGTCTTACTGTCACTTTCCCCTCACCACCCCCAACAGATGCAGTTTTTCCTTTTTATTCTCCCATTCTTTGCTCCTTAAGGGCTCTGCCTGGATGTACAGCCCTTCCTGAGGAGAGCTGGCACACCAGTACTGATGTTATAAATAATGTTGGCTCCTCTCCCTGCTCCTTCCCCTCCCTGCATGGAGCACGATTGGCTTGATTACAGAATTTGCCCTGTTTAATATCACCACGACAATGAGACACCTCCAGCCTGTTTAGCAGAAGCTTTCACATATATTTACACTTTAAAAATTGGAATGAATAGCTTTTCTCCTTTGTAGGCTCTCAGCTTCTGTGTGAGATTCAGAGCTGTCCTTATGGGAAGCCTCTCCTTTGAGCACATTCATTGCACGGTATGAACACACTGTACCAAAGGAAGAGTTAAAGTGCCTTTTCTACGCCCACTTTGAATCCCTGATGCTCTTAACAGAGCTGTGCCAGCAGCAACCTCTTTGCAAAGTCTGATGTGTTGTGGTTTCGAGAGTCTTAATCTGTGCTCCTCTAACATTTGCAAGAAAACAATTATTGCTGTTAATTTAAACAAAAACCAGAAAGCCCTGAGTTCAACACACAGTCAGGAAGAGCGGGATCTGTGTGATCCTTGGAGCTGGTGAATGTCAGCCTTGCAGTAATTGAGCACAACACACAGTGCCAGCCTGGTTAGGAAACTAAAGCACTCGGGCTGACAGGCTGTAAACACATTGAAAGCAGCCACGGCTCGGGGCCAGCTCTGATATCTCCAGAGCTCCCAACAGCTCTGACCGGCCGTGGGGCAGGTTGCAGGATTGTGCTTATGACTGTGACTCAATCTTTTGATTTTTAAGTCTTTGGAACAGCAAAAGGCAGCGCCCACTTGAGAAGAAAACACCAGAATCCTATAGGCATGAGATACCTGTGAAACTTTCTTTAGCCTGCTTTCCACCTTACTTTTTTTTTCCTTTTCTTTTTTTCCTTTTTTTAAATGTAGTTCGTAAGGAGTGGGAGCAAAGCACTGATTTCTTCCTTGCTTGTCCAGGTCTGGCTGGGTGTTGGGTCCTGACAGCTCCCGTGGCAGGGAGACAGGAATGCTCTGGCTGCTGCCCTGGTACAGTCTTGTAAGATTTATTCTGAAACATGTGGATAGAGCAGTAGCCAAAAGATGGAAGGGCAGTGGAGAAAGGCTAGACATGGATGCTGGCATCATAGAGGCAGAACATGAAATACTAGTCAGACTTGTACAAGTGAAAAACAAGCTAACCAAGCTGGGTAGGAAGCATGGGATGGACTGCTGACCACCTGGCACTCCCTGCTGTGTGGTTAGAGTTTGCCAATACAGGCTGCTCCCACTTCCTGCTGGGAGCATCCCATCTGCACTGTGGTAATAGGTGTATTTTGGCCTAGCTAGTGTGATCTGGTAGATGTGGTACCAGCTCCTCCCCTTAATACAAGCAGCTCAGATTTCAGATTGCTCCCTTCTTGCCAGGGTTGGGGAAAGGAGTCCTCAGCCTTGGCAGGTCTCCCTGTACTGGTGAGGAGCTTGATACCTCTGCCCCGGATGTTCCCTCTTAGCTGCCCTTCTGGCTGGAGTGCAGGAACTGAGCAGACAGGGAGCTGTTGTCACAGTGTTGTTGTTTCCTTTTTGTGTTAGAGATGGGCAAAGCAAAAATGCCCTTGGCAAGGGGTGCACCATGTCCTGGCATGCTGCAGGGGGAGGGTGCAAGGACAGTCCCACAGGGTGTCTGCCTGCTCACCTGGGTGAGCAGGTGAGCCTGTTCCCAATTCTGTAAGTGAGGAGTGTTGTAATACCAAATAATAAACTTACTTCTCTTCCCCCTGGTATTGGCACCAGCTCCTAGTGAATTTCTCGGTCTTGGAGTATGTTTCATAACAAGTGTGACTTAAAAAGCACCCTGAGGCTGAAGAAGCACTGGGGCCCTTTTCCAGATGTTCATCCTGCTCCGTGCAGCCCCAGCTGACACTGCCAGCAAAGGCTCCCTCAGCAGGAGCTCTTGTCAGGGCACGGGCTCTCGGGAGCAAACACAGCACCACCCAGGTGGTGTATTGATCCCTGACACAGCAGGAGCAGCAGGAGATCATCTTTTCACATATGAGGAAGCTGTATGTAAATGTGAGGTATTGCATTGGAAATCCTATAATGTGCCATGTGATTGTTGGATAAACTCCCTCAGGGTTCCTTCAGCAACTGCTGTACCCAGACCTGCCCTGGCTGGAGTTTTGCAAGCACCCCACTTGGAAAAATGCTCCTAATAAAAAGGTTTAGGACAAAACCGTGGACTTTGCACAGGGCCCGTGTGGTAATGGCCAGGAAGGAAGGTTTCCAGTGTGTCCTGGGAGATGTTTGTCTCCCTGAAAGCACATCTCTTAACGGGAGGAAATTAACATTCAGGCAGAAAATGCTGGCTCCATCAGCCCAGCAAAAACTGGCTTGTAAATTAAAGCTTTTACTTGTGAAGAGGAAAACTGTTCCCAGTGCTGTAAGGTAAACTGTTGTGCCACTGTTGTGATGGGGAAGTTTGAATCACTTAAATGACTTGTCATTGTGTGCTGCTCTTTACAGATGTTACAGACATACCCAGCTCATTTTTAAATCCTTACCTCCTCCAAGAGAACCTGCTAAACATAATTATAGTGCTGTGTCAATATTGACCAGTTACCTCATCCTCAGCAGTGGGGACTTTGGAGCACTGTTAGTTTTTCTCAATGCTTCTTTGTGTAGCTGCACTTTTCTTTTGTAAGAAACCTTTGGAAACCAAGAGCAATTGTGTTTTCCTTTCACCAGGGCTGCTACATCCTTTCCTCTTTGGATGAAGGGGATTTTTGTTAAATGTTTTGGGGCTGTCTGTCTTGATTAGGTTTGTGTGCCATGCCTTACAAAATGGTCCATGAGGTGGAGATCCAGGCACTGCCAGCACAGGAACCATAAGGAATGGTCAGTGTTGTTGGACATTTCTGTTTGAAGCTGCAGGCACTCACACGGAGATGAGCAGAGTCTGCTGCACCTCATTTTACCAGGTAGTTTGTCACTGGTATTTTTCTGCACAACTGCTGAATTACAAATCCTGCCTGCTTTGAGATGCCCTTTCAAGATTTTAAAAGGCACTGTGGTTCCTACTGAATGTCACCAAAGGGTGGGATGCAAAGGCAAGTTCTTGTTTCTGTGTAGTACCTGACGGGCATGTAAGTTTTACTCCTTTCCCCAGAACAGCTTCTGTCTGCTGCTTTTATTGAAGAGGTGATGGTATTTGACACCTCACAAAGATTTTATAAAGTAGTTGCTGGAATTCTTTTAGGCTAGAAAGTAGCTCGTGAAATTTAATGAAAGCGTTCAGAAATCAGGATGGTTATTGATGAGCCTGAATCCAGAAATATCTGGGAGCGTGAGGATCTGTTTCTTTCTTCGGGTGGTGCGTAGGCTCCAAGTCACACTCAGGATGTGATGGTTTTCCTGCAGGCTTTACCTATAGCCCAGAGGCCTTCTCTCCATCATGAACCTCGTCTATACATCTGCAGGGCTCAAGCACAGGACCCTAAACTAAGTGGAGCCTTTTTTTGGCAGCTATAGGGCTTTATGTTCAGTCAAGAGAGTGGAGCATCCTGCTGTGTTTCCTGATCCTCCCACTGCTGAAACCAAAAGCTGAAGATTCCTCTGGGTATTAAGAGGAGTAGGATGAAACCACAAAAAACCTACCCAAAGCCCTTGAAAAGTATCTACCCTTTCAGAATCAACTACTCACTTGATTCTTAGAGACATTTAACAACATAAAATGGTTGCAAGAATTGTAAAAAGCTATTTCTGTGAATGACAGAAATAAAAAGAACTGGAAATAAGAGTTTGCGAAAGGGGGTGGTTCTCCTTATTTATAACCTTCATTGCTTGGCCACATTTTTTTGGAAACAGTTTTAAGTGTTTTGAATATTCAAAGGGGCCTGGACACCTGACTGGGGTACCACAGATGGATGACTAAAGCTAATAGCTGTAAATAATCCAAGTGACATCAGTTGCTGGTAAATAAAAATTTCTTTAATGCTTTATGTTTCTGTGTTGCTAGAAACAGGATGCTGGTGGGATTTTTGTTTGGTTGGGGTTTTTTAGTGTGAAAGTAAACAAAAAGCCAAAGTATGCTCTGGTCAACTGACTGATATCTTTTACCGTCCTTGTTCTTGAGTTTTTTTCTTTCTTGGGCCCCCCCCCCCCCCCCAACCTCTTTTTAATATTTTTTTCTTTTTTTTGTGATTACCAATTTCTTTGTAGAGTGAGCCAGACCTGGAGAAAGGCCTGGAGATGAGAAAATGGGTCCTGTCAGGAATCCTAGCCAGTGAGGAAACCTACCTGAGCCACCTGGAGGCCCTGCTGCTGGTAAGCACTGGGCACAAATGCCATTTCAAACACTGGTACTTGAATTTTCACAGCTGCTCCATCCAGAGTTCCCAGAACTTCACATGCACATGGGTTACAAGTTACTGGGTGTGAAGGGTACCTGTTCCTCCTCTTCTCCACCAGAGAAAGAGAGGCTGAAAGGAAGAACTGGATATGGCACAACCAGGAAGTTAGGGAGTTATTAATGTGGTAGTACCCAGGAGCTCTGTCTTTAAGTATCCTGTGCTAATTATTAGACACGTTGCTGTACAGTTGGACAGCGATTAAGGAAATGAAGTGCAGAGGAATTTTAATTGCACCATTAAGACCCTGGGAAAATCCACCTACTGGGGTGGCTGATCCCCATGAGAGAACTTGTTCACGTCTAGCTTTTAGGGAGTTGTGTGAATGCAAATATCACTTATTAATAGGATGAAAAATAACTCTATGAAGGGAGGTGTTGCAATGTGAGAAGGATGAATGTACATGGTTTGCATGATAATGATGTCCCTCTTTCCTTGTTTCAGCCCATGAAGCCTTTGAAAGCTGCTGCCACCACCTCTCAGCCTGTGCTGACCAGTCAGCAGATTGAGACAATATTCTTCAAAGTGCCTGAGCTCTATGAGATCCACAAAGAGTTCTATGATGGGCTCTTTCCCCGAGTGCAGCAGTGGAGTCACCAGCAACGTGTGGGGGACCTCTTCCAGAAGCTGGTGAGTCAGCTGCCATCATCAGAGCTTCTGGTACCCCTCATCCATCTCACAGGAGCTGGTGTTCCCTCTGGTGACTGTGTACAGACTGAAGGGATCAAAGCCCATGGCTGGATTAGAGGAGAGGCTTCTCATTTTGCCACTGCAGTGAAGGGCCTACAGCAAAAGTGGCTCTTTCATTGTCTTTAATTAAAGACCCCAGCAAGCTGTGCTGCTAAAATAAATACAGTTTCACAGAAATGTTGAATCTCCAAGGTCTCTG
This sequence comes from Acropternis orthonyx, assembly GCA_035583155.1. Lineage (NCBI taxonomy): Eukaryota > Metazoa > Chordata > Aves > Passeriformes > Rhinocryptidae > Acropternis > Acropternis orthonyx. The sequence continues at coordinate 2,686,424 of JAWWEU010000037.1, read as the reverse complement.
CAGCGTTGTCAAAGCATTTGCTTTAAGAGGAAGGTGGGAGAGTGGCAGTATTACAAAGTGAACTGCTTAAACACCAACAGTGAAGTGTCTCTCATTACTGTTGAACTCTCTCACATACTTCTTTCTCTCAGTGCTGCTTTGCTTTACCTTTATAGTGATTTATGGTCATCACCTTTGGCTTTGCTTCTCTGCCACCATCCTGGCCTTTCTATTCCTCTTGCTGTTATGCTGATGCAGTGAACCTGCAGCTGAGAATCATTCAAGCAACCTCAGCAAAATTCTCTGAGTGTAGAACAGGACAAAGACATAAACAGCATATTCCTGAGGCTGAATTAAAATTGCTGAGTTTCTGAGCCAGATGACAAATTGTTTGCATTCTAGGAGATTTCTTTGGCCCCTTTAGCCTCTCCCCTAGCATGTGCAGAGAGCAAAGGATTAAAGGAGCTGTTTTTTCCTTTTGAGAAAAGAAAAGAATCCCAGCATTCCGGAGGTGCCTCTGATTCTCAGGGTAGGAGTGACATTCCAGTGAGGGGTTTATTGGCTGAGGAGTGTATTTTCCAGGGCTGATCAATTGTTAGCAGCTGTGGAGCCCAGCATCAGCCCCATCCCCTGCGGAGCAGGGGGAGCTGGGCCTGGAAGGTGATGTTTTCTGTGCATGCCAGCAGCTCAAGATCAAAATACGGGAATCTGCTTTTCCCTGCCAACATGTTTTAGCCAGGAGGGGTCAGGTTGGTGCCTTGGTGAGTAGTTCATGGTATGCAATTTGAGCAGCTGGTTTGAGAAGACAAACCCAGCTGCTGCTGGTTGCTGAAGCAGGGATACGAAGGCTCCTCAAAGTGGCAGCCCCAGAGACTGCACTGGACGTGCAGTGCAGCAATGGAACGGCACTAATTGGAGAAGACCTGAGTGTATCCCTTGGCAGGGCTGGCTGTCAGGCAGCCTTCTCCTCACTGCACAGCTCCTCAGGCGCTTGTTTGAGACCATTCCTTGCTGCTGGCTGATCACAGGTGCAGGGGTTAAGCCCTTCTGGCACTCTGCTTCTGTGTTCCTCTGATACTTCTGCATTTGTGACAGAATTGTTGATTTTGTTGGATTAGCAGTGGAAGCAGAGGAGCAAATTGTCCTGGTGCGGGAACCTTTGAGCTGGCATAGCCATTTCAGTTTCGGGTGGTTTGGTACAGCATCAGTGGGAATTGCAAACTCTTTGCTATGAGATAAAGCTAATAATTCTTGGCAGGCACTGGGAAGCAACTAGATGAGAGAGACAGCAAGAACATCAGGCATTACAAGGCACCATACTGGATGTGCATCAAATCTTTTGGAGCAGACTGTTTACTCATGGTTGTGTCATGCAGTCTGATGATAAACACTGAAATACTTGTTATTATCCAGATGTCCCTGGGGACTTTAATTTTCTTTATATCACGCAGAACACAGCACAGTAGATTGAAGTTACAGATAGCAGATGCAAAGAGTTTTAGAATTTCATGTGTTCTGGCACAAAGTATGATCTATTTGCAACTTCAAATTGACTATTATTGCACCTTTTCTTGTTGAAACTAAGGAAAAGATGCTAGGCATGTGGGAGTGAAGTATGCTTCTCGTTTTTGGGAATATATTGTACATATTTTCTTATAACTAGAAAGGGAACTGTTTAGAGCTGTTTTTAGAATTGAAGAAATATTTAGCAAATATCCTCACTGAGCGGCTCTTTCTCTTCCGTCATCTCTTGCACAAAGCTCCCCCGAGAGAGGGGAACACAGTGGTGAGGAGGGAAGTAACTGCTCTGCCTCTTGCACACCTCAGGCAGAAGGGCCAGGGAGGGTGCAGAGCAATCAGGTGAGGGCAGCCCTTCTGGTACCAGGCCCCTCCTTAGTGGCCCTTTCTCAGCACTGCAGCCCTGGGCTCTGCTGGCGGCACTTGTTGGAGCTGCTGAGGTGTTTACACACAGCCTGTGCAGCTCCGCAGCACAAAGCCAGCTCTGCGCTCCAGACAAGCTTGGAAGCTACCCAGGGATTTTCCAAGCTGGATCTTATGTTCTCTGGTGTGAATATGGCTGCAATTTCTAAGTCAGCAAGCAGGATCAGTGCTAAGACTCCATTATAACAATGACTTTTTACTGCACTCTGAGGCCTGTTCTACCCTCTTCTGGACCAATTGTATCTTCCTTCTGCTGGAAAAACTGCCATTTTCCATCCCCCGGTGCCACAGTCACTTGCCTTCCAAACAGACTGTGCTCTGGATCTCTCCTCTGTATTTTCTGCACTCTGCTGCCCTTATAACAACGTTCATATAACAATGCAGATATGGGCGAATACCTGGGTTTGATTTAGTATATGCATCATTCAGAAGCCAATAAGTAGCTTACTGGGGTCACATTTGTGCTGTTGGGCTGAATCATTTTTGTCTGATTCATATGTTGTGGCAAAAAGCCAGCAGCTCCAGTTACATCAATGAGCTAAAATATTAATAGATACTAATCTGGCAGCCCAGAAGGGAAAAATAGATGTCAGTAATAAGGATGTGTCATTCTCAGAGGCTTTCACATCCTTACAAGTAAACTTGTTCAGCATGGATGGAACTGGGTGCCGGGGGGCACCAGTGCTGGTTGGACAACAGTGGCAGGTCAGAGATGTCTTTCTGGGCCTGCTCAGCATTCCCTGCAATTCTTTGGTGTGAAGGCACACGACCTGATCATTAGACACCAAGGCTGACCATCCCAAACTCTCTTCTTCCCCTGCATTGATTTCATTTTGTTTTGCTTCCTGCAGGCCAGCCAGCTGGGAGTGTACCGGGCCTTTGTGGATAACTATGAAGTTGCTATGGAGACAGCAGAGAAATGCTGCCAAGCCAATGCTCAGTTTGCTGAGATCTCTGAGGTAATGTCACGGTATTCAGACACGAGCTGTCTGCATCTGACTGATCCCCTGTGATGTCCCTCCTGTCTGTTCCCCAGCTACCTCTGCAGCCCCCACTCCTGCAGGAGCTGTGAGCATCCATGGACTCGCGGCTTCAGCTCCTGTTCTTACAGCCAGTTGTCCCTTGGGCTGATGGAGGTGATCACAGAGACAGCCTTTATGTAGGGTCCTCACCCAGGGAATCTGGGAAAAGCCGGCATTGCTTTGAACTGCTTCAGCTCTCTGCCACCCTCATGCATTTCTAGATGGGAAGCCATGAGTTTCTCAAATGTTTCCCTTGCTAATGATGTCACTGACTGTGGTGGAAAAGGCCATCCTTAATGGCTTGCACTGTGGCTGCCAGCGGGATTGCAGCTTCACTGGCGTGGAGAGGAGAGGGTAGCTCTCTGTTTAAAAAGGCAAGTGTGTCAACCATAAATGTATAATACTTTTCTTTGGCCTGTCTGATTTCCTCCCTTTCAAAGGAGTACCTGTGTCAAAAGCACCTTGAAGACTTCTTCACGCCTCCCATGCCACCAGGTTTTCCTGCAGTGCCTGGTCTTGTTGCCTCTTTGTATTGTGGTGATTATTTCTTGAAGAACTCAGTTGCCAAGAAAACATGAGTTTCATATGTGCCTCCTTAAAAACAATCAGATAAATAATCAGAGCTGAACAACACCAGGGGCGTTTCATGCTCTGAGAAAACTCCTGAGTGCCTTCTATGTTGCGTGTCCCTTGAGATTTCTATGATAAAGAGGTAAAATATGATGCCTCAGTTTTGCTCTTTCTGAAGGATAATTCTGAAATCATGCCAGTATCTGCTGTATTTAGATTGATGGTGATGGCACTTTTGCATTTGTGTCCTAGTGAGGATTTTGGGGCTGAGCACATTAATGCATGTCATGGTCCATGAGCAAAGAGCAGAGTCACAGGCAGTGTTCCTGTGCTGCTGCGGAAGAACTGACATGTCCAAGGTCAGCCAGCTCTGAGTACGGGTCTAGGGAAGTATAACCTCAGGGTACTGAATCCCAGTCCTATACTTACGTGCTGTGACAGCAGCTGTGTCCTTATGGACAGTCTTGCTCCTAGAGGTGATATAAAAACTCCACCATCCCTGTAGGTGGTTCCCTGCTTTGCTGCGTTTCTATTGACACGTGCTCCTAAGAAAATTGCTTAATATTTGAGACGTGTGGGTGCCTGTGATGTGGCAATGATGGATTTATCAAGAAGCAAAGCACATTTTTCTGTCACTGACTTGACCTGTGATAGGGCTGTCCTTTCACCCTTAGGCCCCTCCCGGAGGTGCAGATAGTGTGTTGTGTTCCCATGTGATATTTCAAGGTGATTGACCATCTGTAATGTGGGCTTTCCGCTTTTTTTTTTAGAATCTAAAGGCCAGAAGCACAAAGGAGTCTAAAGATCAGACGACAAAAAATTCCTTGGAAAGTGAGTGATCCATACAGAGGAAACTGGTTTGTCAGGACTGTGTGGAGGCTGTTGGCAAACTTCCACTCTCCCTTTTTCTTTTTGAGTGCTGGAAGGTTATGGAGTCTGCTGGATCTACCTGGGAAGTAGCAGAGCTTGTTCGTAGTAGGCTGCATGCATGGGTGGGGAAGTGCCTCCCTGGCTTCAAACCTCATCAGTCTCTGGGCAAAACCAGGCCAGGCAAAGGGCTGCTGTGATTTTAAGGGAACGTCTGCAACCCAGTGATAGCACAAATGCAGCCCCACCACTGACTGCTGTATGGGTTTTGCCCTGTGGGGGCATTTGGAGAGCCTGGTCAGGATGGGGTTCCCTGGTGCTTGTCTCTGTGTGTCTGTGTGTGTTTTATTGGCTGTGCAGCACAGTAACTGTAGAGAAGGGATGTCTCCAGTAGCTCACTGGTTAACAAACCTGTGCCTGCATGTTCAGTATGCTGGACTAGTCGGTCTGTGGGGGCTGTGTTTAGGTACCTCTTCCCTTATGTTCCTGCTGCTTTTCTTTCACAGCCCTATTGTACAAGCCAGTGGATCGAGTGACTCGCAGCACACTTGTCTTGCATGTAAGTATTGAAGGGTAGTTTTCAAACTTGAGACCCCTTTCCTATTTTCTTTGACCTTCAGATTTTCCATGGAGCTGCAGGACTGCAAAAATAAACCTCTTGTGCTGCATAAGAGCCTCTTTTCTTTACACTAAGGAGGTGGAGTCCATAGGTAGGGTGCTGTTATCTCTTCAGTGCTGTCACCGACAAGTGCAGAGTATTATTATATTCTAGAGATAAAGCCTTGCTCTGATCTATAAGAAGAAGCTGGAGCATCTTGTCCTACAGCTCTAGTTAGGGGCACTCAAACCCTGCTGCTCTCCAGTGCTGCTCATGGTTCTGTTCTCTGTGCTCCTGTTGTCAGGATTTGCTCAAGCACACTCCAGCGAGCCACCCTGATCACCCACTCCTGCAGGATGCCCTGCGGATCTCTCAGAACTTCCTCTCTAGCATCAATGAGGAGATCACTCCTCGTCGGCAGTCCATGACTGTAAAGAAAGGGGAGGTGAGTCTTCCTGCTGTGGTTATTTTCTCAGTTTCTAAATACTGGTTGTGTCTTTTCTGTAGAGCTGACTAGGAAGTTATGCTGTTAATCTGTTTGTTGCTAAGATACAGTTTATGCAGAGTCCTTGTTCTCTAAAGGATGTGGTACAGCTCCCTCTGTTTCCTGTTCAGAAAACAGTTTGGAAACCCAGAGGAAAAGTGTGATTAGAGTTTTGTCCTCAGCGTTGTATTAATCATTTGTCATACATAATTTCTGTGATGCATATTGCTGTGCAGTAAATGGGTTTGTATTTTACCTGCACACTGAAACTGAACAGGAAGCCTGGGAGGACAAAAAGGTGAGGAAGCATGAGAAGCCGTGAAATATTAGGAAAAGCTGTTTTCCAGAATCTTCATTTTCACTATAAAACTAATTTTCTGCATCCTTATTTCTAAAGAAGAATGTTGTAAATGTGACTAGAAAGCAAAACAAGCAGAATGGGCTGGGAAAGCCAGGAGAGGTGACTGAGTGTAATACAGGCCTTCTCAGCTCTGTTGGGAGCTGGACTACACCCAGAAGGCTCTCAGATGTGCAGTTCCTTTACCTGCAGACAATGATGTGCAAGGAGGCCACAAGGCTGCTCACTGCTGAAGTCCTGCATTCCTCAGTGGGCTTGATTCAGCTGCCTCATAATTTCATTAGGAAGGGGTTCAGTCCCTCCGGACCAGGAAAGGCCAGGACTGGCAGAAGCGTAGAGAGAGAGAAGGATGTAGGAGGTTGGACGAAAAGAGGTGCAGCTGAGATACTAAATGTGTAAGAGGAGTTGTGGCAGCATGCCAGAGACACTGGCTGATCAACAGTGACCCAAATTACCCTGTACAAAAACATCTCTTGAAAAGCCCAGGAGATTGTTAAGATACCATGAACCTTCAGGATTTATTCCCAAATTGTGACAGCTAAACTTGCTCACTTTTAGCTGTTAAACTGATTTTCAGCTGACAAAGATTTGCTAGAAGCTGCAGTATTGGGAATTTGGTGCACTTTGTCCTGCAAGTCTTGCTCATTGTCTCATTTTGTCAACTGAGGAAGTCTGCAGCTGAGAAAAGAAGAGGAGGGGCTGAGCAACTGGGGGCTGAGGTAGAAGCTCAGACATCAGTCACCAGGGCCTCGGTGATAGTAGATGGCCTCATTAAAGTGGCTGCTGATTGAGTCATAGCAGAAATCTCAGGCTAGAATGCCCCTCGCAGGGGAGGCAGCATTTTGTGTTCTCTGGTTGTCTGTCAGCATCTCAATGAGGGATGAGGCTTTGAAAAGTGTCAGGCAGAATCCTAATGAGGTGCCAGAGCCCAGGCAGAGGCCCAGGCTCAGGAAGGTGATCCTGATGATCACTTTTTGGAGAGATGTATTTGTCACATCTTAGAAAGCAGGAAAGGGAGATGTGTCACTCACTGGTCCTGCAGTGACTCCAGGTATGATGTAGGGAGGGGAGAAGGGAACATACCAGAGGAGAGGGCTTTGGGTGTGCTGGAGGGCACTGGGAACCCTTTGTGCTGTCTCTCACTGCACACAGCTTTTACTGAGTCCAGGGAAGAAAAGGACTTGATTCTGATGCTTCCCAGAGTTCGCCTTCCACTCTGGGAATCTGACAGTGAATATTTTCTTTAGTCATTTGGCAGAAATGTTCAAAGCAGTAATGCCCCAGTGGACACCCCTGTGTGTCTAGAGAGTAGGTATGTTCACTCTCCTGTAGTAATCCAGAGACACAAATCTGCTCCCAGCTACTCTGTGTGGGTTAGTGATGGCTGTTCTTCCTCTTCAAGCTGCTCAGCTTGGGGTCATAGCTGGGTTTTGTTTATGCCTGTAAATCTTTCCTTTTCTACTTATCCTTTCCTCCCACTCGCCTTGCTGGTGCTTCCCCTGGGGTGACAGGACAGTGTGTGGATTGCATCTCCTAATTGACTGCTCTCAATGCATAATGCATTTTTTATTTTAATGAATCACCAGCTTGCTTTGATGGCTTTTTTCATTATTTGTCTTCCTCCCATTGAAATTTCCTTGGTAGAAAGGAAGGAGGGTAAAACAACCTTTTTCCCTTCATGTATTGCTTAGGTGCTGATCTCAGTTATCTTTTTTTCCCCAGTCTTTGCCTTTTATGTGGAATATTTTTTCCCTTTGACTGCGTTGTGGGGAGGAATCAAATCTCCTTTGCCAGCCTCTTGCTCCAGCTCTTTTTTTCAGGCTTGCTTTGAACTGGGGAAAGCAGCCAGTTGTTAATCTCCCTAGTGACAGGCTGCTAAGGAGGGGAGTGCAGGTCAGGAGAGAGTACAGGCTCATCAGCACAGTGTTCTCTGCTTTTGCAGAAGGTGATTCCCTGCTTTGGGAGCACTGGTTCAGCCTGACCTGCCTGCTGGCTTCCTGTGTGATGCCAGCTCTCTGTCCAACCCCCCAGTTCTGCTGGGCTCAGTGGGCTTTGTTCTAGTTCTGGACTTATGCAGATGAACGGGAAGGTGTCTGTGATGTGCTTTAATTTGCTGGGCTGAATGAGTGTTTCAGGTAGTGCAAAACGTTGGGAACAAAGGGAGTAAAACCCTTCACCAGAGGGACAGAAAGAGCTCAGGCAGGGAAGGCAGTATTGGTGGATTGAGCAGAGAGTTTGGTCCTTGCTGACTGCAGCAGACTTCTCTGCTTTGTGATCTGCTGAGGGCTGTGGTACAGAGGGGTCAGGAGAGCCCCAGCCTGGCAACACAGGGGAGCCAGGAGAGCTGATCTGGCATTTTGGATCTCTTTCCATTCAGCTTGATCTGATATATTCTCTTGCTCCGTCCTTCTCTTCCCATCTTTCCGCTTATGTGGTTTTACTTTTTATTGGGTTTTATGGTTTGTCTTCAGGAAAACACTTTGCTAACTAAGCCTCTGAATAACCAAAGAAATGCATGGAGGGAAAGGGTCTCTGAGTAGCACTGTACCTTGTGACTGGGATGTGAGTGGTGGAGAATCACCCACCCCTCAGGACATCCCACCTGCTCACTGCTGACCCTGCTTCACCACTGTTGTCTTAGTTTGAACAGGGACCATGGTTAAGGTTATACTAGGGATGGTGCCTTGGGGAAGAAGGAAAACAAATGCTTTGGGGTGAAGGATATGCCACTATTATGTGCAGAAGGAGGGGAGTAACCACCTTTTCTAGTCTGATTAACAGAGCAGCTCTGTGTACTGCACCTTGTATTTCTTATCAGCTAAGCCCTCCTGCAAATGACTGTAGCATTCATGTCATTTTTCCCTGCCAGAAGTAAAGGCCTGTGTTTCCAGCTAATTCAGTTCATTTGTATAAAGCAGGAATTAATGAAACTGCAAAAAATTGCAGAGTTCCTTTGGGAGATGGTGCTTCCTTTCTTGACTGCTGCTCCTCTCACGTGCTCTTTGCAGAATGTTGTTCCAGGGCAGTTCAGACCAGCTGAGTGGTGGTGGCTGCCACTCTGCCTTGTCCTGGCCGTGCATTCTTACTCTCTCTGAAGTGTTCACAGTGGTGTTTGTGTGATCCCACAGTGGCACAGAGGAATGAAGCTGCCTAAAAATAAAGCCTCTTGGAGTTCTGGGTCACTGCTGCCTGGCTTGGTGTTCGGTCTCATCAGCACAAGAGAGCTGACAGGCATTTTTTTTCTGGGGTCAGGCCCACTAGATCAGTCACAGATCACCTTACGCTACTGTGCACCTCTTCCCTTGCCTTGGAGAGAAGGAGCTGCTCAGCAAGCTGCTCTACCATGTTTCTGAATGCGGCTTTAAACTGCAGTCAAGGGACTGGGTATCGTTGCCTTAGGCTTCTGTGTGTCAGAGAAAGGAAAGGACAAAGAACATGTGCAAGGGAGCAGAAGTGCAGACTGAAGCCTTTGGGAAGCTGGAAGCTCAGCTTAGACACAGGCAGCCGTACACAGTGTGGGGCCTGGTGCCTACTGCTCCTGGAGGCCTTGGGCAGATGTTGGCAACAGAGCACTCAGAAATGGTCTTGGCTGCTTCACTCTCTGTCTTACAGCTGCAGCCAGAGAGCTCCTGGTGACAGGGCCTTTGGGAAGAAGAAAGAGAGGCTACTAAAATGCTCAAAGTGCAGCCAGTTTAACTCCCTGGGCAGAGCATCCCTTTATTCTGCAGTGCTGGTCTTGCAACACACACACACACGAGGAATCGATCGTTTTCTTCCTACGCTCTGCAGAAAGCCAAACCACCTCTTCCTCACTGACATATGCCAATACCCATCTCCTGCTTCTACCCTCCTCCCTCTGCCTCACACATGTTCCAGCCCTTCCCAGGGCTCTCTCCCACGCACACACTGCAGGGCTCTGCTGTCACCACATCGGATGAGCTCTTTCCTCGGCACACAGGCGAGGAGAGATGGCCTTTTGTGCAGCTGTGGTTCTGGTTGAGTAGGTTTTTAAATTCCACTTTTTGTAACGTGTCTCAGACAAGCTGGCCACACTTCCTGGAGTTAATCAGTCTGTGACAGCAGCAGGATTTATCATATGCAAACAGCACAAAAACACCGTAGGATGAGTAGATGAGCACACAGGTAGTCATGAGGTTGGTAGCAGAGGAGGGGGAGATGCTCAGTGACAGAGGTAAGAGGAGGAGGACAGCAATAGGCAATCCAGAGAGGATAACCAAGCACTGAAAGAGGTACTCTTTTGTTCAGAGCACTGAGGTGGGTGGGCAAAGAAGCAGGTGAAAAACATGCAGAGAAAAGTAGGGCCTGGAAAGGAGGCTTGGGATTTACATTGCACCAGTACAGGAGGTTTGCAAGAGCCAGTGAAGGTAACAGTCCAGGCCCTGTGTGAGACATTAAAGATGATCCTAATTCAGTCCATTGTGACACAAAATCAGGGGTTTTCCCCCCAGGCTTCCTGGGACATCTTTCAATAGCTGAACTGAGTTCACATGCTGGACACCTGACAGTCCTGGGGGCTGTCTGTAGGGAAAAAGGGGTCACACTGCCACTGTCCTGCCACTGTCACCCTAAGCTCATGTTTTCTTGGATGTTTATGTGGTTTTCTGTGTCATTTCAAGGTGTTTTAGGAAACAGTCAGCACCTTTGGTAACCTGAACACAGAGAGTAACTCTGGAAACAAGCTAGAGAGATGGTTTCCCACATGTGAGTTATTACACATCATGTATGGCAGGATCACTCAGCTGAAAGACCATGTGTTTCAGGAGACCTTGTTTAACAGAAGGCCACCAGAGGAATAGTTCGTGGCCCTGGGTGGGTGGAGTTGACCGAAGTGTTGGCTCCCAAACTGCTAGAGAAGGCCTGTGCAGCTGAAGTGGCACAGGCATCTGACCAGCATGAGTCCTGTCTGAGGGGGCTGCTGGCTCCCCCAGGGTGGGAGAGGATGGGCTGACTCATGTGAGGAGCTCCAGGAAGGTGCCCTTTGCTCCCACACTGCGGTTTGGCAGGGATCTGGTAAGCCAGTTGGGAAATCCTTTTATTGTTTCCCTCTGACCTGCTGAACCTCCTGGCAAGATGACTAATGTGCAACAGAGGATGTGCCCCTTTGCTGGAAGTGCCCCTCCTCACTCCATGGATGCTGAGCATCCTGGGACATGCCTGTTGTGCCCAGCCATAAAAAAGCCTTCCAGGAGAAGCTGGTAGTGAGGAGAGATTTCCTGACTTGATCCACACATTTCCCCCTGTACTGTCCTCCCCAGATGCTTGGTTGCTCCTGTGGCAGTTTACTCCTGCTGCTTGCTGGGGGGGTGACCTTCCCATCTAGCTCATGAGCAAGAAGTTAGGAAGAATGAGAAGTCTGGGAAGCTCAGTGTTTTCCTCTGAGTGGCTGACTGGAATATATCCCTCTGTCTCTTTCCTTCTGTTCCAGCCAAGCTTAGGAAATGCAGCCTTGTCACCTTCCCAGCCAGCTCTCTTTGTGGGACTTTTTGGTGCCTCGTGGTTGCACTGTTGTCTATGTCAGTCAGGGTGTTTGGTACCCAGGAGTGCAAACCCAAAGGCACTTGGTGTGAGGGAGGGCCACCTCTGCCCTGGGGGGAGCTGTGAGGGCTGGGGAGTCACACCCCTGTTCTGGCATCTACCCGCTGAGCTTTCTGCTTGGGGTTTGAGGCCATGTGCCCTTGGCAGGTCTCACACAGTGCCAGGCAAGAGAAGGCCAGGTCAGGACTGTGCCATGTCCCTGCCAGGCAGGGAACGGACAGCACTGCATCCTGCTGGGTAGCAGAGATGAGTGAGCTGTGAGAACATCTTTACACCTACGAACAATGAGCAGAGGTTGAGCTGGCAGCAAGCAGTTATTCTCATTGCCCCAGAGGAGCTGAGCTGATTTGCAGTGTAATTAATATGCATCAGATCTAGAAACCTGAGATCAGGGTTTTGGCTTGCTAAGAAAATATCTTTCCCCCCTTATTATTGCTCCCAAATGAAATTCTTTGCAGCTCCAGAGTGCTCTTGCTACTGACAACATACCTCCTCCTGTTTGTTTATTTGTTTTAAAGCTCAGTGTTTCTAGTTTCCTACCTGAGGTTTGTTCACCAGGCAGGAGGGGAAGGCATGCACAAGTGCCATCAGCAGCAGAGGCATTAATGCAGGCAGGCGTCTGTCCCAAAACCACTGAGGAGAAGCCAGGAGGATCACAAAATAAACACTAACATATGTACGGGCCTTTCTGAGCCTGAATCACTGCTGGATGCCAGATCTCCACAGAGTCCTGCCCAGAGATGGTGCAACAGTCTGCTGGGGAGCAGCCTGGCTTCCTGCAGCTATGGGAAAGGTGCAGCTTTTGCTGCTGCTGCTCACAGACTCCCAGGACCTTTGTGTAAAGGAAGGCAGCACCCGGGTGAGCTGCTGACACTGCTCTGTGTGCCTTAACAGGTAGCTGTGGTGCAGCTGCAGGCAGGAAAATGCAGGTCCCAGTGCATGTCAGCAAGTCTGGGGTGCTGTGGGACAGGCTGTGCAAACAACAACTGTGTCAGCAAGGGCATTTCTTTGCCGCGTGTTCCTTGCCGTGGTGCCTGCTGGGCTCAGGACTGATGTGGTTTGTTTGCACTTGGGGAGCCAGGATGGGAGGAACGGTGGGCGGAAGGAGAGGCAGCGCGGGGTTTGCAGTCCCACAGCCTGGCGGGGGCTCTGCTCGGGGCTTGTTAAGTCAGGCAGCAAACAGAACCCAGGGGGCATCACCTGAGGCAGCCGCTCAGCTGTGGGTGTCCTGAGCTCGCTCAGGGGAGCTGCTTTCGTGGTGCTGCAGTGCTGGGCACGGGCAGCTGCGCTGCCTTGTGGACACGGAGTTCTGGGTGCGTGTTCCCAGCACGGAGATCACCGAGCTGGAGCAGCTCAAGAGTGAGTCACACCGGCAAGTCCTGAGCGTGGGGCTGGGGAGGGCTGATGGTGAGGCAGCTCGGGGGTGTTGGTTAGCTCTGGACAGTGTTGGCAGAGCTCTCCTGCCTCCAGCCACAGCACTGTCTATGCCACATGGGGATGTGTCACTTGGTGGTGTCAGAGGAGCATCCTCCCAGCTGGAATAACAAGGAAATAGTACAAGTCAGGGGAAAGTTCCTCAGTGTACCTTAGCATGTGTGGAGAAGCTGATGGTTCCTGCTTGTGCTGGGCATGAGGTAAGGCAACACTGACAGTTGTACATACTGGTGGGAATAAAACTTGCCCAAAGTTGAATATCCCTGATTTCTGCTTGGAAATCAGTGGGAGGTGTCTATTCCAGATGTGCATCGAATCCTGTTGATCCTGACAGCAAGGCTGAGCATAGAGTTGGGCATGAAACTCCTGACATGCTCATGGTACCAGCACAGCCATCTGTGTAAGTGCCAGCACTCCAGCCCTTTGGTCTTTTAACTGTGGAGTGCCCCCCTCCAAGGGAATTAGGAAAGTGATGCTTCTGGCTACTGATCTGTGCCTCTTCTTTAGGAGGTTGTAAAGCTCCCTGGAAGCAGAAACAGGGATAAAGGCATCAGAGTTGTGCAGCTTCTTTGACTTTTCTAGGTTTGGGAAATCTTTATATGATATTAAACAAGATTTCAATGGGCATGGAGTGGGGCTATATCCAGATGGTCCTACTAAAGCACAGGCTGATAAGAGACTACTGAGCAGTTTGATGGATACACATGTTGTTCAGGAACTGTCCCTTAGCAGCACTTGTAATAGCGAAGCAGCAGTGGCTGCTGTTAATGTTGACAAACACTGCTGTGAGTGGGAGAGCAGGTGTCTCTCTCCCCAAGAGAGACAAGGAGGGCTTGGCTCTGTCCCCGGAGGGGTGGCTGAAGCTGAGTGCAGAGGCTGGGAAGTGACTCTGGGAGAAGCGGTGTGTGCTGCTCTCTGCTGGCTCCGGAGGGGATGATTCCCTGGCAGGGATTCAGGGATTCGGGAATTCCGGCCCTCGGGTACACAGAGGCTGGGCAGTGACTCACAGGAAATTACACTCGGGCTCAGGAACAGGTGATGGAGAGAAGCCTGAAGTCTGACCCAGCCCCAGGTACTGAAGAAGATGCATGGCCATTCCTGCCTCTGGGAGAGGGGGCAGCAGCAGGGAGCAGAGTTTACAGCAAGGAATATCTAATAGGCTTTTTTCTTTACTCTGAATCAGACAAGTTTACTGAATTTGCTCTGGTAGGACTCATCTGTAAGGAATGTGTTGCCCCAGTGCCAGATCTGGAGCTCATATTGCACTGAAACATTTCTCCTGCTCTTTCCCCAGCACCGGCAGCTGCTGAAGGACAGTTTCATGGTGGAGCTGGTGGAGGGGGCCCGCAAGCTGCGTCATGTCTTTCTTTTTACTGACCTGTTCCTGTGTGCCAAGCTCAAGAAGCAGATTGGAGGGTGAGGTTTTTCCTGCTGGACCGTGTGCTTTGCACCTCAGCTGCACCAGGGTCTGGGGTTTAGCCACCAGTTTTAGTTGCATGTGAACATCTCAGACCTGGGTAACCATAATCCACAAGGTGTAGTTAGACAAGGAATAATCAGCAAGGTAGGGCTGTTTATTGTGTGAGGCCTTGTCCAAGTCCTGATCCCTCAGGAAAGGTTAATTCCTCACATCTCTGCCCTGAGCCTTCCTAGGAAAATAGGATATGCTGTAGCTGTTGGTATTCTGGACAAATATAATTAATTTTTCTACTTCCCCTTTCTCATAATAAGTGACTTTCTTCACTTTCTTTTGTGACTAAGGTTATTATTTTTGACCTTGCAGCTACAGCCTGTTAACCTTTACAGAAAAATGCTAAAAGTGCAGTAAATAGACTGTGTCAACCCAAAGTGCAGCTACAAAAACAGTTCTGTTGACATTTTTGACAAATGAGGGGGAAGGAACCATTTTCAACATGCCTGCCTCATTTAGGACTTCTCTTCATTTGGTAAATGTTCTTCTCCTGGAGACGCCTCTAATCTTCTTGCCCTCCTCAAGCAAAAAGTTATGCCTGCCCTTTCTGAAGCATGTGCTTGTGAGGAATGAACCTTCAGAGGAGTAGGACGTTACTGACAGTAGAGGTGAAGAGGGAGTAAATCACATGAAACATTAAAAAAGTGAACTAGTTATCCTGGTGAAATCACTGGAGAATGGCAGCTACGAGCTGTGGCTTCTGTCCTCTGGCTGGATTGCACGGAGGTTTCTGTGTATTGGCTCACCTGCCCCATTTGGCCCTGGCTCAGGCAGGAGAGGCCTGGCTTTAGGTCACAGCTGGAGCCAGGTCAGAGGTTTGGCACAGCTTTAGGACTTTGCCTCCACAGAGGCTTCGAAGGGAGAGGACACAGGACTGAAAGGGTTTGTAGAAGAGGGCTGTAGTTTCTAAGGGTGAAAGGAACTAGCTATCAAAATTAGTTGCTGTGTGTACTGTACTATTGCCCTGCTAGGCTTTCTTGCTGGAAAGCAGCCTTTTGCCAGACTTCTTCCATGTGGGAATCACAGTAAAGATGGGCCCATATCTGTATTTTATGCACCATAGCAGGGAAGTACTTGTGGGAAGGGGGAGTGGGTGTTACCAAACACCAGTAATAGTGAAAGGTTTGAACCTTCTGCCTTTCAGGAAAAGCCAGCAATATGACTGCAAATGGTACATCCCACTCACTGACCTCAGTTTCCAAATGGTGGATGAGTCTGAGGCAGTGCCCAATATCCCACTGGTACCTGATGAGGAGCTGGATGCTATGAAGATCAAGATATCTCAGATCAAGAATGACATCCAGCGGGAAAAGGTAACAAGGGTTGAGCCCTCCATGACAAGGACAGACTCAGTGTTTGTGCTGAGTTGAGGTGCTGGCAGCAGCAGCAGTCCCAGGGCTGCACAGTGTGGAGAGTCATCCTAGAAGAACAGGCTTTCAGCAGAGGTTTGTGACATCTAGATGCTTTGCAGCCCATCGTTGCTCACCTTAATTCACAGCTTGGATGATGGTGTCCTGTGAGGAAACAGAAACAAAAACACCCTGTAGTTGTCCCCAGTAGCTCCTCTGCTTGCTGGAAAACACCTGTGACTGCCATCCCTGAGCATCCATGGGCAGCAGGGCTCTTATGCTGTTGTCGTCAGAAGGACCGGGAGTGTGACATGCCAATTTCTGGCTGTTACAGTATCATCCTGCAAGTGATTGTGGTCAGAAACCACGTACTTAATTTTTTCACATTTTGTGAAGCTTTTTCCTACTTCACTGGTGTCAAAGCACCAGCAAGTATATGAAGAACACCAATTATGTTGACTGCACAGTCTGGCATAGACATGGTGCCTGTGGCCTAGGCTTCTCTTTGCTTGCAGGATATGTTTTCTAAGAGGTGTTAGATTTCAAACCTTCCTGGAACCCAAAAGAGAAATAGAGTTTGAAAAGTGAAAGCCTGCTGGTGTGTAGAGCAGGATATGAATAACATTGATGATGCCATGAGAAGAGTATTCCCCACCCTTCTGCCTCTCTGTCCTGGCTGGCTTTCAGGGAGAGCTTCCTGGAAAAGGAAGATATTAGGAAGAAGAACACTGTGTGGAAGCCTCTTACTCACCAGGTGCAGGTGTCTAAGATGTGTGCTGTGGTGCATCAGTGCCAAAAATACACATGGCTGGGTTTGGGACTGGATTTTATCCAGAAAAAATCCTTGGTCTTAGCTGACCTTCGATGGAAGTGGATCAGTGGATGGTGAGCGGGAGAGTTCTGGGTGGCTTCTAGAGAAGTTCCTTACAGTCTCCTTGGTTAAGGAGGACCTGGCAGTGCTGTGGCTCCCAGTGACATGACGCTGCTGCTGCTGCCTCTGGAACAGAAGGGACAGATGTAGGTGGGACAGTGGCCATGCACTTCTGCACCTTGGTCTGGGACAGCTGCAATTGGGGAACAGAGCCGAGCCTGAGTGCAGAGGGACTGCAAGAACATCCTCCTGAGCAGCTGGGAGCCCTGTGGGTCCTACTGGCAGCATTTCTTCTGCCCTGGGGCCATTTCCCTACCCACAGAGGGAAGGGACTGTGGATTCTAAAATGTCTGTTAGTGTAAATGGGACAGATGTTGGAGAATGACACATCCTTTGTCTCTCTCTCTCCCCCACCCTCCAGAGGGCCAATAAAGGCAGCAAGGTCATTGAAAGGTTAAAAAAGAAGCTTTCGGAGCAGGAATCCCTCCTACTGCTGATGTCTCCCAACATGGCCTTCCGGGTACACAACCGCAACGGCAAGGTGAGAGGCCGTGCTGTCACCCGCGGTGTGCCAGAGACCAGGGGGGTTGTGTGTGTGGGATTGTAGTTGCTGTTGCACAGGGAGGTTGTCATGGCCTCTGCTCTCTGTCCTGAAAACACTTTCCAAGAAGCAGAGACCAGACTGTTGCTGTACCAAAGGTTATGATGACATCCTATATGACCACAACTAATTTGTGTACAACACTGGCATTTAAAAAATGACCATGGAAACGAGTCCCCTACCTCAGCACCAGCCCTGGGAAGCAGCTCTTCACCCACGATACAGCTCTGCAGCAGCTGCCCTCTCTACTCCTCTGCAGGTTCAAGGCTTGGCACACTCGGGGCAGCTGCACCTGCCAGGGGCATGCCCTGCTCTGGCAGTGCTGTAACCTGTCACTGTGGGCTTTCCATACACGTGGCAAAGGATTCTCACAGGACTGTGATTTTTCACTTGGTGAAAATCCATGAGCTGGTCACTGCTTCCTCAGCTTGCACCAGTGTTTGGGCCTGTGCTGGAGGCTTTTGGGGTTCCTGGTGCTGTGAGGAATAACCCAGAGCTGCCATGGCATCTCATGGCTCCGGGGACACGGCTGGTGTTGGCAGGGTGGGGCTCTGTGTGAGCTCTGACTGTCTGTGCTGGCACAGCTGGCGCTTTGCTGAGGGCACGTTGCCAGAGCCCTGCCTGTCCTGACAGAGCTGTGATGCAGGACAAGGGGCAGGAGTGCCAGAAAGACAGGATATCCAGCAGTTTGCTCTGGAGGAGGGTGGGAGCAGGCAGGCCAGCTCTGAGACTGATGCATACCATGTTTTCTTCTGTTTTCCTGGGCAGAGTTACACATTCCTCATTTCATCGGACTATGAGAGGGCAGAGTGGAGGGAGAATATCCGGGAGCAGCAGAAGAAATGTGAGTGTCCCTTGGCTGTACAAATACTGTGATCTTAAGGAGGAGTCTGGAGGATGAGGAAAGTCTGCAAAATCAGAGATATGCATTGAAATCCACAGAACAACATGGATGTCTCCTGTCTCTGCCTGTCTGAGGCTGTTTGGGGGACTTCTGCTTGCAGCAGCATGTATGGAATGCGTAGGGAGAGCACCCAGTAAATGTATGGAGAGTCCCCTATTTACGGTGCAGTTCCAGGTACAGGTAACAGCTGCACCCTTTTACCTGGCTCCAGTCCAAGGAAACTTAGTTACTTTTTTGGCATGGGTGTTTTTTGGCTTGCAAGAAATTAAGACACTCCCCTTGTTTCCTGTGAACCATCCTGAGAATTTTTACTCCAAAGAGTAACTAAATGTGCCCTCAGGAGAGCTGGGCTGCTGGAGCAGTTCAGCCCTGAGCACCTCGGTGCTGACTGCCCAGGGAGCAGCTATGCCATGTATGCCCAGGAGCAGGGAGAAGGCATCCAGCCTCTCCTTTGAACATCTCCCTCTTTGAATGTCCTTGGCAGGCTTTAAAAGCTTCTCACTCACATCAGTGGAGCTCCAGATGCTGACAAACTCCTGTGTGAAGCTTCAGACAGTCCACAACATTCCCCTCACTATCAATAAGGAAGGTAAGAGCTTTGGTTTGTGCTTTCACCTGGTGCAGTGGGGTGAAACTCTCCCCCTGCCTGCTGTTTCTGTTTGCTACAGGCTGCAGCCTGGGGCTGAGTTACAGACTGAGAGTTCCTGTAAAACAAAAGCTGAGGCCGTGTGAACCCAGCTTCTGTAGTTTGGTTGAAGTAGATGATGGCATACAATGAGAGAAGAGCAGGAACAACAACAGTCTGTCATCCCAGTGTTATTTGCTGCAACAGTAAATATACACAATCCAAATTACATGGCTGCATCTAAATTAGCGAAATACTCCTCAGCATCCTCCGCTATATCTAAATTGTCCATTAAATGGTCCTCACATGCAGCTGTTGGGCAAGGTATTGGAGTGCCTGGTGGAGGCCCAGCCTGGGACAGCCTTGAACTATGCCTGGGAATCCTCTGGAAGAACACTAGTTGGCCAAAGTTATGTCAGAGACCATTCTAAATAACTGTTTAATCTGCTACTGTAGACATAGACTCTATATTTTACTTTCATGTTTTTACTTTCTGTTCTACCTTTGAATTTCTTCCATACTGTCTTGCTGACCCTAGAAATGTCACTGTACAAGCCCCCCACTGCCAGAAGGCATTGCAGGTGACAGTGGCCCAGGGACAGTCTCCTCTTTTGCCAAAATGGCTGTTAGGTGCTCCTGCTGTCCTTGGGGAGTTTATCCTCTGCTCATTAACCTGTGTAATGTCTCTCAGCTCCACTGTGAATGTAACAGAATTCCTTGGGTCTTTTGTACAGATGATGAATCCCCAGGTCTCTATGGATTCCTGAATGTCATTGTCCACTCTGCCACGGGATTCAAGCAAAGCTCAAGTGAGTTGCAGTTCTGTGACACACACAGGTACTGAAAGGGGTTAGATAAGTCATATGCTGGGACAGCTGGGCATGGACTGGTTTAGGACTGCAGCACCTGTGATGATGGTGAGGAGGAGAGGTGTTCTGGGGAACTGGAAGTTCTAAAAACAAGCCAGCCCTTATTCTGAATTCTTTGAACTGTATTTTGTTTTACAATGAAAGAATGGAAAGTGTTCTCTGACATCCAAAATTTTTGTTGTGAAGACAGAGGTGCCAAAATTCAGGGGAATGATTGGACAGAAGGATCAAAAGAGGTGACAAACCAGAGTGAGGAGGACTCTGGTAGCAATAACTGTGCTTCGCAGCCATTGATGGGGATAACCTAGGAAGAGCTGCCAAGCTTACCTGGCCATGTGGCTGGGAATCCAAGCTGTGTGTGAGCTCCAGGGAGCAAAGGAGTACACTGGGAGTACATCCCTGTTGGCTTCCTCCTGCTGAGCCACTGACTGCCCAGCTGCTGCCTGACACCACATTTGTAACCTAGGACAGAACTTACAAAGGGGCAACGTCTACAGCTCATTAGCAGCTCTTCAGAAACACCAGACACCACCTATTTAACCACTTTGTAAAGATAATGAGTTCTTGCCCCCTGACCTGCTCCCCGAGGGATGTTACACTGACACCGTTCTCAGTGAACTCAGTGTGTTGATGGGGTCCAGTATCCACCTGGGGAAGTTTAATTGCTCACTGGTGTGCACCTTCAGCTCAGTGTGGATTGATTTGGGGAATATTGGATAATAGTGTATGCCTGATTTTTGATAGAGGTTAAGGGCTTGTCTGTGCTGACATCGTTTTCACAGCTGTGCTGGCACTTCAGGTTCCTAAAGACAGCTGGGCTGATCCAGAGGATGAGATTTGTATGGGCTGGTCTCATTGATACTAACGTAGAGATGAGGGAGCTGAAGACACAGTCTGGAAGTGATTAATGCAAGTGAGGACAGTGTAGACATTTTTTAAGTTTCTGTCCCTGTCTGCCCTCCTCAGATTTGTACTGCACGTTGGAGGTAGATTCTTTTGGGTATTTCGTGAACAAGGCCAAAACGCGAGTTTACAGAGACACCACAGAGCCCAACTGGAACGAGGTGGGTTTGACTTTTCTTGCTGTGACTCATTCCATGTGCCAAACAGCAACGCACGAGGGGCAGAAGACCCACTCGTGGCAGAACTTGCTGCATGCTCAGCACTGGTGCTGCTTCTGCTGCTTCTCAGAAAGCCCTTTTCTGCCAGGTTCGTGTGGCTGCCCGGGCTTGCAGAAAGTTTGCTTTTGGATTAGCTGTAGTTAAACAATTTGATACAAATTAGTCTGGTCCAGCATTTCATCATTTAAACAGATACGTGTTTGATTATTTTTTTTAAAGACACAAGTGAGAATATGTTGAAGGAGGTGGTTTTGTTTATTTGTTGAGAGAGGGAAGAATTAGCTATACACATTTTGCCTGTTTACAGGCAACTCAGACCTGCTGGTGAGCCAAATGCATTGCAGGGAAGGTGGAGGAATTTGTCTTTGAGTAATGCTTTGCTGAGACCCGGTGAAACCTGACTAAGGAGTGAACCATCTTAGTCTCTGATTTGACCACCTTATATATACAAAATACCATTTCAGTTTATTTCTAGGCCAACTCCATTAGGGAGGAGGTTTTGTTTAGTCCTTAAGTGCTCTTTTCTGCTGAATTTTAAAGAGAGTATATTGATTATTATGAGACTGGTGTCCTGCTGTGATGCATCCATTGCTCTTCGCTGTCCTGGTGCCCTGCAGGAGTTTGAGATCGAGCTGGAGGGCTCACAGACACTGCGGATTCTGTGCTATGAGAAGTGCTACAACAAAACCAAGCTCACCAAAGAGGACGGAGAGAGCACAGATCGCATAATGGGGAAAGGACAGATCCAGGTAAGACTGTGCTGAGCTTATCCCTGCCACCCTCACTGCAAAACATCACAGGACTTTTGGATCCTGGAGTGCACCAGGGAGGCTTTTTTTATGATTGTCTAAGCATTGAAGATTTTCCTCCAGCTAGGGAGGTACACAGTGTGATTCACAGGCAGGGAGGCAGCAGCTTTTTCCCCTCTTGCTTCAGCACCCTTGTGGAATAGCTGCTTTTTCAAGAAAGTTTGTTTAGATCTCTCATTTGCCCATTACCTTCCAAACTTCCATCCCAGTTGTGGGAACTGCACTGCCCCTGGGCACTGCTGAGGATGCTCTACTTGTGACAGGAGGAAGCAATGGATGTTCTGTCCCCTGTAAAACCCATGCAGATATGCTGCTGTCTGTAGGTGATTGATGTGTTGGCCAGGCTCTGGAGGACAGGCTTATTGTCCTGATAACTACCATGTCCAGGGCATGGTGTCCATGACAGCAGGTGGCATCTGAGAGAGATTTCCACTGCTGAGAAACCATGTGGGACACTTTGTGTGGCGAATTTGTAATACAATAGGGTAGGTGATGATTGCAAAGGGATGCTGCTCCTGGGGAAAAGCACTGCAGCCCTGTGTAGGAGAGATCTGGCCATCCGTGGAGGACAACATATGTTCCCACTCTTGTTCCAGTGTGTTGCACTGCCTGTCCACTTTAGAGGGGTGTTTAAATGCCTGCTCGCAGGGCACATTCTTTGTGCTGGAGTGGCTGTTGTGCAGAGCAGAGACCCTGCCCAGATACCTTTCTCTTTCTGGCACACACTCAGGGATCTCACTGGTTCCCCTCCATGTATGTGTGGCTGTCCATGCCCCCTGGATGGCAGCTTGTCCCAGCACTGGAGCGATGGTGATGCAGGCCAGGGCCTTTGGTGGGATTGCAGAGGCAGCTGGGATTGAGGGCAGCCTGTGGGATCACATCTCACCCTTACTCTGACAGGGTTCACTGGCTAAATGACTTCCACCAGGCCTGGCCTCCCCTCCCTCCTCGCAGCCCGAGGCTGCCACGTGGCACCAGGGAGAGCTTTTGTCTCCGGTGCCTGGTGGCATTTGGAAGGGAGCTCGAGTACAAATCAATAAATGCCAGCACAGAGTATCTCCTGTGCGTGTCTCAGGCAGACTAGAAATCTGTGTCCCTCCTGCTAACAAAGGTTATTTTCCATGGAGATGAACAACTACAAAAGAGCGAGTTTTCAGCCCTGAAATGCCCTGGAGATTTGTCTGCTCATAACAGAGAACCCTGAAATCACTGACCCACTAAATTCTCCAAATATTTTACATAGAATGATTAAAAAACCAAATAAAGTCTTTATAAATTTTTAGCATTTTTTTCTTCTCACAGAGTTGGGCATTTTTTTGCATAACAATCATATATTCTGTTAATACATTTTATAGTGAAGTTAGTAAAACTACTCATTCGTGATACTTGAATATTAATTGCATTTTGATTCTTTTAGAGAAACCTAAACACTGGGAAGGTTTAAAAATTAAAAAAAAATCAATAAAAATGTTTTTAATTAATGTGCAAAAGTTGCATTCTGTTATACAGGGCAGATGCAGGAGTTCTGTCACTTTCTGTACAATTTATAAAGAAATTTGCCAGAGCATCCTCTTAATTCTGTGATTTCTGTCCTATCACACAAATTTTAAACACTGTTGAGTAACTGCAAAGACAAGTCGTAAGACAGTCTGGTAAGATTTTTGGATTGATAAAAATTATTAAAGATCTTTGGTTTGGTTTTATTTTTAAAGTAAACATTTCTCTATTAAGAAACCATAATAATGCACCAACAAAATCAGATTCCAGCCTGTGGAAGGCTGGCTGTGTTAATGCTGTGTTAATGTGTTATTCAATCACTGGTTTTATAGTTATTTTCTTTCAGGATTCTCCCAGGTGCTTTTACATTAGATTTTGTTTTCTTTAGAGTTGGTAGTTTATCCTGGACATTCTGGTTTCTTGTTGCACTGTCATTATTCACCCAAAGTCTGTCTGTTTAAAGGCGAGGTCTGTGAAGTTGGAGGAAGGTTTTTTTCATGAATTCCCTTTAGTTAAAAACTCTGGGAACATCAAGAGTCGTGTCTGCATCCTCCTGTTGATAAAAGCAGAGGAATTTCTGTGTTGGCTAAATTGCAGTGTATTGTTAAGCCATGTATTATTGTAAATATGCAACTTCCCACTACTGGGAATTCTGACTCACCAGATTTTCTGAGCTTCAGTGATGAAGACAGTGCATCAAGGAGACAAGGACTGTTTTGGCTGTGAAAATATTTATTAAATCTCTCTGTTACATTATGGCGCTGGAGGAAGGAAGACTGGAAATTGGTCCATGTGGTCACAAGTTTCCAGGAATGGGCAGCAATTTTAATAGCTCCCATTGCTCATATTTTCTTTTCCTCTGGAATATTTTATTTACCTTTTTTTATAGCCACAGGCAAGAACTACTTGGTTCCTTGCCAACCTGGAAATTTTATCACTGAAAAATAAAACCATGAGGTTTTAAAATGGGAGAACGTGTGTAAATGTAGAAGTGAATTCCTCAGCAGCCCTTCTGGGCGCTGCAGCTCTGGGTGTGCAGAGTTGAACTGACCACACGTGGCTGGGGCCCTCTGGTGCACCTCGGGCATGAGAAATACCATTCCTGGCTACCCTGTGCGACTGAACTTACTGGGGGAGGAAGGGATGGACCTCATTTTACAGGAGGAAATGTGAGGCTTAGTTCAGCTGTGAGCATCACCTTCTCTCATTGGGAACGCCCTGGGGTTCTTTCCCTTCTGTTGTTACTTTACAATCCATCTTTGGCAGTTGGGCTGGCCCTTTTGCCCTTTGAATTTTGCGCTTCATGTGGCAGACACATCCACATGTTCTGAATGAACAGCCTTTGTTTAGTCCTGAGACAGCATCTAAGCGGGCACATATGTCAGCATGTCTGCCCTGGGAACAGACTGCAGGAGTAAGCTGATCCTTCACCCTGGGATCCAGCTCCTCCCGTTGGTGCCTCCTAGAAATGCTGTTTCCTTTGTTGTTGTTCTTTTTTTCTGCTTGATCAGCTCAGGCAAAGTATTTCCTTCTCCCTCACAGCAGTGGTGGAAAATCAGGGAGGATATGACCATACATCAGTCATTCTGTGCAAGAAGTGCAACAACACCATTCCTCTGTTGCCTTGCGGAACAATCGCTCTTATCTGCTTAATTATCTGGGATGTCTCATAGCAGTGCCCATGGCTATTTCAGGCACTAAGTTGTTTTCCATGTAAACCAGATTGTCACATGTTTGTACCTCCCAAGTGTCAACTCAGAAACCTTTTACACCCTCGAGTTCATTTAAGCGGTGTGCTCAAGCAAAACAATGTCCCAGCAATGAAAATAAGAGGGAAATGAAGAGGCAATGGGTCATGGCTAAGGGGTGATGGTGGGAAAGATTAACCTCTCAGTGGGGAGCTGTGAAACGAATGGGGTTATGGCTGGACTGGGAGTTTCCCGCAGCAGTGAGACTCTGACAGCAGGTATGTCACATCAGTTACAGTTCAAAATTGATGGACTGTGAAGTTGCCACGGAGATTTAATAAAGGGAAGAAGTAATATGAATGAATAGATAAAACACAGTAACCTTAATGTTTCCTCAGTCCTTCTTCTTTCGTTTCTACTGAGGCTTCTTTGTTTTGTCTTTCTGTATTTCTTCTTTTCTCTGTGGGTAAAAGAAATTACCGCCAGGCTCTCTGTGGTGATTTCCTAAGGCAAAGCACAGACACCCTTCTTAAGTGCCTGGCTTGCATTCACCAGACCAGCACCCCCAGTTTGCCTTTTCCCAGGTCCTCACCACTGTTCTGCACTCTGACTGCTGTGCCCTGTCTGAATTCAGTGCTGAGCTGCTTTGTTGTGCTTTGGGCAGCAGACAGAGAGGTACTGGCTTGATTCATTAGTGACTTTGGGGCTGCAGCTTTCCCCCACAGATACCAAAGAACAGGCCACAAGGGAAGAAGCAGCAGACAGATTGGTTGGTTTGTATTTTCCTGTGCAGCATGAGCTCTTGGTGGGGACTGTGCAAACAAACCCCTGCAATACAGTCTGTGAGGGTTTTAGCAGGTCTGTCCTATTTGCACAAGGCATGGAAACAACACAGTGGTTCCACTTCAGTGGAGATGGCACAGGTGCTTTTGCCATTCAAACCAAGCAACTGTTTGAAGGAAGTGTGTAGAGGGACAGTAAATTTCACTGTCAAACACAGAGGCAGCCACTGCACAAGGGCCTCCCCTGCCTGAGCTGGCACAGCTCGCTTGGAGCTGCCTCCCTTTGCCTTGCTGGCTCTGTGGATTGCATTTTTCTACTTCATGTTCCTTCTTCCAGGTCACTGATCTCCAAATCAGGCCAGAAGACAGCGTGACCCCATTTGTCACAGCCCTCTGTGCTGTAGCATCACTCTCACTAGCTTTGTCCTCAGTGTGCTCTGCCCCTCCTGCTCCAGCTGCTCTGTTGCTCTTGCTGGCCTCAGAAGGTCAGTCATCAGCTGGGTCCAGGACCAAAGCTTGCTCAAAGTCTCAATGACTTCTTGGTTTCCTGTTGACTATTTCCTACTGTGACTTATCAGACTGTTAGACCTGATCTTCCTGTCTCACTCAGTGCTGCTGAGACCTTATTCAGGCTTTGCTCTTTTAATAGCTTCCATCGTTTTGTTTTGTTATTTAAAAAGCACCTTAGGGGGGGGGATTTTTTTTCCTTAATTGCTGTTGTTACTGCCAGTGATTTATGCAGGGTTGGCTCCCGTCAGCGAGCCCTGGTGCCTGTTCTCCCTGGCTCCGTTCAGTCCCAGCCGTTCTCCAGCTCCAGTTGGGAGTGCAGGGGTCCCACCAGCCCTGCAGCAGAGTTCAGAGAGAGGGAGCAAGAGGCAGTAGCGGGGACACTCAGATACATTCACAGTCCTTGCTCAGCTCCAGCAGTTAACCAGCAAGGAAAAGTCTCCGTGAGCTCTCAGCTCCAGCACTCTGCTTCTGCTTGTCCTTTGCAGCCATGTGAAAGTCTCTCTTGAGACAGAGCAGGGTGGTGTTTGGCTTGTGTTTTTTAACAGCTATTTACTTCCTTTTATTCTGTGCAGTGGCAGGAGTTCCCTGGTCAGTACTGAGACATAACCAGTAATACCTGTTAGCTTAAATAAACTGTAACTGGATTCTGCTGGACTCTTCCTTTAATGGTTTTGGCAAATATTCAAAATCCTCTTTCCTCTTTAGTCTTAAGCAGTCTCTCCCTGCTATAAATAATACACTCTCAGTGACTCCATTCTAAAAGCATATGGAAAACTGCTTCTGAGCAGGAGGATGGGCTGTGGCTGTGTCCATCAGCAGGGCCATTTTGGCAACCTAACCAGTTGCCTCTTTAGGCAGATGGAGATCAAGATTTCAGGAATACTGAGCATGGTTGCCCTCCATAGGAAACCAGACACTTCAGAAATGGTTTCCTCTTAATTCTGGGAAAGAATGCAGTTGTTGAAAGAAACCAAACTTCCAGCACGGAAGTCGAGGCAAGAACAGCCTAGATCCTGGCCAGCTCGTGGGGACCTTGGCCAGTCACACAGGCGGGGGCGGATCCGTTCTGGCGGAGTTAAAAGCGAACCCCCTTGGCAAGGAGCTGCACTTTGGGTTTGCTGAGGCACTGAAGCCAAGCAGTGCTGCCCATTGGCCTCCTGGACCTTTGTGCAGTCCCAGAATGTGGGAGCTACTGGTTACTGACTATTCCTTACAAGGGGTCTTCAGGAATTTCTGCCGGAGCTGCACCTACAGGAGCTGGTCCCACCCGACAGGGAAGCACGTGTGTGCTGGCAGCGTCCCGCTGTGGGCTCACGTCCGCAACAGAGTGCGCAGGGACAAGGTCGGCCTCGCTTGTTCTGTTGCTGCTTGGGGTCTCTGCAGTGTGAGCAAGCAGGGGCAACTCTCCTCTCTGCTGGCTGTCTTTCTCTGGGGAGTGGGGAAGGGCGTGGGGGCACTGGTCTCGGTAGCTGTCAGCAGCACTGGGCTGCTCTGCCAGTGATCTGAAAGAGGGTGTGACCATTGGCTGTGTCTGAGATCTCGCAGAACCTCCTGCAGCTGCTGTTGTTTCAGCATTTCTCTCACATGCCGGAGCACTCTGCCTCTGCACAGGGCTCTGGGACAGGGGGGAGCTGTGCTGCAAAGTACCTCTGATTACCGAGGGGGTGCTTGCCTCCTCCTGGTCTTACTGTGCCTCAGTGTTCAAGAGCCAAGTGTTACAAAGCTGTCTCAGGAGGCACCAAATTCTTGCTTTGGCCAGTTCCGATTGCTGATCCAGTCCCAATGCAGGCAGCTCTTCCCTCTCTCTTGCCAGTCCCCCTGGAGCTGGGTGCCACTCCTCTGGCATTCGGGGGTGTTTGGGCTCTCCCAGGCAGTACTGGAATTGCTGGGTGGTGTTGAGCACTCGAGTCAGTTGCTCCCCAGCCTCACAACTGTCCACTCAAGATGAAAATGGGAGATTGGAACTTGATTCTGTTTAAGTAATAATTCCAGTAGCAGGGCCAGGTGTTCTTCCTGCCTCCATACTCAAAGAGAAATTGAAAGGAATAGACAGGTTGAAGGGCCGATTTTCTCCATTTCTCCTCTATCAGATCCTGACAGAATTTGGTTTGTTTAAAATTACTTTTGTATGTATCATTTTGTATTTCTCTTCCTTGGTCTCACTGTTAGGGTCATCATGTCTTTTGAATTCGATAGGACCATAGTTGTCCTTGGAAGCTGTTAGCTCCATAGCCAAGAGCTATGAAGTTCTCAGTGCAGTAATTTCACACTCACCCAACCTCACCTGTCTGTAAAAAACTGCAGAGGGAGACAGTTTCCTGTTTCAAATCAGAGCTATTTCAGAAATCTCTCCTCCCCTTCTCTGACTCCTGGCCCTGTGGGATGGGATGACTTTGGCTGTCCATGTGCTGTGTGTGTCCACAGCCATGAATGCAGTCCCTCATTCTGTGAAAGCTTGAGGTTATTGCCTTTCAAGCATTGATTGTGCTCACTGAGGCTACCTTTGTTGTTGACCAGACACTGCACAAGTGTTGCTGGATTTTCCATGTGTGTGAATGCTCATCAGCCCTGCTTAGAGAACCTCACAATATCTGAGCATCCCCTTACCTGAAACTGGGGAAACCTTGGAGCATGTGTTTTCCTTTGGAAAAGAAATAACATGTTAAAAGTGATAGTGCTCTGCTCACTTCTGGGAGCCTTGCAGGCTGGCTGGTCTCTCCGAAGTCTGTTCCCAGCTCCACAGGTAACTTCTGTTTTTCAGCTGGACCCACAGGCACTGCAGGACAAAGACTGGCAGCGCACGGTCATCTCCATGAATGGGGTAAGTGTAGCAAACAGAAATCAGCTCTGCTTCTGTACCTCCTGTGGGCTTTATTTCTTTGCTCTTCATTGCAGCATGGGAAAAAAAAAATCTTTAAAAGGTGCCCTCTGTTGTCATTTTGCAGGTTGAGGTGAAGCTGTCGGTGAAGTTCACGAGCCGGGAGTTCAGCCTCAAAAGGATGCCGTCCCGCAAGCAGACCGGGGTCTTTGGGGTCAAGATTGCCATTGTCACCAAGTGAGCTCTGGGGCCACGTTTCTCCCCGTTGTGTTTCAGAATGCCAATTGGCCAGTGGGGTGCACCTGCCTGTGCCCCCTGAGGGGCGTGGCAGTCCAGCTTGCTCCTCTGGGGTGGTGGTGTCGATGTGCCTGCAGACAGGAGGTGTTGTACATGCTCTGAGCTCCATTTTTGGCAGGGATAAAAGCTAGTGTGCACACAGGCTGTGAGGGCCAGGGTGTTTACTGACAGCCTATCGCTTCTCTGAGTTTCGGAAATCCCTCTTGCCCATGCCTTCTCTGTAATTAGCTGACATGGTCACAAATTTCCAGAGCCACTGAATAGTGACATTTCCTTTCCATAATCAAAAATGTTCAAGGTCTTTGGATCCTGTTGTATTATTTTAACCCCTGATCTTTTGTTGTGAATCATTTGCCAGCAGAAACCTGTTTGCTCTGTTCCACAGTTTGGGAAGTGTCTTATTTCCTCTCTGTGGAATTGTATTACTTGGAAAGCAACAGAGTTGATATGAATGTTTGGGAATCCTCTGATTACCTGGGCAGAGTCATAGGCTCTAGGGGCGCTGGGACCTGGCCAGCAGCTCAAGTGCTCAGGGAAGCTGCAGGACAGCCAAAGCCAGGCTGAGACAGTGCGAAAACATCCAGTTCCAAAAGGATTTTTTCAGCTCAGGCCTGGTTGCCTGCTCAGACTGTCTCCCTCCCATTTTCCAGAAGAGGTTTGCACAGTGAAATGTTGGGGTGGTTTTAGCCAGCCTGGTTGAGGGAACAGGCATGGAGGGTCTGGGCTGTGCCGAACTCTTCTCTCTGGCTTTCTGAAGGAGAGAGAGGTCGAAGGTGCCTTACATAGTGCGGCAGTGCGTGGAGGAGATCGAGCGGCGCGGGATGGAGGAGGTGGGAATCTACCGAGTCTCTGGGGTTGCAACCGACATCCAGGCTTTGAAAGCTGCCTTTGATGTCAGTAAGTATTTGTGTCTGATATTCTCCTCTGCTCTGTGAGAACCTGTCTGAGCTCCTGTCAGGTGGCTGTGCTATTTTTAATCTTATGTTCCCCAAGAAGCATTAAGAAGTAGAGATCCATGCACAAGGAGAATAATTTTAACCCTGGCTGCATATTTTATTAATATTCTTCAGCTACTGATATAACTCCAGACATACAGGAGGATGGATCCTTGTACAAAATCATGCCTTTGTTATTCTTCCCAGCAGACATCAAATAGTGGGTTTACCTGCCTTGCCAAGTCTTTGGAAATGGCAGACACCTTCCTCAGTAGCAACGTTAGCATTTGGGAGTTAAAATTTCCTCACTGTTTTGACTCTTTGAAATTAAGAATGTTTTGTGAAAGGAAGCCAGCAAAAAAAAGATTCTAGGGTTGACTAGAAAGGGTATCTATGAAACGGGGATTGGGTGGTCAGGGCTCCTGAGTTCTCTTCTTAACTAGACTGATGTGCACAGGCTGTAAAATTAGATAATTTGACCTTTGCAAAGCTTTCTTTGAACTTGAGCAGAAAAGGGCTCCTTACCGGTGCTGCATTTAAAAGAACGGCTTGTGTGTCCCCAAAGGCACCCAAGATCAGGCAGGTGAAACACCTCTGAGTTGCTGAGGTACAAAAAGTGAAGCTCTGTCCTACTTTCAGGCACCACACGATGGTCCAAGAACTGCTCAAGCCACACTCCAGCTCCCTTTTCAGGCAAGCAGTATCCAGGCCTGTGCCAGGTGCCCAAATTCACCCTCCCTGCACTTTTCCTTTACTTACTGAGTGACATTTCCTTTTTTAATTTTCTTTTCAATCCCCCTAAGCTACCAAAACCTCTGATGAATCTCCACTAGTGAAAGGAAGGGTTTTTCACAGATTGCAAAACAATTATTTTCATTTCTGTTAAATGCTGTTTTACACTAACTTTGATGAAAGCAGCACTGGCTCTGCTGGTTGGTGTTTGTTTTAGGGAAAGAGGGTGGGTTTAATAGTAACAGAAGTGAAATGTGAGCCCTGAATTGCCTGTGTACTTTAGCTACACTCAGGGGGGAGTTAGAGAGCCTCAGAGTATCTTATTCTAGGCTGTTAGAGGCAGGGAATTGCAATAACAACTGTTGTCACTAACAAAAGTTGAAATGCATATAAATACAGTCAAGCAGGGCTCGTTCACACCAGGCACAGCACAGCCAGCCCTGGGAGGGTGAGGTTCTCTTGACTTCACCTAAAGTGATTTGTAGTCATTTGTGCAGCACTTCTCAGTTGTCGAAGGTTGCTCATTCAGTCTGAGGAAATGTAAACAGGAAAACTCTCAGCTATTTGGGCAAAGATAAGGATAAACAGACCCAAAGCAAAGAAAAGAAGGAATGCAAGGCCAGCAGCGACTTTACCCTGCCTCTGCTCTGCCCTCCTTCAGATAACAAGGACGTGTCGGTGATGATGAGCGAGATGGACGTTAATGCCATTGCAGGCACCCTGAAGCTGTATTTCCGGGAGCTGCCAGAGCCCCTGTTCACAGACGAGCTGTACCCCAACTTTGCTGAAGGCATTGGTAGGTAGCAGAGAGAGCCCTCGATAATGCAAACTCTTCAGGAGGAGGCTGCTCCTAAAGCAGCACAAACACGAATTTGTAGTGTTGGGCAGAAGCCTGAGCAAGCTGTGAGGGCAGCGCAGTGGAGCTCAGAACGAGCCTTGGAACGGCGGGATATGGGCAACTGCCACGCTGTACTGCAGGCTGGAAAAGCCCGGGTTCCTGAAGGATGGGTTCAGAACAGGATGCCAGCCTGCCAGCTGAGGCTGTGCATGCTGGCTGCCCCGCCAGCCTTCCAGGGAAAGCAACCTTTGGAGCGTCCCTCCATGACTGAAAGTGAAAGAACTTGCTTGAGAGAAAAGAATTCCCTATGCATCTGTGAAATAAAGGAAAGAGATAATCTGGGATATTGATGCAACTCTGACCTTCCTTCCAGCCTATGATGTAAAAACAGTCCATCCAGGCCCATCCCTGTCAGCTGGTTTGGGAGATGGTCCAGTCAGATCCTCACTGCCTGTGGTGATGTTTTGCTCTCTGTCTTGCAGCACTTTCAGATCCTGTTGCAAAGGAAAGCTGTATGCTGAATCTGTTGCTATCGCTTCCAGAACCCAACCTTGTGACATTCATTTTTCTTTTGGATCATTTAAAAAGGTAATATGTGGTTCCTTGAGACTTGCATTTAATGTGTAAAGCATCATTCTTTTGAAAAGAGAAGCCTTTTCCTAAATTCCTGCTGAATCACAGAGATGAAGAAGCATTTGCTGATCTGCTGTGGATGCTCATCAGATAACTATTGTGTCATACTCAATTAGTGAGGCAGTAAATCCTGAATTCCATTCCCACTCATACTGAAAAAGGATTAGAAATGGAGGAAAGGAGTAACGAAAGAGTCAGGGCTTATCTAGTGCAAATGCAAATTGCTGCTGCAATGTCACTGCAAAACTGCACCTGCATCTGGATCCAAAGGTTAGGAAAGGTTTTTGTATAAGCCATGAAGTTTTGGCCATATTTAAGATCTGGTGAGCCCTATCTCTGGGGGTCTGAAATCCAATATGATCTATTTTTAAAATAGATAGGACTTTCCCTAACTGCAGTTGTCAGTTCCTTGTTTAGTCAAGTCTTTCTGATCTTGTCTGTGTCTTTGTAATATGGTTTTAACTGTGAAAAAGTATTTCCATGTATTTGATATTAATGCATTAAGGTGGCTTAATACCTGCCCAATGTGTTGGTTTGCATATATATGTTGTACCTACCAGAAACTGTCCCTGGAGACATGAAAGATCATCTTGTGTCTGAGGTTCTGGATTAAAATCCAGGAAATCTGGGATTTACTTGTGTTTCTGCTGCAGACTTTCCTGTCCCTGGGCAAATTTTTGAACCTTTGTGCCTCAGTTTCTCATTTGTAAAACTGCTGTCTTTATAAAGGTCTGTCTTGTGCACTGTTTTCTTTCCCAGGGTTGCTGAGAGGGAAGGCGTTAACAAGATGTCCTTGCATAATCTTGCCACTGTCTTTGGACCAACACTGCTCAGACCTTCGGAGAAGGACAGTAAAATCCCTGCTAACCCAACCCAGCCCATCACAATGACTGACAGCTGGTCACTAGAAGTCATGTCCCAGGTAAAATCCTGAATGTGCCATTGCATCTTGTGAAGGTGCTTTTTGGGAAAGCAGAGGCCTCTGGCAGGCCTGACTCAGCCACCCCACTGGGTTTTCATGGCAGTTTCTTTGAGAAACAAGAAACAACTTTTGCCCTTACACTGACATTTTAAACTGTTTGTAGAACTGTGTTTCTTCAGGCAGTTCAGTTTGTATTTGTATGGATACAGCTCTTCATGATGGAATGTCTGTGTTTGTGCATCCCTTGTGTGTGTTTGTGCAAGGGAAGAGTTTTTGGGAAGCTGTCTCCCAGCACCATGCTGGTGCCCTGGGATAGAAGGCTCAACAGTGTTTCTGCAGTGCTCCTCAACACTTAAAACAGCTTCATTGGTGCACAACAAAATCTTTTGCTAAATTTACATTCTTTGGCCACTGCTGCTTTTGAAGGCAATGCAGAGAGTTGGAGCCTGTGTTACTGGGTCAGGCTGGTTTGGATATTCTCCACTGAATAATGGCAAATTCTAGATAAAAGTTTTTCAGTGCAGTGTAACACTAGCACCATTGTTCCATCCTGGAAGCTGAAAAGGGTGTCTCTGAAGCACTGCAAGTTTTACTATTTCAGCTGATGTTACAGAGTGTATTAAAACAAGTACACAACTGCTAGATGCTCCCATGGAGAGAGCTCTAGGTGTGTCTTGCCAGCTCTCAAATAGGCAGGATGAGAATAAGTTAACAGAGCTTTATTACCTTGTTCTTTCTCTTTCCAGGTTCAAGTTCTTCTGTACTTCCTGCAGCTAGAGACTATCCCTACTCCGGACAGCAAGAGGCAAAGCATTCTCTTTTCCACAGAGGTGTAGGTGCCTGCGGTACCAACCAGACACAAAAAACTGCTCTTGGCATAACTCTGCCACCCCTGAGAAAAAGCTGACTGGTGTTTCCTGAGACATGACTGGCCTGTTCCTATGCTGGGAAATTCGGCCCTCAGTGCTTCTGCTGTTTGTGATCCAGAGACAAGCGGGAGGAAAAAGAGAAAAACCTTTCCTCGTGCTGGTAGGACCAGAACTAAGCGGAGATGGAGCTGTGTGGAATCTCCACTAGACGGAGCAATAGACACTTGAACAAATGCACCACGGAGTGTGGCCATTATTCTTGTTGGGAATGTGACAGAAGGTATTCCTCATTTTATGGATTTAATTTATCATAAAGAAACTTCAAGATTTCTACTGGACCACTTGATAGGACACCCCTTTTTGGGTGAGGGGGTGTTAAAGGATATATCACAACTGTGTCTTTAATAACTGCTGTTTTTCAAGTACTGTTCTAGGCCACAAAAATAGCATTGCTTTGCAAGAGGAAGAAGAAGGAAAGGGTCTGGGATCTAAGATTCCCTCCTCAGAAATTCAAGTCTTGATTCAAATAGGGTTCTAAAGAAATCCAACAGTTTTATGTACAAGTAGAACTGTTGGTCTGTTTGGGGGCTGGGGTTTTTTTGTGTTTGGGGTTGGTTATTTTTGTCTCACCCACCCCTTCAGGTGCAAATGTTTATATATCCCAGGGAAGGAGATGCCCTGTTCTTGCTTGTGTTGCACTTCTGATGGGTTTTTTGGGTTAAGGGAGACAGACCCCATGAAGTGACACTATAAATAAATACAATAAATTAAAGAGAGGCAGGGAGGATTAGAGTCAGTGATTCTGTCATTTGTTTGCATATGAAAGCAGCGGCAACGTTATCCAGGAAGGATTGCTAAATTCCTTAGACCCCACCAAAATCAATGAAAATTACCTTGGGAAGATTGTTAATTCCCAACACTCCAAAGAAGATGTTAACACTGCAAAAGTAATTGAAGAATTTGTGGACAAAAAAAAAAAAAGCATGGCTCTCAGTTTGGCTGGCTGCTTACTCCAGACTTTTATCAGATCATCTTTTTTTGATACTTGAATTTTTGGAGGCTTTGTACATTGCTTCTACAAGAGTCTTTTTCTGATAGATACAAACACTCTGAAAAATGTATCAGAATGTACTTCATGGACAATCTAGCAAGTAGCATGCATTGTGGATTCTCCAGAAATTCCAACCCTGTTTTAATTAAGAGCAGTGGAGAAATTTCTGTGGAACTCCATCCAACAGTACAAAAGGTCTGGCCAAACACCAATTTTGTGTTTCCCTCCCTAAATCAGTTGAAGCCATGGGGGCTCCAGGGGTAGAAAGGGCAGCAGTATTTGTCCAGGGAATTGAAACTGCAGAATCTGATTGCTGGTGTCCAGAGCCGAGTGTTCTGGCTATGAAGCAGTTGTACCAAACAATCCTGAGGGGTGGGGGCGATGCCATTTCCCAAACTACTTCAGCCCCCCCTTCCTACCCAGCTCTGCAGCATTCCTTTAGTGGCATCTGTCCATCATTGTCCTGGCAAGAAGAAAAGTACAGCTGGAAGACAAGGGAAGGAATCAGCATGACAAGGGGAGGGAGGGACAGATGTTGAAAGATTGGTAGGGTCAGGTTGTCAACATCATTTTTGGGGAAATGTGACACAGAAAGCAACCCCTCTTGTGCTGAATTGCACATTTTCTGATGGATGATCCACAACCTCTCAATTAAAAAAAAGAGCAGCAAAGGAGTGTTTCAAATAAATAGAAAAAAAAAATTAAAAGGGAAATGATTTTGTAGTCACTGTAATTCTGACTGCTGCATAATATTAGAAATTATTGTACTGTGAAGTTGCAAAATCAAAAAGGAACAAATATAAATTTGAATTTTGTGAGTATATCAATATTTTGCATGCTTTGTAAGGATTCTTATAGGAATTTAATATTGCTTAGTATCCCTCCCTCCTTAGGTCTGGGAGCAAACCTCTTTGTAATGTAATGTACAACTAGAAATTCCTTCTCTCTTGTATGTATTTCCACGACATTCCAACTTGTGAACCTGCAAAACAGAAAATGTGTCTGTAGTAGGAGGTGCTTTTTGGGGGAGGGAGGGAGTGAGGGCAAGGAAACTTGAAGGCTTAAGATTTTGATTTTTTAATTTTTATTTTCATGTTTTGCCTGTTTGAAGGTAAAAACTAGTCAGAATCCTGAAAAACATCGACTTGAGCCAAGTCATGCAGGGCAGCAAGGCACGCTCTAGTTTTGTTTCTCTGTATTTGTTCTCCCTTTTCCCTGGTGCAATCCCACCACAGCAATCCTTGTACCACAGGCTGCACTCCTGCCCACTCCCAGCTCGGGGGGATGGACCTGAGGCAGAAGCACTGTTGATGACTTCATGGAAAAGGGAAAAAAAACAAGCTACAGCTGCTGGCTGGGTGGATAACCTTTTCCTTTGGTGTTTGCAATCTGTGGCTGCTCCTTGCAGTGTTGAAACTGGAAAGCAATACCATAATGACTGTGCCAATTTACTTTTGCCCCACTTTTTTATTTTTATTTATATAGGAAGTTAATTTTAATATTAAATTACTGATCATTAGTATGTAACCATGAGAAAATGGCTTTTGCTTTGGTTACTGTGACAGGTTGTTGCTGTCAGTCTCTCATTACAATGCTCAGTTCTAATGTAACATTATCTAACATGCAGGCATGTGGATCAGGGAAAAAAAGTAATTTAACTTAACCCGTTAATTATTTCTGTTAAGTATGAATATGTTTTCCCCAAAGCTGGTAATTTTGGGCTGGAAAAGATAGTGCATCATATTGCTGATGATGAAATCATAGACTGATTTGAAATATGAGAATTGATTTCTTGAATTTCCTTTAATTTTGCAATTAAGTTTTTTCAAATAGTCTTATGTTTTCAGAAATTTAAGTATTTCCAAAAGGCTTTTATGTTCTTTTCCCAGGGATGTTGGTTGGGTTTTTTGGTTTGTTTGGGGTTTATTTGGTGTTTTGGGGGGTTTTTTACTTTATTTTTTAATAAGCCTTATCCTACTTAAACAAAAAGGGAATTGCAAAACTTGGCTTTAGAAAAGGCCTTCTGATTTCTCCTCTAATATGTTCCCTTGTGAGTTGTGTCAGAAAACCAAACTCTCATTTTCTGTATCAAAAGGTACAGTATAAACAACTTCAGAGCAAACTAGCAAAAAGTTACTCTTTACCTGTGCACTGGGAGTTTATGCTCCTTCAGTTTCATGTGTATTGGACAGACCATCCTACAAATGTCACTTTCAGGAACAGGAAGCTCAAACATTAAAATTTTCAACTAAGGAAATTCAGGTGATTAGGATAGTCTGTGTCTCTCCAGTTCAAGGAGAGGAATAAGCATCAGTTTCCTGGCATTTAGAAACTATTTTAAAATTCTCATGGATTTTTTTAACACTGAATAGGTTTTTAAAGAAAATTTTAAAAGGTTAAACAAAGGGAAAAATTTTCAAAGATGAACAAGAAATAACCATTCCTAGCTCAGAGTCAGCTCCCTGTTTGTGCGTGCTTTGTACGGGAGGGGAGTGTCGGAAACCAAATTGAAACATGTCCATTCAAATGCTGCTGGTGTTCCTTATTCTTGCACAATTTTAACAAGTTGAGGTAGTAGCTAAGCTATTTCAGGCTGTCTTTTAATGCTGCTATTTTTCCATGTATCAGCTAAGGGCAAACCCCAGCAGTGTGGTGCCTGTCCTTGCCATGCCCACCGCCTGCCTTGGCTCCAGCCCCGTCTGGAGCCAAACGGCCACTTGTGGTGTTGGCCTTGAGGCGGTGGAGCCACAGAGGATGTTTATGGAAGGGGCAGGATTACTGCAATTTTTTCATTTTACCTGTTGAAAACTCTGTTTTATGGTTGTTCATGTTAGTTTTCTATGAGTTTATTTAAACAAATATACTGTTCTTTAAAGCATATGTGGATGTCCAGATTAGTTGTCACCTGTGTAACACTGGAAGGCATCACCATGTGTTCAATTACCTTAACATGTCCTTTCAAGTATGTATAAAATGTAAACTGACCAATGTGGCTTTTAAAAATGTTTAAAATCTGATGGCTAAACTCCAACCATCTCTGATTCCTCAATGGGTAATCCTTTTGTTTCAGTGTTTGGTCACCTACTGGGATAAGTTTATCAGGTGTGGCATTCTTCATATGGAAATTTTAGTATAAAATGATAAATGTTTTAAGAAATACCCTACTGTTTCTCTTTTTACTTTAATTCAAGATGACAGGGATTTGTAATAACAGAAGATCAATACATTCATGCTGGATTTTGGGGGGGCTTTGCTTCTGTTCCTTGAAGAAGAAAAATCTGAAAAGTCAATTCCTAAGCAGATAGGTCAAATTAATCAAATTCTTGTAGTCACTTGTTTATACCCTCTTTAACTTGTAGTCCAGGGATATTTTTCTTTTTAGACTAACATTGTCATTGTACTGTTAGTTAAACATAAACCTCGTACCGTTCCTTCCCTTTAACACAGGGCTTGTGCAGCTGAAACACCAGAGCTTTGGATTCCTATTGGCAATTCTCCATTCTGAACTCGAATGAAATGAATGTCCATGTGTATTCTTTGAATTTTCTAATTGAATAGAATTAAAAACATGGATTGCCCTTAAAACCAATAGAAGCTATAAAGGAAGCACTTACAGTTAATAGATTTTCCTGTAACAATCTTTAGGGAATAAAAGTAACACTAATGGAAAAGAGAACATCATTAGGAATCGCTCTGGTCACATTGCCTGGGACTAGAAAGAAGTTCTCATTTTGAGTTACAGAAGGTGACTCGTGCCCCAGATAACTGAGCAAAGGCTGTTGTGCCAGTAAATAAAGATTAATGTGGGAACACCAGGAATTTAGCTACTGGAGCCTCCCAGTTCTGATGTGCTGCAGCCCCTCTTTCTTGGTACTGAACATTCACATCCAGTGCTAGGAAAGCCAAGCTTACCACTTGCTCTCTAC
This sequence comes from Acropternis orthonyx, assembly GCA_035583155.1. Classification (NCBI taxonomy): domain Eukaryota; kingdom Metazoa; phylum Chordata; class Aves; order Passeriformes; family Rhinocryptidae; genus Acropternis; species Acropternis orthonyx. The sequence goes on along the minus strand of JAWWEU010000037.1, from coordinate 2,647,497 downwards.
CTTTTTCCCCCCTGTTGCAACACCAATAGTGCCCATATGTCACTGCAGGTGAACAACCACCCCAAAGGGGTAAAAAGCTCATAGAGAACCACACAGGTGGATTCTTGTTTAAGTCAAAAGTCTGTTTCTGGGCTGCAAGGGTGAAATGCCACAACATGCTACAATGATAAAATGATTGGGACAGTAGGACCAAAGCAAACCTGAGTGTACGTGTTTTCTTGAATCTCCTCCTTCCATGACCATATCACTAGATTTCAGCCTTTCAGTCAAGCAAATTCCTAAATGCTCTTGCCAAGAAGTAGAAAATTATGAAATGACCTAGTTTGCCGACACTGTTGATTTTCTTTGTGTTACCATCTTATAGTGACATTGCTGGAGACCACTGAAAAACATGCAGGTGAACCATGTGAGAGTGTTTCACATCGTTCATTTGCTGCTGGCATGTTTCACCTTGCAGTAAAACAGACCCCTTCTTTTCCAAAAGAACCACTTCACATAATTTTATACTGTAGCAACTACCACAAGGGAAGGTTCAGTATGTAGCAGCAGCTACAGAGGAGGGCATTGGAGATAATTGAAATATTTCCCTACTTGTGCAGAATGGACCAGGTACTGCCAAAGCTCAGGGCTCACATAGGCCTGTATTGTGAGCCAAGTAAGATTCTATTATTTACAGCTGTTTAAGCATATTTGGGAACTAATATGAATTACAGTCCCCAAGCCCAGCAGAAGTGTTTGCTCTACTGCTTTGTCTTAATCACAGTCATGTTCAAATCCTCTTGTCAAAAGTCGTTCATCAGAATAGAGAAAATTGTATTTTCTGCTAGAGCTTTTGCTTGTGTAACTGCTGCAGCCTTTTCCCCAGTGGTAGCATGTTCTGAGGACCTGAGACATTCTACAGATGAGCTGTTTCTCTAATCCGCAGAATGATTTATACCACACAGCATTTTAAATCCCTGTGGACGTTCAAAAGGGCAGGCTTGTGTACAAAACAGCTTCCTGCCTGGAAGGAGGATACAGCAGCTTCCTGCAGATGACCCCAGTCGAGGGTCAGAGCGGGTGGAGCCCACCAGAGAGCAGTTGGCCTTGCTGCTGCTTGGATGCTCCCACCTCCCCTGGGGCAGTTTGGTGGGGCCCAGGAGGCAGTTTTGAGAGTTCCTTCTTACTGCACCTAACTGAGTGATCAAACGCAGCTCAAAGTTCCTCCATTTTGAGAGAAATGTGCTAACTTGGGATCATACAAATAGCTGAAAGCTGATCCATAACTAACACCTATTTCATATATAGTAGGTGGTAATGTAAAAGCTGCCATAGCAAAAGGTCATTTCTCCACAACAGCCTCTTCTACTCCCTTCCTTACTGCTTCTCACAGCCTCAGAGAAACCTTGTCTTGAGTTTCACAGTCACGTACAAAACTTGCAGAATCCTGGATAAAACTTAGCTATGCAGGGACTGATGTTTCAAGAGTTGGGATGTCAGGACTAAAAGTGATTACCAAGGTAGCAAAAAGAGGGTAATGAATCATTGTGTTGGATGACTGAGAAGTATCACAATGAAACAGTAAACTTAAAAATTATCTCACAGCAGGACACCAAAATGTCCTTTCTGTGTCTGTCCAGCAAAAAAAAAAACCCAAAACTCAGCCTTCTCTTGCCTATGTAAGTTGTGTAGTTTGTTCTTATCTCTAGTATTATAAGTGTTTATAATCCGTGAAGAATTCCAAGGAAAGGAGTTAAGACTATTTATTTAAATATAAATACAATTAAATTATATAATTAGTGCTAAATTATGAGGTGTAGAAGAGAAACAACTTGTTACTGTTTGGATAATTTGGGGTTTCATCAGAGCTAATACTGTTGGCATTGTTTTAAACACTACCATGTTAGGGAGTCAGTTTTTGACATTTTATACTGCGGTTGCTAGTGCTTCAGTATCTCATAGTGCTCTGTTTTGGGGAAAGAAAACCTAATCCCAATAGTTTAATACTGAAAGGTGTTGAAACTGTACTGCTAAACATCTCTCAGTTTAGGCCCAAAGAGAAGGGAAAAAGGAAAGGGAAGAAAGTGGTGGAAAATTGTCATTCTGGATATTTTTTTTTAACTTTCTGAGAAAAGCAGGTATGAAAAAGGGATCCAAAAACTGTATTTGGGGGGAAAAAAGTCTTAAGGCATTTGTAGCCTTTCTTTGTACACAATGTTAAATAAAATCTCCTGTATCTATGTTTGTCACGTTCTTTTGGTCTTATTTAAATAAAAGTCGGCCTACATTCAGCTGAGCTTGCTGGAGGTAGGGAATTTAACACTGCTGTTTCAAAATGAAAGCTGTTCCTTGTTTTATAAGGTAAAAGCTATATAATTTAAAATCTAGAGGTTAGCTCAGGGTTACTGCTGAATTAAACTAAACTGACTATAATGTGTGGAAACAGTTTACCTCTAAGGTAGAGAAGTAGCTGAGCAAGCCAGTTCATTTCAGATCTGTATGAATCCTTTTGCAGGAGTTGTGCTTCAAAACCCAGCCCAGTCTGAGACCTTGTCAACTTTACATCTGTGTGCAGAGCAATTGAACTCTAGTTACGTATTTGCTAAGAAACCAGCTATGGCCTTCGGTTGTTCAAACAGTGCATGAAATTACTGGGTTTTTGTAGGAATCGGTGTGGAAACCCAATCAGTTATTTAAATCAAGTTAACTTGGTGCTTTATTTAAATACTACTTAAATTATTAATGTAATTAATTAAAGTACATTTATGTTTTAATATAGTCCAAATTTAATATATAAACATGTTTATAATAAAAAGGTACCTGCTTGAAAGCTCTAGCCAGTTTCATTTAGTGTGGATGATAAAAATGACACGGCTCAATGGCAATGTTGGAAGTAGATAAAATGTGGCTGACTGCAGTGTTTAAAACAACACTGATTATCCTGCTTACCCCTGAACTGGGAAAAGAAGAAACCCAATGACAGTAATGCACCCACATTACGATGCCCCTGGGTGAGCCTGGAAGGGACCATGTCCTGTGCCAGGCGCTCTGTTCACACAGCCATGCTCCTACCGTGTGACTGCCAGCCTGGCGCTTCGCAGCCACTTCTCCTGGCTGCTTTTCCCTGCTTGAAGACCCAGGGTGAGCAACACTGCCACGGGCTTGAGGTGAACTGTGAAGTGCAGGCTTGTCCAAATCACCCAGGACGCTCCTGCTGGATGCTCTGGCCCTGGAATGAGAGAGAACGAATGAAACCTAAGGCTGGAGCAGGATGAGAAAGAACATGAGTGTGTAATAGCCATGGATGTTCTGTGCTAATTGCTCCACCTGAGCAGGTGTCTTCCCATTTTGCAGGCACCCCTGAGGCTTGGACAGGCTGCCCGGAGGCATGTGCTCCTCTGAGGCCCTGTGGGATACAGCTGTCAGTGTGAGGCAGGATCAGCAATACCTGCCCGACTCCAGAGATGTTTGTCTGCTCTTTGTTAGCAACATCCCATTATGGAGATTCTGTAATCCTCTGGGGCAACCTAATCCAGAACATAACCACAACGAGAAAGTTTTCCTAGCAGACAGCTGAATCACTTTTGCACACATTGCAGCACATAATGCTGCAATTCTATGCATTTTTTCATCAACCCTTTAAGTTCCAGAACCAGGATCTGAGGCATATGTTCTGTCAGCTACCAGCTTGTTCATTAATTCCCTGAGCTGAACAACTGCTTCCTACTGCAAAGCAGAAAGCTGAGCCCTTTGTGGGCTACCGTGAGAAACACATTGTACCAAACAAATGCAGAAGTTTTTCACGTCCCTAATACAGATGTAATGCCATTGAAATGCCATTTTTAAACTGATAATATCTTGAAAATTGATCCAAGGGTAGAAACATAGAACAACATTTTGCTGAAGGTATCGCGGACCAGAAAATCCAGAGGTATTACACTGATGGTACTATAAGAAAATGAACATCAGAAATATTAAGTATAAATGTCAAACAAGTAGCCCCTGTCTGTGCAGCAGCCTTCCAGAGGAATCCACATCAGGTAAGAACAGACAGAGTAGCAGAAATGGATCAGGAAGGACATCTCAACAAAATGACTGACATTGTAAGACACATAAATAGGAAAATTTTCCCAGACTGTAAATCAAACTATCGGGCAGCATACATCCTCTCAGTTTTAAAAGGAATTCTTATTAAATGTAGATGTCATTTACTTTATTATATTAATAATTTAGCTTCACCAAAGATAACGAGGGATCTGTAAATCATACTTGCCCTCACCAATCTGCAGCCTGTGAATTCCATATTCCTGTGAATTCTATTCCTATGAATTCTAGGAAGGAACGTACTTCAAGGGAGAGGCTGCAACACAATCTTACTGAAATGTTTCTTTTGCTAAAACAGCTGAGCTGCTGTTGTGAGAGAGGCTTTAACCCACCGTCTGAGCTAAACAGAGGGGAAACTTTCACAAGGACATGTCAAATCAGCACATTTTCCTCATTACTGTGTTCATAGCACTTCCCAGCCAATGCCTGTAAATACAAGCTCTGCTATACCTCCCACCACGGCGCCCACGCTGCAGTTTGGGTTCATTAACTGCAGTCGTTGGTCATTCATGGCAAGTCAAACGTCCTGCACACCGATGAGCCCCAAAGCTTGGCTTACTGTGTTTCAAAGGAGCTCAGGCTCTGAAAGCTTGTGTGCACACGCAGTTCTGGTAACCTAAGACAAAGCTATTCTCTACCACAGTGTTCTCATTTTCCTCACAGTGGCTGGTACGGGGGCTACGTTTTGGATTTGTGCTGAACAAAGAGGTGAAAATTAACTCTCCCCCAGTTAAACCATGGAACACATTTAAACATTTACTTCTTTGCCTGAATGAAAAACTGCAATTATAGACGCGGACAGTAGGGAAAAAGTTTGGGAGACCCACAGCCCCCCTCGCTCCCTGTGTGCACGTTCAGTGCCAGGGCTTAAAATATGTGTGTTTACTATAAAAAAACCCAAAAAACCAAACCAAACCAAACCAAACAACCAAAAAAACAAAAAATCAAAACAAAACCAACCAACCAAAAATACCACAATAAAACAAAATTATTGTTTTACCTACGTGAGACGTGGGCCCTGGGCCGGGCCGCCCTCAGAGGGACAACGGAGCTGGGGAAGGGGCTGGAGCAGCAGGAGTGGCTGAGGGAGCTGGGGGGGCTCAGCCTGGAGAAAAGGAGACTCAAGGGGACCTTCTCGGTCTCTGCAACATCCCGACAGGAGGGGGGAGCCGGGGGGTCGGGCTCTGCTCCCAGGGAACAAAACGAGAAGAGAGAGTCTTAACCTGCCGCAGGGGAGGTTTATATTGGACATCAGGAGGAATTTCTTCACATGAAGGGTGATTAGACATCGGAAAGGGCTGCCCAGGGAGCTGGTGGAGCCACCGTCCCTGGAGGTGCTTAAGGGAAGCCTGGACGTGACACTGAGTGCCGCAGACTGGTTGACGAGGTGGTGTTGGGTCACAGGCCGGCCTCGACGATCCCAGAAGTCTTTCCTAACCTCATTCATTCCGTAACTTTGTGATTCCGCGGCTCAGTTACAGGGCGGCCCCTGAAGGAGGGGCCAGTGTGAGGGAAGGGCCGGTGTGAGAGAAGGGCCGATGTGAGGGCGGGGCCGGTGTGAGGGAAGGGCCGGTGTGAGGGCGGTGCCGGTGTGAGGGCGGGGCCGGTGTGAGGGAAGGGCCGGTGTGAGGGCGGTGCCGGTTTTGAGGGCGGTGCCGGTGTGAGGGAAGGGCCGGTGT